>OY744519.1:17140958-17240958 GCA_963556195.1 Sepiola atlantica | reverse complement strand
AACGTCCCAATCGGTATAGAAAGCAAAAATAAAAAAAGAAAGGAAACGTCTCATGGAAATAGAGTGGAATTGTTGGTTGTCCCTCCTTTATTCATTTGTACTGCTAACGTTTGTGTTACAGAACGAATACATATATATATAAATAAATATATATATATATATATATATATATATATATATATATATATATATTTCTATTTGCACACATATAATATTATAAAGAGATATAATATATTATGTATCAATTTTTTAGTATTTACTCAAACAGTGTTCAATACGTGAGTAGAGGTAGTTAATAAGTTATACACATATATTTATGACAATAAGGTTACACAGAGGCGTCCACATTTCATCCCTATAAGGAATCGTCAGGCTAAACTGCATGCCATTCGTGTTACTGTGTGTTTTTATATGCATATATACACATAGACTTGATGACTTAACACCTCCCCCCAACCTCCCCTCGAATAAAGCCGGACTGAAGGCAACAGCCTGTCTTCTTTCACCTCTCTTACATCTCGCTTAATATTGACACCGCCAAAGACACTTTGAATACATATCTAGGGATTAGACAGCCTTTAAAATGTGACAGGGTTATCGACCCCTTTTTCTATCTTCAACATGAGTTTGTTTCTGTTTTTTTCGACAGTTTCAAATCTGACCACGTGACCTTGCAATTTTAAGTTGTGAATTTCGTTTTTTCTTCTTCTTTTCCACTTTGATTCTTTCCAAATATGACCCGAGAGAAGGATCAGATTTCCATTCTGCCTGATGAGATCTCAGTTTCCAACAGCTGTTGATCGATAATATCGACATGCCAGTGCCGCAGATCATATACGAGTCTGTATGAATTAAAATAATACTCATATATATATATATATATATATATATATATATATATATATATATATATATATATATATATAGAAAGTATCTTATTTAAAACTGTACATTACAGTGTCTGTTGGGTGTACCGTGGTTTCATCGATCAGGCCATGCCTGGTTTCGGCAGACAGACTCTTCAGCACCGTTTAGTCAGCGAAGATTCCAAGAAAAATGCGAAAAACACAAATCACCAGTTCAAGACAAGTGGTGCCTACTTTTTGTGTGGTCTGTTGTTATTGCTTGTTTAAGGGGTAATTTTTTCTGAATTTTTACCTAATTATTTTATTTAAATTTTATTTAAAATGCATTTAGATTCGTGTTTATTGTCAGTTAAGGCGTTTTTGTTTAGAGGCAAATTTTATACATGTTTTTTTTTTCTCTGGCGATTTTCAATATTTGTGGACTGGTGCGAGCGGCATGGTCAGATCGATCAATTCACAGGATTACATGGCAAATATTTGTTTACATTGGACTTTTTAAACGTAGATGTTGTAGTCTGTAAGGAAACATTACTGCCGTAACATTTTTGCATAGGTGGGAAGATCTTGGAAACCGACTCTACAAAGCCAGGAGCCCTCAAGATCAACCCTTTACAGAGAGAGGGCCGCTACGCTACGACTTCCAATACTAAAGTCCGAAGTACAGTCTGCAATCAAACGACTAAAGAGAGATAAATCTCCAGGTGGAGATGGAATTACGGCAGGCAGTCTTCAAGAAGATGGGTGTGAACCAATCGCAGAGATTCTTACCAGCTTATACAACAAATGCTTAGGGTTAGGGTTAGGGTTAGGGTTAGGGTTCATGTTATGCCTTTTTAATACTAAGTTCATTCACTGGCATTGTTCAGTCTCGAAAGACTATAGTGGTTCGTTCATAGCACAACGCTTGTGTTATTTAGTGTAGCAGGCAAAGTGTTACGCATGAATAAGACCACACCTTATCATCTTTGTTGGAATGGTCTATTGGAAAGGTAAGCGCCAACATAAATTGTCCCAGTGTCTTCGAAGGAGTTTCCAAGACGTTGCTTGATACAACCTAGGACTTCCTCTGGATCTCCTGCTTCAGATTTTTCTCAGAGTTGACTCCTGAAGCCTTCCCTATGAGTGAGTATGGGCGCAACTAGCAGCAAACTTCCACCCCTTCACTGTGGAGGTTCCTAGATGCCGGAAGATTTTCTACTCTAATAGTATTTTTCCATCGGACCTGTACATAGTGTGGTATTCACACTGGGCCGATTATGCGGCTTCCTTCAATGGAGGAAGTTTCTAGGGAATATTGAATTAGCTAGCGGTTCCCATTCACATAAATATCGCAGTCAGTGACGACGTTGGTCTTTGCAGTTATTTTTTCAGAGATGTGTCGCCGCACCCTCATATACAGCACTGAGTATTCCCAAATTGTCACCTATCTCGTTCTGACTAAGCTCAAGGTCGCTTAACTTCGGTGATCTAACGAGTATCGGTGTGTTAGCGTGAGTATACCGTATTTCCTCCGACTGCTTTCTTTTTGAATTATTTCCTGCTCCCTGTTTCTCTGACCGCATTAACATAAAGAAATTAAAATGTAATGTAGATAAACATCTTGTTACTCAATTTTACTCCCACTTTGTATCCTATAAATATGGCCCCTACTACAGTAACCCCTTACGCTTCAGTAGCCTTGTATTGGCTAAACAACAAGTAAGTCAGCGTTGATTTGAAATTACACTGAAACAATTCATGTTACCTTTCTAATAGACCATTTCAACAAGGTGGATACGGTGTGGTTTTATTCATGCGTAACACTTTGCCTGCTATACTTAATAACACAAGCGTTGTGCTCTGAACGAACCACTATAGTCTTTCGAGACTGAACAATAGATGAGTTGTGTTCCCGGACTAATAAGCCCCATCTATCCGAACGACTGATTTTCATCAGCAGCAGTGTTGCCAAACTAAGAGTTTTAAATCGGAAGAAAAAATATCCAGAAAACCTTTAGATTTTAACTTTTCATACCTATAAATTAATTTTACAAATATCATAATATATCGTATTTTTTATGCATATTTTTTTTATTATAATATTATTTAAATTGTTATTTGCCACTTTAATGTTATTTGTATTTAATTTAATGTTAAAAAATAAACAAACAAAGAACTAATTCATGAACGAGTTGTGTGCCTGACTAATTGAGAAATGTAAAGTTTAACAAAAGATTTATAAAGTCGTCGTTAGGGTTAGGGTTAGGTTTAGAGTTAGGGTTAGGGTTAGGTTTAGGGGTTGGTTAGGGTAAAGTTTACGGTTAGAGTTAGGGTTAGGGTAAGGGTTAAGGTTGGGTTAGGGTTAGAGTTAGGGTTAAGGGTCGGGGGGGGATATTTTAAAATATTTGAATTTCTATATAAATGTACAACGACTACTGTTCTGCATATCTTATGTATGGAGGATTGCTTAATAAATCGTCTCATATGATGACTAGATAGGAAATGAATACGGAAAGTAGGTCAACTGAAATCTGAAATTGATGTTGTGCGGGTAGAAAACGAAATCTTCAGATTTTTCATTAAAAAAACGCTAGAACCTACAAATATTTTTAATGGTGTCAGCCTAGGCCGGCACCATTAAAAAACAAACAACTTATAATTCAATTTTTATTTTTCAAATTTTATTTTTATTTTATTTTAATTTTTAATTAAAATTTCTTTTTTTTTAACTTTAATGTTTTTTGTGGGTGGGGTGGGGAGAGAAGAGAAGAGCTCAAGGTGTTTCCTATTTAAACATCCATGTGACTGGTTACCGTTTGCAGCTTATGCGGGTTGGTTTCCGCATTCAAGGATTTCCTTAAGATTGCATCTGTTTTGATCATTGCCGTCCTTTGTATGGTTTCAGTGATCCTTTGATTCAAATTTCTCCCAGTCTTTTCTCCAGGTTTTTAGGACTGTTCTAAGTGCTCTTACGATTATTGGTATTATATTGACTTTCTTCATGCTTCATATCCCTTTAAATTTTCTGGCTATTAGTGTGTATTTTCTTTTTCTTCTTCTTCTTCTTCTTCTTCTTCTTCTTCTTCTTCTTCTTCTTCTTCTTCTTCTTCTTCTTCTTCTTCTTATTATTATTATTATTATTATTATTCAAGGAGGGTACAAAGTGGACGTTTGGTTTACTTTCGGTAGCCTCGTAACTCTCGCTTCCCTTATTTTGTCATTCAGTCCTCACATTCCATGAGCGATGTTTCTGACAAAGAGGGAATAATTGCTGTTTTCTGGCTTGGGATCTATCTTATTATTGGCTAGTTTTTGATTTGAAATAGCATTTATTTTGCTACTTACATCAAACGGTTTCATGCCTTGTCTGGAGCGATTTTCACACACAAAATAATACGCTAAGACAATTTTTGCGTTCGTAGGTAAGTTATCAGTTTTCCCGTACATTAGAAATGAGATTGTCCGATCAGCAAAGATCATGATTGGTGATTAACCTGATGTCGCTAAGGTAAAACATTCTGAATTCACCTATTTTAAAATGAATTGTTCCAATATCAAGTTATGTCATCCAGTTAACAAAAACAATATCATTTCAAATAATCGTATTTCAAAACGTGACATTCTTTTTGTTGATTTAAAAAATATTTTGCTTACAATTATTTTTACAGTGAAAAAAGAAATATATTTTTTATAGAAAAATTCATTTCTACAATTTTAAATAAATTTGTTTTATTTAACTAACAAGAACAATTATTTGTACGGAAGAAGAGAAAATCATTTTTCTTAATAGTATTCATTCTGATAGACTTTTATTATTTCAAAAGGAACATTATTATTTATAGTAAATTATACCGATAGATGTAGAAAGCACCGTGAAATTTCCACGGGGTTCCACTAGTTATTATTATTATTATTATTATTATTATTATTATTATTATTATTATTATTATTATTATTATTATTATTATTATTATTATTGTTATTATTATTATTATTATTATTATTATTATTATTATTATTATTATTATTATTATTATTATTATTATTATTGTTATTGTTGTTGTTATTATTATTATTATTATTGTTATTGTTGTTGTTGTTGTTGTTATTATTATTATTATTATTGTTATTGTTGTCATCATCATCATCATCATCATCATCATCATCATCATCATCATCATCATCATCATCATCATCATCATAATAATAATAATAATAATAATAATAATAATAATAATAATAATAATAATAATAATAATAATAATAATAAAGTAATAATTCTGTTTTAAGAATAATGCATCAGATCCATACATCAAATTTTGAAAATCGGAAGTTGAAATTTCGTCAAAATTTCGACGTTGAAAGAACTTTTCAAAATCAAGATCAAAGGTCATGCATGATGCGAACTTCATTGTCTTAGTAGCAAAATGTTATCGCTAAATGTGTAACTTTAACTTTTTCCGTGACATTGACCTTTGAGCTAGATACCCCCAAATAAACTTAGACCATGACGGATATTTTGATCAAGTTTGGTGACGATTGGTCAAGCAATGTACCCAAACAAAGACGGTGATAGACAAACTTGACCAAAAACATAACCTCTGTCTTGCAACCAACTAGTGCATATTCACAATAAATTATAACACTATCTGCTATAATAATCTCTTGAAAAAGGATCGCTAAAGAAAGGAAAACAAGACCCTTTTATGAACAATGAGTTATATCAATTTATTTATATGGCATACACAGTTGGGTGTAGGTTGCCAGAATTTACGACAATTAATTGAAAGGAATTAAAGTTCATTTCGTTAATGTCGGTTACCGAAAGCCATTACTTTGAGAAGTATATCTTCAAGCGAAGATAGCCTTGTTCAAAGTGTTTATTTGACGAGTGGTAGGAGAGAGTGTCTACGTCTTTCTTTGTGGTTCCCTGGAAGCTCTCTGACTCTTCTACGAACCCCTAAAGGTATCCGGATGGAGATCCTAAAAGGTCTGGTCGAAATTGATACGCCTTAGAAATCTGATTACTCATCGTGTGACCTAACAACCTCGCTAGGGCTGGTCTCTGCAAAAGGAAATAAATGCCAATGTTTATACCTGCTACAAAGTTAGACATGAATTCGGTTTAACGAGGCGAAGGAGGGTTCAGCTCCATTGTGTTGCACTCTGGAAAAGTACAAAAATAGCCAAGAATGGCACCGTTGACATTCTCCGTTAGTGAACGCCTCGGACGACCGGAAGTAAACCAGCCTCTTCTGAAGGAAGAGGCAATTCCTGGGAGAGTGCACAACCTTGGACCAAGCCGGACCCCTGTAACCACCGTTTCCTTATTTTGTAATTCTTTCCTCACATTCAATGAGCGATATTTCTGAAAAGGGGGAAAGAATTGCTGTTTCCTGAACCGGCTCTTTTGAATCGATTGTATCTGGAGATTTCCAAATCCTCTTATAGTATTCATCGTCATTGAAGTGTAAATCTATCCACCTCATTAACCCTAATCCTCGAGTGGTTTTTGGTCAAGATAAGTGGTGACTCATTAGTAAAGCCAAAAATATATATCGTTCAGGACAAACACTAGGTTGTCAGAATGATGTCGAGACGAACCTCAGCTGATTGAGGGAAGTAATTAAGATTTGCAAGCTAATCTGAAATAACGTTGGCGTGAATGATTGGTCCACACGATTTCTTCGCCATCTATAGAGTGGCTATTCCGAGGTCGCATCCTATCATATTTTATACGCACAAATAAACCTTGGAAAGGTATGAACCCACACTATCAAGCCCTTTTCCAGCTATAGATGAAAACAACGTATTTAATTAAACATATACATTGTATAGTTTGTTTTGTACTAATGAAACACCACTTATCAAGGCCAAAAAAGCTAATATATTTAAAACATTTTTTTTTTATCATAGTTCACCCCAAACAAGGCAGGCCGCCACTGTAGACGTAAAGGGCTAATGAGAAAAAAGAGTGAAGGTTTGGGGGGTTAACCTAAATTATGGGCGGCGCAGCGAGATGTCTGTTTACATTAGTTTTAAATTTCTGCATGTCAGTAACGCCAGGAAAGTAGGGATCAGGGAGGGAGTTCCAAAGTCCAGCATCACGAGAAAAGCTTTTGGAGTAGAAAGCTCTTCGGCATCTGGGGACCTCCACAGTGCATGGATTGGATTTGACAGATTGTCGGGTTGATCTAGTGAATTTACGTCGTGGGAGTACCAGTGTGATAAAGTATCCGGGGCCCCATGGGGATTGGGTACCCTTGTGACGCGCTAGTATGCATCTTGGTGGTGATGCTACGCCGACTGAGAGCTCTGCGACGAGAAGAAGTGGAGATATAAAACTAGTACATATTTGACGTAGAGACGAACTTATTCAAACGACAGGAACGAGGCGCCAGTTGGTCTCGTGAAGTCGTGTTTGATAGTCAGAATCCATTGCCTCCCAAGGCAAGGAGACAGTTGCCAGATGGGAAGTAAAGATTATGAAATTCCATAATCTTAAATTTAATTCTGAAGTGTCAATAAAGCGATATTATTGTTTGGAGCGAATGGCGCGTTTTAGAACCACGATTCTGTGACGGTTGTTTTGAAGATGCCGCAACGTGGGAGAACCCAATTGACAGAGATTTATTTCGGCCTGTCATCGTTAATTATAAGCCGGGCACAAATCACCTCCAGCGAAAGGCGTGTCGGAAAAGTAACAGTCTGTGAGAGGTTTTGAGTTGAGGAGAAATTAAAGGTAGAGTTCCCAGCTGCACTAGTAACGCTGGAGAATCCCAACCAGTCACGGTAGTGAGCATTAAAATCCCCAAATACATGTATTTGGGCATTTGAGTTGAGTGAAAGTGCTCTAACTAAGCTTTTAGAGACAAGGTCAAGTAGTGAACAGTCCTGGGTCGAAGGAGAACGATATAAGAAATATAAGTAAATAACTGTGATGTAAGGTCAATCTAAAGCACATATAGGCTTGGTCATCTGATTCTCACCTATGTTCTCTAGTCCAGGGGAGGGTGTTCTGAACATGAATAATGTCATGAGAGGATAGAAACTGATGAATGGAATGAACAAGGTTTGATTATTTATGAAGACGGTTTATGACAAGTATTTGTTGAGATTTGATTTAAAAACGGCCATGTTATAGTTTACAGAGAAACATTTCCGTGGTAATGTGTTCTACGGATTGGAAGTTATTGGAAAGAAACCATTTTCATGGAAATTCTGCCTGACGCTAGGCACACGGAGCAAAAGGCAAATTATTTTTAGTTGGTATAACAAGACGACTTCTTGGTGTGAATGTCTTAAACGAAGAAACCAGAGATTGAAGCTTAGTCAACCATCTTACATCGTTCACAGAAGGTAATGTGTTTAGGCCTTAAAATAACCCCAAAAGGGTTGATGTGCCGTAAAACATACAAACCGCATCAGGTGGCACCACTTTGATATTCGGGTGGCGATCAATCTGTAGTATCTCTTCTGTTCTCAGTCATCAGAGGAGACATCCTTCTTGTCTAGAGATATTTTTGTCGAATTCAACGTGCCCCGTTTTGGGGTGCTGGATATTCCTCACATGAACAACCGATGTTTTGTCTATCTTTGTCCTCGTCGGGGGGCAAATTAAACTCCAATGTCAACAATTTCCTGTCATGGACCGCCTCAAAAGTAATCAACTGTAGTTCATACCATTTATTAATGTTAGTACTCGCATAGTGTTCCTCATCATTCGACTGACATTCAGTCTAGTCTCATTAACCATTTGTCATTGAGTGGCTCTTGGCATTTGATAAGCAATCACCTCGAAAGTAAAAGAACGAAGTGAATCGGGACATGGCTGTTATCAGGGATAGACTCATATTGTCAGCTAGCCTTGTAACCCTTTCCTAACGCTATTGGACTTTTGAAGGACTTACAGTTTGACTAGCCTGTCTAGAGTCCAGGGGGTTGAACGCTGGTAGTAGGGTCACTATCAGGCTTCGTTTGTCTTCAAGTAATTCTACTATTTATCTTCCTTTTTATTATATCGATTAGCTCCTTACACCAAGTGACTTCAAGCCCCCTTCTCTTCCCTATAACCCTTTTCTCACAGAAAAAAGTTACCAGTCGTTCTCTACTCTATCGTTTTAATTAATCACTTGGCCTTTTGGCTAAGATCAAAGTGTAGTATCTGTTCCGATGGATACTGCACCCCATAGACTGGTATTTTGTCTTGGCCTTCGGGTCTTGATTTACGCTGGTCTATGGGTCTGTCCTTTGCAGTTCTAGGAGGTCTACCCTCCCAGGCTTCGCCTCCTCTCTTTGGGGAGGAGTAAGTTTATTGCTTACTGTCTGAGGCGCCCCTACCGGGAAATGCCGACGGGGCTGCCCAGACAATTTTTAAAATCCACTTTCCCGACCCTACCTTGGGTCACATCTTACTTGTGGGAGTAAGATAAAAACTGGCCTTGTGCCTAACTCCTGGAGAGGAGTAAATCAATACTCTATCGTTTTAATTCCACGGAAGGTGCTCGACTTAGCTCCAATATACGCCCAACCCCTTTAAAACGTTTACAGCAAAACCTCGTTGAGTTAAAACCATCGTAAGTTTGTAAATAATTTTTAATGTCTACCTGTGTGTACATAGAGAAAAACAAAACTTCGAGTTTTTTTCTAAGAACAACCCGTTTGTGGAACACGGACGCGGGGATGCTTCCCAGCTGACTACAACGTAGTCGTTTCTAAGTCGTATGTTAACAAGTTCTTGTTGAGCCGTCCTGCCAGATAACCACATTTTGTCCAGTTTCAACTATTATCTTCAATCCTCAAGGTGCTGTCTCACCACTCACCTGACAAACCAATAAGCCTTTATCCTCGAGTGGCTTTCGGGCCTTGATAAGCGGTGACCCCTTAGTAATATAAACTGCCTTACCAGGAGCGACTTCCAGAGTTTCTTTCAGGCTTGGTTTGTTTTTAACTTATTCTATTTTCCTCTCCCTTTTTATTATCATGATTAGCCTCTTACATTAAGTGGCTTCATGCCTTGTCTGGAGCGACTTCTATAAAAACAAGGATTTCTAGTTTTAATATTAATTCTTCTATTCCTGTTCCAGATACTGTTGTCATATTTGGGCTGGTGAATCTCTGTCCTATTTGAGGGTTCTTGATCAGGGACAGACACGTATCTGTAATTTGATTGGCCCCACCCTTTTTTCTTCTCTGCACCCTCTCTCTCACAGACGTGATGTTGCTGATCTTTTTTTCTATAAATACTATTATGACATGTGTTCTTCAGAATCGTGTGATCTATTCTATGCTTCCTTTGTTTCAGCTCGCTTGACTCGTTGGTCTAGTGGTCTCCGTCAATTCGCTGTTTTGATACCTCATTGTAATACAGCTTCCTATTCTAGTAGTTTCTTTCCAAGAACTGCAGGCTTCTGGAACTCTTTTCCTGCTGACTGTTTTCTCCTAACTATAGTCTTGGTCTTTTCAAGATTAAAGCCAATAGGCATCTGCTGTCTTTGCGATAATCATATTTCGTTCGTCTTAGTTCCTTACATCAAGTGGCGTCATGCCTTGTCTGGAGCAATTTCCATAAAAAAATATAATAAAAAGAAGAAAAACTCAACTTCGCATGTATCAATATCTGCAGTTATGGTTTCGTATTATTTCATAATTTTTGTTCGAAGATCGATTTCAGATGTGATGATTTATAATAAAAATATTTCAATTTCGCATCGATTTTAAGTTGGCTCCGATGGTTTCGTTGTAAATTGATAGGTGCACGAGAACTGATAACATTCAGTGGAGCGAACCGACCCAGAATCACAGATGGTACCACGTCCGCCATTACAAACGAATCGGGTTACGAGCTGAACGGATTTTCGTTTTTTCCTTCTGTGCACGTTGTGTGGAGTGGGGGTGGAGGGTGGAGGGCTACTCATTTATTTGTTGAGTACTCGAAGATATGACGTAATCTTGTTGACACGCTGGCCCCCGTTAGATCCCCGATGTTAAGCGACGTCTAGCCTGGCCAGTACAAGATCGGTGACCATTTTAGAATACTAGGCCCAGCATGTCATATCCCTTGACCGGGATACACACACGGCTGGGAACCGCATGTTAATTTGATATTCCCTAGAAACTTCCTCCTTCGGCTGCGTTTAAGTCTAATACAAACAAATACTTTTTGAGGCGCCCTCTTGGAGAATCCATTCCTCTTAAGTAATATTCTGCTCATTCCACCTATTTTTCAAATATTATTTTATGGAAATCCCTCCAGACAAGCCACTCGATGTAAAGAACAAACAAGAACGAAAAATAATTATTGCAAAGACAGGAGATCCATATTGGCCATAGTCTTGAATAAACATCCAAGGCTATAGGTAAGAGGAAACAGGAAGAGAGTTCCACAAGCCAGCAGTTCTTGAAAAAAAGCTACTGAAATTTGAAGTAGTATTACAATGAGGTATCAAAACAGCGAATTGATAGAGACCACTAGACCAAGGAGTCAAACGAGCTGAAACAAAGGAAGCATGAAATAGATCACACAATTCTAAATAACACATGCCATATTGTTTCTGATCCATTCGTAGTGGCGATTATCGTCCCACTGACTATCTCTTTAACCCTTATCTCTGAGTGGCTCCTGGGCTTTGATAAGCGTTGCCTCATTAGTAAAAATATGAAGAATGTCCGCCAAGGGAAACTTATAGTATTAACAGGAGTTGTTGTAGTTGACTCCCACGGCGCGTTCTCCTCGATCTTTACGGTTCGTCCACTCTATTGACAAAATTCATTGGTCGGATTTCGGTGCTGATGTAGTAGTCAACACTTCCATCTTCTCTTCTCTCCGTTGCTGTCATTTTCTTCTCAACCGCCTTTAACGAACGCTGTTTAAAGAAGCAGCATCAACAAATACGATTGGGGTTTAGAAACTTATTTGTGATGTTATTCGTTCTCAAGGGTATACGCATACACATTTCAAACAACTCCACACTTCATACCCCGTGGAGAGAGAGAGAGAAGGCAGCTAGCCAAAAGCCCAACCGCCCTCTCTGTTGGTCCAGACGTAAGAGATCCGATTCTTTCTATCAATTTGTCACATCCCCTTCCCGTGCATGTGACACATCCGCTTCCCGTGCATGTACCACATCCGCTTCCCGTGCATGTGCCACATCCGCTTCCCGTGCATGTGACACATCCGCTTCCCGTGCATGTGACACATCCGCTTCCCTAATGGCAACATTAATTCTGGCTAAGTTTTAACCATACGTGGACATTTTCCAATTTACTAATACATATTCTTACACATTCGTCTCGAACATTGCTACAGAATAACACACCAGGTATCACCTAATGTATTATATCCAGGTTTTATCAAAAAACATTCTTTTTTACTTTAATTCACTTCAAACAAGGCACACCGCCACCGACACGTAGAAGATAAGAGACCACTTTTATAGGGGCATGCTAAGTGGGGAGTTGTGCAGCAAGACGTTTGTTAACATTGCATTTGAATTTCTACATGTTGGTAGAGTACGAGAAACAAGGAGCAACGAGGGAATTCCAAGTACAAGCGGTTCGAGTAGACAGCTTTCCGGCACTTATGGACCTCTACAGTGAAGAGGTGTGATTTTGCTGCTTGTCGGGTTCGTTGGAGGTATTTACGTTAAGAGAGCACAATTGCAGCAAGTTCGCCGGGGCACATTCCGTTAAAGTACTTATAAAACAATCACTTGGATGCAACATTGCAACGATGGAGCTAGAGCTTGGTAGACAGTGTGGGCCTATTAAGTTAGACACCCTTTAGTCAGCCTATTGGTACACTAGCATAGATGCGGAAAATACTACGTGTCCGGGCGAATGGTGGCTTTAGAAGGACATAATATACTGGTAGACGTGATAAGTTTTGTTAGCACTGAAGAGAGAGCGCACCTTCTTTGAGATAGACTTGGCTGTATCTTTATATCAGGTTACCTGTGAATGTTAAGCTGAGGAATTTGAATGTTGGTATCTCGGGAAGAGTGCTAACAGCTATGGCAATCGATGATTTTTAAGGTTTCCTATACTTGTAAAAGGAAAGGATCTTTGTCTTGGTAACATTAAATGACCGTTAGGATATACGCAGTAGAACGGGCTTGCATATGCATTATCGAGGTGGCGGACTATCACTAGATAAATTAATTATTCAAAGATTTTAGCGAATAGCGGTAGGGACAATTTTGCGGGGCAGTTTCTTTTACCAAAGTTCTTGAAAACTGGTACCACAGAAGCAATTTCACAACTATCAATGAAGCAAGATTCAGCAAGACATTTGTTGTAGAGTTTGAAGAGGACAGGGGCCAGCTCAGCAGAGCATTTTTAAAATTTCTGTAACAGGGATAATATCAGGTCCACTTTTTTTTTAGATGTCAAGGGTTTTTATGATATCCACGACATGGGAAAAGATAATGATCAAACTATCAAGTGTGATTTCTGTCCGTATTAGGGAATTTGGAAGAAAGTGGTTTGTTGAGTCAAAGGTGGAGTTTAAGGCGAACCGCTGAGCAATAAGTTAAGCCTTATCCGTTGTCACATCATGGTAGTTTGATAGAGAAATTATTGATTTCCTATTGTTCACCACACTATTATATATTTTCTAGAATTTGCGAGTTCCTAATTTCTGCGACTTAATGCGTTTTCTAATCATCTTTGTATACCTACAATTATCTGCGGTTATTACACTTTTACTATGGTTTCTTGATGCTATAACTTTTTTTGTATTGGTAGCTGAATTATGACGGTTGAATCGGCTGAATGCTTGTTGCCTATGCTTATTAGACGGCGAAAAGAAAAAGACAGTTGGACACTCGTGGCCGAACCTTGGTGGACAAGTTAGTCATACACTGAAGTGCATTAGTTCCAGGTATTACTGAATGTAAGACTCGATGTCCGCGTAAGCTAAAATAATTACTCATCTTGGATGGTACTCTCACAACGTTTCGGCCGATGTAACATCCGACCTTCTTCAGGTGCGTCCTGTCGAACTCGATAATCTTTAGTCGAACTCGAGAATCTGTCCGTAAGAACGTGTGGCGCAACGGATAAAAGTGATTTGTAATAATCAGTTATAAGTGACAGTTTTATTGAAGTTGAAAGTTAAATAAACAGTACAGGAGATACTAAGTAAATAATTACGAATTACTTCTACCCGGTCATAGCTGACAGAACGAGAGCTAGCTACCCAAGTGATTCCCGAGTTCGACAAGACGCACCTGAAAAAATTTGGAAGTTACATCGACCGAAACGTTGTGAGAATAACATCCAAGATGAGAACAGTTGTCCGAATAATCCAAATGATACAAATTATCAATCCCCCATCTAAATAATTCCGAAAAGCAAATATCAGTTTTATTTCAGGGAGATGACGGTAGTTAAGTTGACTGATGATGGGTATGCCAGGTTCGAATCCACTTCGTTTAATAGCACCGCTTTCACATACGGATGTTGGTAACCTTCACGTTGCCCCCCCCACCGATACTTACAACCGAAACAAACCAATCAAAAACAAGTTTCATTCATACGAATTAAAAGATCAGATAGATTTCAAACTGAGCATCGACCAAAAGGAGATTTTTTTTCAGTAACACCGGATTCTTTAACTTCCGGTTGAGTTGAATCGTAAATAGAACAATACGCACTTTTATCACATATTTTTTTATTAAAGAGAAAGTTTTATTATTTAAAAAGGGTTTTATTTATTTACAAACAGTTTCATTTTTCAAAACTTTTTTATTGTTTTCTCAAATTGTTTTTACTTTAAAATTCTTTAATACAGACATAATATTGATGTTTTTTGTTTTCACTAATTTTTGTTGTTTTAGATTATTAATGAAGACATAATATTACAATATTTTTTATTGTTTATGTTTTTAAAATTTAGTAATTTAAAACAAAAAAAACAATTTGTGAAAACATTAAATAACAACAATATTCACATCGGCTTCAAATCCAGATCTCCAGTTTTTCCCGATGCAACACTGCGTGGATGCTAGATGAGATGCAACTTGACAGATCTAGATCAAATTTAGCCACACTGACGAGTCATGAAACGCTGAAACAGCTGTCCGTCGATGCTACAGGAGATGCAACTTGACAGATCTAGATCAAATTTAGCCACACTGACGAGTCATGAAACGCTGAAACAGCTGTCCGTCGATGCTACAGGAGATGCAACTTGACAGATCTAGATCAAATTTAACCACACTGACGAGTCATGAAACGCTGAAACAGCTGTCCGTCGATGCTACAGGAGATGCAACTTGACAGATCTAGATCAAATTTAGCCACACTGACGAGTCATGAAACGCTGAAACAGCTGTCCGTCGATGCTACAGGAGATGCCACTTGACAGATCTAGATCAAATTTAGCCACACTGACGAGTCATGAAACGCTGAAACAGCTGTCTGTCGATGCTACAGGAGATGCAACTTGACAGATCTAGATCAAATTTAGCCACACTGACGAGTCATGAAACGCTGAAACAGCTGTCCGTCGATGCTACAGGAGATGCAACTTGACAGATCTAGATCAAATTTAGCCACACTGACGAGTCATGAAACGCTGAAACAGCTGTCCGTCGATGCTACAGGAGATGCAACTTGACAGATCTAGATCAAATTTAGCCACACTGACGAGTCATGAAACGCTGAAACAGCTGTCCGTCGATGCTACAGGAGATGCAACTTGACAGATCTAGATCAAATTTAGCCACACTGACGAGTCATGAAACGCTGAAACAGCTGTCCGTCGATGCTACAGGAGATGCAACTTGACAGATCTAGATCAAATTTAGCCACACTGACGAGTCATGAAACGCTGAAACAGCTGTCCGTCGATGCTACAGGAGATGCAACTTGACAGATCTAGATCAAATTTAGCCACACTAACGAGTTATGAAACGCTGAAACAGCTGTCCGTCGATGCTACAGGAGATGCAACTTGACAGATCTAAATCAAATTTAGCCACACTGACGAGTCATGAAACGCTGAAACAGCTGTCCGTCGATGCTACAGGAGATGCAACTTGACAGCTAGTCGTTGGTACACAAGCCTGGATCTGGGAACAATAATACTTGTACGAGCGAATGTTGGCTTTCTAAAGATATATAATACTTTAGAAGTTTTTTAGCCAAGTAGAGGGAGCCTACTTTCTTTGCGGCAGACTTGGCACCATCTTATTTGTACTTATTCGACTCCATGTTTCTTGCGAATATTAGCTTTAGATTAACCTTTATTTTTGAAGTTTTTGAAATTGACATCTTTATTGACCTCGCAACAAATACGTCCGCTTCTAGATTTTCGCCATTCATTGTCACTTATTAGATCATGTTCGGTAGAAATCGGACAGTAAGACACATCTGTCATCATGGTCATTGATATCTTATTCCCTTTTTTTCAGATGATGTTCCTAAGGATCTTATTGTTTGCCTTGTTCATCATTACGATAACGCCAGCGAATGCCAGACCAGATGAAGGTACGCTTGTATTAGAATAACATCGACCCTTCTTTGAGTTTTCACTAAACGAATTATACATGCTGCTTTATTTTTTATATTGGTTTGAAAAAATGTTATAAAGTGAAAAACGTTGCATCAGAGTTATATGTTATAGTATAAATTATTTTTTGAAAAATATATTTATTGAACAAAAATAAATGATGTCGCAAATGTGCAACAAATAGTATAAAACTTTACATATTAAACAAAACTCTACAATATATGCATCTAAATAATCATACTACACTAGAGAATCATAAAATAAATTTTTAGTTATGATTATAATGACCAGATTTAAAAGTGTAGGCGCTTGAATGGCGTCAACAATGTTGACGCCATTCCCTGTCGGGCGTGACTACAATCGTTTCAGCTTGCCGATGATTCCACTGGGCACGGAGATTTACTAAAGATGTCTAAATCTGCCCTTTTGGATGAAACCGCGGTACATTGCTGAAATATGTAATATACAGTATCTAAATAAATTATATTAGCTCTCTTATATGATCGAGCACTTTATTTGATTTTTTTTCATATACAACCTGACACACACTATATATATATATATATATATATATATATATATATATATATATATGTGTGTGAATTTGGGAAAGTTCATTTTTTAAGCATCTTTAGAATGTTAAACATAAAAAGAGGCAAAATGCCATGTGTTAGATGCAGATATTTTAAAAATTAAAATCAAAAAAAAAAAAAAAAAAATGAATAAAAACATTTTTTTTCTTCATCTTGAGTTTTAGACAAATAAAAGGTATTAACCTTTTTTTTTTCGTAATAATCCTTTCCGGTCATCTAGAAGTGACGTCCGATGTTATGTGAACCAACGGTGCAAATGTCGCTTTTAAATTGAACTTAAATCGCGCATGGTCGCTGGTAGGTATAAATTTGGGAAAGTTCATTTTTTTAAAGCACATTTTGAATTTTAAACATAAAGAAAGAGGCCAAATGCCTTCAAAGAACCATGTGTTTAGATGCAGATATATTTTATTAAAATCAAAATTAAAAAAATCGAAAAATTTTGTTCTTCATCTTGAATTTTTTATTTAATATTTCGCTCGATATATATATATATATATATATATATATATATATATATATATATATATATAAATACCCGTCCCAATATATATATATATATATATATATATATATATATATATATATATATATATATATATATATATATATATATACCCGTCCCAACACGCTTAAAATCAATTTCCCGAACGGAACAGTATTGCACCACTATTATGTCCACTTACAAAGACTAAAATCAAGATTCTAAACCTTAAGTCTTGAATCCTTAGTCTAATTTTGATAAAATCCATTATATGATTTTGATTCTAGAAAATTTATTAAGCTTAAGTTTCTTAAGAAGAAATTGAAATTCAGGGAATCTTTTTTAATCTCTATCTATTGACTATGGATCAAATAACATGCAAATCTGAAATATTTGAATTGATAATAGAAAATTGTGCCCATATTTTGGCCCCCTTCTCCTAAACATCCTTCAAAGACTGAACTCTGGGAAATATTTATCTTAATTGATGTCTCATACCTAGTGTCAAACTGTCACAAAAATCAGATGTATCTTAATTGCCACGAAGTATTTTTATCCCCGGTATACTTCTTTTGTATAAAACTAAATTAAACTAAATATAACCCGCATTATCTACTCTTACGCCTAGCTGTGTTTCAAAATCCATAAAGCTGGGTTAATACATAGACACACATCTAACTTTATGTAGAGATAACAGTAATCGACATATAGCAGTTTCTTTGTTTCACGATTCATCACTGTGGCTAGTCACAGAGTCCGCCTTTCTACTTTTTTATATACAAGCAGACATACCCAGTTTTTCAATCCCATGTATCTCTGCTCCCAACCGTGAAACACATATTAGCATTTTTGTTCCTATTCAGTTTTTCTAAATGTTGAATTTTCAAGTTATAAAGTAAAATAAAAAAGATAAATAAATAAAAGAATAGAGTAAAATAAAAAATAAAAAATAAAGACAAAAAAATGTAAAAAAATAAAAAAATAAAGTAAAATAAAAAATAAAAAAAATGAAGTAAAATAAAGTAAAATATAAAAATAAAAAAATTAAAAAAAATTAAGTGAAATAAAAATAAATAAAATAAAAAATAAAGTAAAATATAAAAATAAAAAATAAAAAAAATAAAGTAAAATAAAAAAAATATAAAATAATAAAGTAAAATAAAAAAAATGAAAATAAATGAAGTAAAATAAAAAAATAAATAATAAAGTAAAATTAAAAAAAAAAGAAAAAAAAAGTAAAATATAAAAATTATAAAAAAATAAAGTACAATTAAAAATAAATAAATAAAATAAAATGTCTTTCCCGTTTAGGGATGTTCGGTGCGAACGCAAATCCCATGGTATTATTATAAACATCCCTAATACAAAACTAACAGCGCCATTGGATTTCTCGTAAAATGTTGCCGTATAAATGTTACGTTTAATCTTAGTATAGGGCTTTCTTTTCAATTGCAGAGCCGGAAAAAGAGATAGAGATGGAGATTGACAGACAGATTGAGAAAGAAGGTATGAAAACTATTTTATTTATTCAATGTATATTTGCCAACTACATGTTCATTTATCAAAACAATTTCCAACGCTATTGATGATGTTTACCCATTCATTAATTTATTTTTTGTTATAGCTTATGTTTGGATTCATGTTTTGAAACATGACGTAAATCATGAATCTATGACTTTACGCTAAGCTATAATTATTTTGTTATGTTAATGTTTTAAGCTTTTCTAATAAAAAAAAGTCCAAATAGGTCAGTTGGTAGAACTTCAGACTGAAGATCTCAAGGTTTTGGTTTCGATTTCCGGTCCTGACAACAGCTTTATTTGTTTGGAATGTATTATTTATTATTTATTGAATATTCTCCATTTAAAAAATTGGTTAAGCTCTCTGAGACAAATCTTGCAATTTATTTATTATGTTTTTAAAAAAGTGTGACGGACTGACGGACAAAATCTCTATTTATATCAGATTCGTTTTTATATTTTGCAGAGAAGTCCAGCAGAGTTTTGGAAAAATGCAGCACCGATAGCAACTGCCCCCCGAATTCGTTCTGTGCACGAAGAGGCTGCGATGGCATGATATGCATGTGTAATATTGGACACCAACCATCGCAAGACTTTACAGAATGTCACAGAGGTCAGCTTCAAACACACACATTCTGTCATTCTATCATTCTTTCATTTTTTCATTCTATCATTTTCTAAAGTCATTTTTGAAAGAATTAAAACTATTTGTTTTCACTAACGAGTCACCACTTATCATTGAAAACAAATCTATTACAATGGTTAATGAGATGGACAGGTTGACAGTTGGATGATGATAAATACTACGAAAAGATTGAACATTTCAACATACTACCCACCAGGGCGTTACGGAGACCTCCAAAAAGGAGCGCGCTCCAGGAGCACGCTCCTTTTTGCTGGAGCGAAGGAGAGGAGGGATCATATTATATTCAGCGGGAGTGGAGCGGGAGCAACTCCATTTGGGACTAAATAGCGGGGGTTTTATCGCTCCGCGCTCCTCGCTCCAAAATTATTTGATTTTTTTCTTTTAAACATTAGTTTTTTATTCAGCAATAAAAAGAAAAGAAATGAAAGTCTCAGAGTTTATTTTTGAAAGAATCAAAACTATTTGTTTTACTAACGAGTCACCACTTATCATTGAAAACAAATCTATTACAACGGTTAATGAGATGGACAGGTTGAGAGTTGGATGATGATAAATACTACGAAAAGATTGAACATTTCCACATACTACCCACTCTAAATAACAGCTGATCCAGAAGAAATAAATTATTTCTCCTCATGGAGTGTGAGAATTAAGGGCCCACATATTAAGGGGTATTTACATATATAATCGCTTATGAAATAATCATAAGCGATTAAATCGGAAATCAAATGTGAAAAAATCGTTTTTTTTCCGAAGGTGTGACACGGAGCTGAGTTCTGTTGTCACAGATACGGGCTGCCCGCAGCCATCCACACCACCCATCGCTTTGTAACAGTGGAAACAACTCAATATATCCTTCTGAATTAAGTCTAGGTCCCTTTTTGAAAATGTGGAACGGAATAACGTGGCCTTTGTTGGAAACATATCAAAGGCCCATCACAGTTTGAGGGAACTGGGTCTTCATGTCCCCCGGAACAACTCGTTGTTCTACACATTGTGCAAATGGTCCTCAGAATAACCATAGCATTAGATGCTTGATCTTGTAGTGGAGTTCACTGGCTTACGTAAGACGGTTCCTTTGAGCCTAGCGATTCCTGTATGAAGAGTATTTATTTACCTCCTCTCCAGGAGGTTAGGCACAATGCCAGTTTTATCTTATACCCACAAGGTATGATGTGACCCAAGGTCGGGTTGGGAAAGTGGGACTTGAAAAGCCAGCGCCCGAGAAAGTGAGCACCCTGGCCATTAAAAATTGCCTGGGCAGCTCCGTCGACATTCCCCGGTAGGGGCGCCTCAGGCGATTAGCAATAAGCTAACCCCTTCTCATAGGGTGAGTAGGCAAAACCTGGGAGGCTGGACCTCCTAGAAATGCACAGGACAGTACCACAGACCGGCGTCATCAATCACCGAAGGCCAAGACGATACCGGTCTATAGGGGTGCAGTATCCATCGGAACAGATACTACACTTTGATCTTGGCCAAAAGGCCAATGAAGAGTAGCCAAGATTCCTGTTCAGTGCTTTCTTTGTAGTTGCCATTCCGACGCCAATCTCTCTCGCCCAGGTCTTCTATTCCCTTGTCTGGATCTTGCCGCACCTTTATTTTTATCTTCTCGACAAATGTCGCTGTGCGGACAACCCCAGCATCACACCATTTGATCCGTGGATTCGTGCCTTTCAATTACTCTGTGATTCAATTTCAATTTTCGAAATTAAGACGCCTTTACTATGACGGCCTGATTGTAAATACGCACCTTCATGTATTATGTAGATATAAATAGGCATATACAGGGTGGGCAAAAATAAGGGTCCTATTTTTAAAAATTCATAACTTTTTTATTTATTGATTTTTTTTTTTTTTAGAATAAGTAAAGGACCCCTTCCGAAGCAAGCATGAGCCGTATTAGCCCTAAGGAACGTACCCTCATTTAGAAAACATTATTTTTGCTTAAAAAACTCAAAACAGTGTAAAAAACAATACTTTAGTTTTTGTAAGTTTTAAGAAGTGTTTTTCGGCTAAAATTTGTTTTGTTTATTTCAAAAAATCTCGGAAGGGTCAGTCTACACACACATAAAGTTTGGTGAGTTTAACTTTTATTTTGTGGAAGTTATTCAAATTCAAGTTATTCAAATGTAAAGATAGGACCCTTATTTTGGCCCACCCTATATAAAGAATCTCAAACTGAACGCACACAAAAAGAGGCTTCACGTGATGAAGAAGACCGGCACTGGTTCTGAAGCAATTAAGCCTACCAATATATATATTAATATCAATGCGAATGTCGTCTGCCCTAAAGAGAGGGAGAGGTGCATAAAGTCCAGACGACTCACATGTATAATCATATTTTCTCGCATAAAAATTACATTACATAAAACTAAGTTAGTGGCAAATTAAATATTTCTCGCTTTCTTTAGAGAAGTATTCGAATAGATTTGTCTAAATGTAAAATTGTTTCACTTATTGGATCTCATTTCAAGTTTTATCTTGCTAGTGTGGAAGTAGGGAAGCGAGAAAGAAAAATAAATTAAACTTTAAATACTTTATGGAAAAGAAGATAAACGATGAAAATAAAAATTGGATAAATTACAATATTTATTAAATAATCAATTAATTCAAACAAAGACTATATATATAAAAATTTTTTCTTTCCTTAATTCATAGATTTTCAAAGATATGCTCTCATCATCATAGGAAAATCAGACGGATGAATCAGTAAAGTTTATATTACTGTTAAGCAAACATTTGAAAATATAAAAATATAGACTACTGCTTTATTTCGTATATCGAGCATTGCCTATTCAAGATAGGATATCATTTAAATATATGGTTTTTATCTTAATTATTTCTCAATTTATGTATATATATATATATATATATATATATATATATATATATATATATATATATATATATATATATATATGAAGAGACAAAATGGTGCCACACTACAAAATGAATAATGAATAATATGGGGAAAACTTTATATAAGATGAAATAGAAAAAAAAAAGAGAAAATAATTTTATATAAAACAAATTTAAAAAAAAAACCGTTTTGTATGGTTTCGGAATTTACGAATAAAAAATTCACGAATAAAAACAAAGTTCTCAGATTAGCATGAAAAAAAAAAATAAAAAAAATAAAACAGCTTAAAGTTCCCAAGGCAGCCTTTCGTCCGACTCTCGTCAGGGGAATCGTCGGTAGAGTGATTAAAAAGTTTCCCCATATTATTCATTATATATATATATATATATATATATATATATATATATATATATATATATACACACACACATATATAAAATATGAGACTAAAAGTATACTTTTCGAGAATTTAACCTATAGTGAAATGATTTAAGCTCAATATACGAAATAGAGCAATTATAAAGATAAATGAAGGAAGAGAGATACGAATGTGCGGATGACAAATCTATTTCATTTTCGATTGCTCAATGCAATGTGTACTCGATAAAACATGTTTATTTTTCTTTCCTTAAGCTAGGCTTTTCAAAGATTAACATCTTATCATCAGAGGAATTATATAGATGGATAAGTTGGTAGATTTCAAATTTGAAAAATTTAAGAAACAATATACAGTAATGGAAAGTAAAAATGTGTTTATAAAAAGGTTATCAAAATATAGAGTCTGTCCAGTTGGTGAATGTCCGTTGACAAAGTGTCCGGTGTCGAAAGATTTAAAGATGAAAAAAGAGATTTCGTGGAGACTGCGTTAGAAATGGTCAAAGTGTAGTAGATCCAACAGAATGATGTTCAGTTCAACCTTAGATAAAAAGCACTTATTAGAATGTAATTTTGAAAATAAGGGCCATTTTAAAATACTTCCGTGGACCGCGAATGGAAATAGATTTTTAATGTGTTGAGTTTAAAATGTTGTATATATTTCAAGCAAGTTACTTCGATTGAATCTAAGGAATGAGAGAGAAGTGGGAAGTAAAAAGTGGGAAAAGGGGTGTGAAATTAGAGAAGTGGGAAGAGAAGGTTTAGCGGATGGAACTATGGCTGATGCTGGGAGTAGGGTAGGGGGAGGGCTTGTTTAGTTACAGCTCATCGCTTGTAAGCAACAATATAATGTAATTATTGCCAGTTTATTTGCTAGGCCTGGGCTGGCTTCAGGTAGGAGTTGGGGTGGGATTTCAATAAGCTAATACAGTAGAATTGGGGAGATGGACTGATAATAATTGTTTATGTCGAAAATGATGAAGTTCAGATTTAAATTAGACTTGTCTCTTAAGTTTAGGAACCAATTAGTTAACTCATCAGGGGATTGCCATAGGGTGTATTAATTTTTTTCTTTTAAGTAGATTCTATGTAAGATTTTTTTTACTTATGATGCCTAGGTCAGATTTTGATGGGGAGATTAGTCTAATGGATGGGTTATCCTGAAAATTTATTTTGTGGTTCTTTAAGGTGCATCTTGGTGTGGCTGGGGTAAAGATTTCCGTGTAATTAAGGATATTTAAAGATATTAGAAGGGATTTAGCTTCATAGTTTATGCTATTGAAAATGTTACTAGAGGTAGTTTTATAGGATTTGTTCAGTTCTTTGTAGATTATACTTTTGTAGTCAGTGTATTTCAGTTTGTAAAATTTTGTTGTTTTATCTGCAGGGACAATTATATCGGGGTATATCTTAATCTTGTTGGTGAATTTATTGATTTTTCTGATAAAAGGGTGGAATGTTTATTGCATTTTTAAAATTTGATAGGTCTAATGAGGTCGAATAAATCGTTTTCGAAGTTGTTGAGGTGCTCCTGTTGTTTAGGAAAAGAAGATATTTTAAGACCGTACCTGGATGCAGTTAATTTTTCCAATCTCTTTAGTTTTCTGGGAGAGTTCATAGGAAGTGTAAATCCATGGTGTTTTGGAGGTGAAATATTATTTGTGTCAGTTTGGTAGTTGTTTGATTTGAAGTTTAAGTCATCGTGAATTGCTTTTTATCTTACGTTAGTAATAAATTTTTCACAGACTGTATGAGCTTGCAAATGTAAGCTGCATTTGAAGGGATGGGTATGTTTTTTGCTGAGAGCGTGAGGAATTCTTTGCTGAACATGTCACAAATAGGAGAAAAAGCTCAACTTTGTAGGAGCTTAGAATAAAATATGAGACTAAAAGTATACTTTTAAAGAATTGAACCTATATTGAAATGATTTATGCTCAATATACGTGATAGAGCAATTATAAAGATAAAGGAAGGAAGAGATAAAGATGTGCGGATGACAAATCTATTTTATCTTCGATTGTTCAATGCAAGGTGTACTCGATAAAAACATGTGGGTTTCTCTTTCCTTAAGCCAAGCTTTTCAAAGATTAAAAACATGTTTATTTTTCTTTCCTGTCGGAAACCAGGGGGAATTCTTTCTCCAGGAGTGATAAAACTTCACTGATAGTGATGGTGATATATATATATATATATATATATATATATATATATATATATATATATATATATATATATATATATATATATATATATATATGTATATATATACATTCTACGATTGGAATCACTACTAATAATGGCCAAAAGCCACTTAAGGATAAGTGTTAATGCGACAGATGAGGAACACTATGGGAATACAAGCATTGGTCAGTGGTATGAACTGTATTTGATTGCTTATGAAGCGGTCTGTGACAAGAATTTGTTGAGAAAGGTTCTGTAGGATTTCGAAGTCGATTTTGTATTCTGTCAAGTCAGGAAAGAGTTCTCTGTGCGGCACCTGCACAGATGAAAAAATAAAATAAAAATGCGAGATTGAATAAAAACCTTTTTAATTTCAGAACTAATTTTATTTATATGATTTCCTTTTTTTTAATTTCAGTCGTTGAATTGTATCGCCCGTGCGCCGATGAGAAATCGCGATGCCGGGGCCCGCTAACCTTTTGCGAACATTTCTCGAAGACGTGCCACTGTATAGACGGTTACATCCCGGCGAGAGACAATATCAGGTGCAAAAAGATGGCAAGGTATGGTATATCCTTTGCCATGTTAGGCGAGACTTGTAAGAATGGTTCTATAAACTGCCAGGATACGAATCAACAGGTGTGTAGTGCCGACACTTCCAAGTGCACCTGTCGCGAGGGACTGAAACCGGCGTCGAATATTGATTTAAATGCGGAACCCTTTATCTTGGATGAGTGTCGCCCGGCTGATTTTAGTCTAGGTAAGTTGGGTTTTAGCATAAAAAAACCCTTTTTCCCATTCTTAATATTTCGTAAACCATCTCACAGCTATGCCAATGTTTGTTTATATAAATGTTACAATATATATATATATATACATATATACACACACGCGCACAAACACACACACACACACACACACACACACACACACACATATATATATATATATATATATATATATATATACAGCAATTAAGCTACAACGAAACTTCCGCGTTTCATCCCCGTAGGCATTTTAGCCTGACGATTCCCTACGGGAATGAAACGCGGAAGCCTCCGTGTAACTTAATTGCCATAAATATATGTTCATAACTTAGCTCTACTCATGTACTGAGCACTTGAAGTAAAAACTGAAAAGTGATACATAAAAGATAATATATCCTTATAACATTTCATGTGGAGATATATATATATATATATATATATATATATATATATATATATATATATATATATATATATCAATCAAAATGAACCTAAATCATTATGATAACGGATAACTTCTTCAACTTTGAGTCCTTCTTCCTCCTCCTCCTTCTTTGTTTAATTCCTTGCTGTCATTCATTTTAAATTACTACTAATCTTCCTTCACAACTTTATTAACTTACAGCGTTTCCGATCGACTTTTACATGCTAACGGTAGATTTATTCTTTCTTTCTTTAACATTTGTTTCTTTCTGTCTTTCTTTCTTTCTTTCTTTCTTTCTCCCTTTCTACTGTTTATTACACGTGACTATATATTTGTTCCAAATTGCGTTCTTTGTATAAATTTGAAATCTTTCTGTTTTTAATTAAAGTTCTGCTACCAACTGATGATGATTTTATTTTAACAATTGAAATATTTTGGTAGAACTATTCAATATGTGTTTTTGAGTTTATTTTTGCTAGTTGTTGATTTGCTTATCCTTTATTCTATTTTTATTTTTACACACACACACACACACACACACACATATATATATATATATATATATATATATATATATATATATATATATATATATATATATATAGTAATGCAGGTAAGGTTTGCATCCACTGGTTAAAATCCGGAGAATCTTTACTGTGTTTATATAATAGTTCTTAATAGTAAAACGAGTTATTTATATATAATAAAAGTTTTATTTTTACAAACGTATGGCTACATATTGAGATATGTTTCAATTGCAGCTTTGATAAGCTCAATTTCTTCAGGCACAAGAAAATAAGTGGCTGCTCTTTACTTTTTTTACATTGAAGAATTGCTAGGAAGAAATAGAGCTTATCAAATTGCAACATATCTTGATGTGTTGCTATATTTATATATATATATATATATATATATATATATATATATATATATATATATGTTACAGAAAGTCAAATGTTTTAACGAGTAATTTTTGTAGGAAATCTAGAGTAAGTGAGTTCAATGCAATACAGAGCAAGAATAAAAGTTAAAAAGAAAAAAAACCCTCAAATCAACATTCTAGCCGTTTCACATCATAATTTTGTTCATCTCGCCAAGACGAGATTTATCATATGTGGCTCAATGGTAGGTGTTTTGTTCACTGAAGCATGAGGGTGCCCACACCGTCTTAGTGCTGGCTCGGGGCGTTGTGACGAAGGTGTTTACCATTAACCCGCGACCCCGGCAGGTGGGCGTATTCCCACTTCCCATATACGCATGCCACTTTTGAATTCTAGCGGCTATGGTTCGTTCGAAAAAAGAACTAAACATTCTTTTCACATCACAAACGCACCACATATTTTAAAATATTGTACTTGTATTCTATTTCTTCAAATCTATTAATGCGAGGAAATCTTGAAATAAAGACGAAACGTTTATGAATGCATAACTCATTTTCTTTTTTCTTTTTCAATATATATATATATATATATATATATATATATATATATATATATATATATATATATATACATACTTTCAACCAACAAACTACACACACTTGGATCCGATATGAATACAATTTGAAAAAGAGTGCTCTACTTCGAAATATTAGAACAACTTTGCCACCGTATAAAATACTATTGATTGATGAAGATAAAACAGTAATTAAGGAAATATGAGAATTTGATCTGCATATTCATATTATATATTCTGTAATATTATATATATTTCGAAAATTGACATGGCATCAGTAAAAGGAGAAATTGTTTGTAAACAACTGTTTCGATTTAACCTATGAGAGGAACTATCACTCTGGATTAGAGTAGACCTCAAAGTATTGGTAACTAAATGACGACCCCACACTCTCCAAAGCTCCAAAATGTAGGTCTAATCAATGGATGAAGTTTTGTATCATACTCAGGACGGTCGGGGACTGGGGGTGGGTTGGGGCGGAGCTTCAGTAGTTTATATGGTAGACAAGAAAAAAAGGTAGTAAGGCTCGGAAAGATGGATTTTGAGAGAGATAGGGTGGTTAGATGAGTACACCTTAACCATGAGTATCTTATGACTAACTTTATCTAACTCATAAGTGTGACCCTGATAGGTACAACAACTGAATAAAAGTGGACCTGGGAGCAATGGTAAATAAGGGGTTCCTACCTAAAGGCCCCAAATTAGGGCTTAAACACATAATACATTTTAAGGTCACGTCCAGGACAGTATATCGTTTCTACCTGTCTGTCTGAAGCCGACACTGCACTATTACTTCTATTACGATTGTACTATTGTACTACCTTTCAATGATCAATTCAATTTACTGTACTATTCAGACTAATGTACTACCTTTCAATGATCAATTCAATTTACAGTACAATTTCAGACTATTGTACTACCTTTCAATGATCAATTCAATTTACTATACTATTTCAGACTATTGTACTATCTTTCAATGATCAATTCAATTTACAGTACTATTTCAGACTATTGTACTACCTTTCAATGATCAATTCAATTTACAGTACTATTTCAGACTATTGTACTACCTTTCAATGATCAATTCAATTTACAGTACTATTTCAGACTATTGTACTATCTTTCAATGATCAATTAAATTTACAGTACTATTTCAGACTATTGTACTACCTTTCAATGATCAATTCAATTTACTATACTATTTCAGACTATTGTACTACCTTTCAATGATCAATTCAATTTACTATACTATTTCAGACTATTGTACTACCTTTCAATGATCAATTAAATTTACAGTACTATTTCAGACTATTGTACTATCTTTCAATGATCAATTCAATTTACTATACTATTTCAGACTATTGTACTACCTTTCAATGATCAATTCAATTTACTATACTATTTCAGACTATTGTACTACCTTTCAATGATCAATTAAATTTACAGTACTATTTCAGACTATTGTACTATCTTTCAATGATCAATTCAATTTACTATACTATTTCAGACTATTGTACTATCTTTCAATGATCAATTCAATTTACAGTACTATTTCAGACTATTGTACTACCTTTCAATGATCAATTCAATTTACAGTACTATTTCAGACTATTGTACTACCTTTCAATGATCAATTAAATTTACAGTACTATTTCAGACTATTGTACTATCTTTCAATGATCAATTAAATTTACAGTACTATTTCAGACTATTGTACTACCTTTCCATGATCAATTCAATTTACTATACTATTTCAGACTATTGTACTACCTTTCAATGATCAATTAAATTTACAGTACTATTTCAGACTATTGTACTATCTTTCAATGATCAATTCAATTTACTATACTATTTCAGACTATTGTACTACCTTTCAATGATCAATTCAATTTACTATACTATTTCAGACTATTGTACTATCTTTCAATGATCAATTAAATTTACAGTACTATTTCAGACTATTGTACTACCTTTCAATGATCAATTAAATTTACTATACTATTTCAGACTATTGTACTACCTTTCAATGATCAATTCAATTTACTATACTATTTCAGACTAATGTACTATCTTTCAATGATCAATTCAATTTACAGTACTATTTCAGACTATTGTACTACCTTTCAATGATCAATTCAATTTACTATACTATTTAAGACTAATGTACTATCTTTCAATGATCAATTCAATTTACTATACTATTTCAGACTATTGTACTATCTTTCAATGATCAATTCAATTTACTATACTATTTCAGACTAATGTACTATCTTTCAATGATCAATTAAATTTACAGTACTATTTCAGACTAATGTACTACCTTTCAATGATCAATTCAATTTACTATACTATTTAAGACTAATGTACTATCTTTCAATGATCAATTAAATTTACTGTACTATTTCAGACTATTGTACTACCTTTCAATGATCAATTCAATTTACTATACTATTTCAGACTATTGTACTATCTTTCAATGATCAATTCAATTTACTATACTATTTCAGACTATTGTACTATCTTTCAATGATCAATTAAATTTACTATACTATTTCAGACTAATGCACTATCTTTCAATGATCAATTCAATTTACAGTACTATTTCAGACTATTGTACTACCTTTCAATGATCAATTCAATTTACTATACTATTTCAGACTATTGTACTATCTTTCAATGATCAATTCAATTTACTATACTATTTCAGACTAATGTACTATCTTTCAATGATCAATTAAATTTACAGTACTATTTCAGACTAATGTACTACCTTTCAATGATCAATTCAATTTACTATACTATTTAAGACTAATGTACTATCTTTCAATGATCAATTAAATTTACTGTACTATTTCAGACTATTGTACTACCTTTCAATGATCAATTCAATTTACTATACTATTTCAGACTATTGTACTATCTTTCAATGATCAATTCAATTTACTATACTATTTCAGACTATTGTACTATCTTTCAATGATCAATTAAATTTACTATACTATTTCAGACTAATGTACTATCTTTCAATGATCAATTCAATTTACAGTACTATTTCAGACTATTGTACTACCTTTCAATGATCAATTCAATTTACTATACTATTTAAGACTAATGTACTATCTTTCAATGATCAATTCAATTTACTGTACTATTTCAGACTATTGTACTATCTTTCAATGATCAATTAAATTTACAGTACTATTTCAGACTATTGTACTACCTTTCAATGATCAATTCAATTTACTATACTATTTCAGACTATTGTACTACCTTTCAATGATCAATTCAATTTACTATACTATTTAAGACTAATGTACTACCTTTCAATGATCAATTCAATTTACTATACTATTTCAGACTATTGTACTACCTTTCAATGATCAATTAAATTTACAGTACTATTTCAGACTATTGTACTACCTTTCAATGATCAATTAAATTTACTATACTATTTCAGACTAATGTACTATCTTTCAATGATCAATTCAATTTACAGTACTATTTCAGACTATTGTACTACCTTTCAATGATCAATTCAATTTACTATACTATTTCAGACTATTGTACTACCTTTCAATGATCAATTAAATTTACAGTACTATTTCAGACTATTGTACTACCTTTCAATGATCAATTCAATTTACTATACTATTTCAGACTATTGTACTATCTTTCAATGATCAATTAAATTTACAGTACTATTTCAGACTATTGTACTACCTTTCAATGATCAATTCAATTTACTATACTATTTCAGACTATTGTACTACCTTTCAATGATCAATTAAATTTACAGTACTATTTCAGACTATTGTACTACCTTTCAATGATCAATTCAATTTACTATACTATTTCAGACTATTGTACTATCTTTCAATGATCAATTAAATTTACAGTACTATTTCAGACTATTGTACTATCTTTCAATGATCAATTCAATTTACAGTACTATTTCAGACTATTGTACTACCTTTCAATGATCAATTCCATTTACAGTACTATTTCAGACTATTGTACTACCTTTCCATGATCAATTCAATTTACTATACTATTTCAGACTATTGTACTACCTTTCAATGATCAATTAAATTTACAGTACTATTTCAGACTATTGTACTATCTTTCAATGATCAATTCAATTTACAGTACTATTTCAGACTATTGTACTACCTTTCAATGATCAATTCAATTTACTATACTATTTAAGACTAATGTACTACCTTTCAATGATCAATTCAATTTACTATACTATTTCAGACTATTGTACTACCTTTCAATGATCAATTCAATTTACTATACTATTTCAGACTATTGTACTACCTTTCAATGATCAATTCAATTTACTATACTATTTCAGACTATTGTACTACCTTTCAATGATCAATTCAATTTACTATACTATTTCAGACTATTGTACTATCTTTCAATGATCAATTAAATTTACAGTACTATTTCAGACTATTGTACTACCTTTCAATGATCAATTCAATTTACTATACTATTTAAGACTAATGTACTATCTTTCAATGATCAATTAAATTTACAGTACTATTTCAGACTATTGTACTATCTTTCAATGATCAATTCAATTTACAGTACTATTTCAGACTATTGTACTACCTTTCAATGATCAATTCAATTTACTATACTATTTAAGACTAATGTACTACCTTTCCATGATCAATTCAATTTACTATACTATTTCAGACTATTGTACTACCTTTCAATGATCAATTCAATTTACTATACTATTTCAGACTATTGTACTACCTTTCAATGATCAATTCAATTTACTATACTATTTCAGACTATTGTACTACCTTTCAATGATCAATTCAATTTACTATACTATTTCAGACTATTGTACTATCTTTCAATGATCAATTAAATTTACAGTACTATTTCAGACTATTGTACTACCTTTCAATGATCAATTCAATTTACAGTACTATTTAAGACTAATGTACTATCTTTTAATGATCAATTCAGGTAGAAGGATGATGTAGTACATTTTCCGTTGTCATGATACAATCCTCTCAGGAAGTATCTCTTCCTTTTCTAGGGGATAGTGTAATATTTGTCCTTTTTTCATGAGACTATACTCCCAGGCATTACTTCCCCCGTTGGGGCAGTGCAGTCTATACTCGTTCGTCATGATACCATCATCCTAGGCATTACTTCCCCATTTCCTTTTTTAGGGAGAGAGTTATTGTAGTATCTGTTCTGTCATCATGATACCATCCTCCAGGGAATTACCTTCACCTTCGTGCTAGTAATAAACACGAATAATTATAGCGTTTTTTAATTGTACATAGTGACCTTCTGACACATTTTAAGTGGACTACCCAATATTACTGCCTTCACATAAACTCACATACATAGCTGTCAACCATTCCGCGATCCGTTCCACAGTAGCGTTTATTCTGCATATGTTGCTTCCCGATTCAAGTTTTTTGGTTGTTTGTTTGTCTCATCTAATGTGTATGCAAAGGATCCTAAACAAGCGCACACATGAAAGACTTACACGCACTGCCTAATTCTTACTTGTACACGTGTGTACACCCCCGCCCCCAAAAATACGTTATAACAATTATGCTTCGCTAGTGTTCGCATTAATATTCATATTCATATGAAATAACGCCCCAATCGGTGAAGTTAAAAAAAGTAAAAACTAAAGAAAACCTCTCACACTCGAAAATCATTTTGTTTTAAATTGTATCAATCGGTATGGACATTAGAAAAGAAGAAAAAAACGAAAGAAAACTACTCATTATGGAAATAGAGTTTAGAATATTTTTTTCTGAATTCATTTTAGACGGCGAGACTTGTCGGACTTGCTATTTGCTTTCCTCCTTTCTCTAAACACTTTAAATTGTTACGTAGGGCAGATTTTTACTCGTTAAATTTTGTTTGACGCGGCCAATATATAGTTATTGATATATACACATCGATAGTGGCCACTATCGATGAGGACCACCTTCTCCACAAGCTCGCCACAGAGACCCCTCCACGAGCTCGCCTGAAGTCAAGACGCCCATTCTCGGAGCAAGCCAACCAGTTCCTGCTTTCAACACCCGGTGACGTCACAACACGAATCTGGCTGAAACGTTGGTGGACAGAGGAATGGCAGGCAACAGATAAATCAAGGTTGCACAGATTTGTGGAGGACCCGGATAACCTACCAGGCATGGACTTCCTTCGCCGGCAGTGGAGAATGCTCAACCGCCTCAGGACATGTGTCGGCCGTTTCGCCGCGACCATGAAAGGATGGGGACTCAGAGACTTGGCTGTCTGCGACTGTGGTCACTCTGAACAGACAGTAGACCACATCATCGAGTCATGCATTAAACATCGACCACTCAACGTCGAAGCCGGCATAGCTGCGCTAGACAAAGAAACATTAGCATGGCTTTTCTCAACCGAGCTGGTGATCTAACAGTGAGATGCTGTGAAGCAAACGAAAGAAGAAAATATATACACAGATACACACACATTAGCCTTTATTATACATTCTGCCAGTCGACTTTTAAGTAGGCCATCCTATATTTATTTTTATTTTTGCTGGCACTAAATCATGTAGGCATTAAAAAAGAAACCGATTTGATAAAAGCGTCATCAACATTCGATACAAACGGTAAAAGTACACAATAGTTAACACTCGATGACTCGTAAACATAAAAACAAAAACACAATTTATATCAAACGCATTAGAATTAAATTCTCTACTTTACTAGCCTAATTTTAACGTTGATAATAGTATTTTATTTTCTACTTTTTTCTTCTATATAGTCTGTCGTCTAGAGAATCATAGGGATGGCGGCCATTATGTTGTAGCGACAAAGTTTAGCCTTTGGTGCACAAAATGAGAATGCTTAAACTCGTTTCGGCGCAATCGGCTCGACGCACGCATTCGCCTGGATTAATAAAAACAAATAAACATATTTTAAAGCCAATCAGACGCATTTCTCTGAATTAATCAAAGTTGCTGTTTTGATCCACCCCGAGTTAATAAAAAGCCATATTTTTCCTTCAAGAAATGTTGAGCCAAAATCCACGACAGAACTCACGTCGACGTTTCGCCAGCTTCCCTCACCCATCTGTCGGGTGTTGGGAAAAAATTTCTCATGTCACACACACACACACACACACACACACATACACACACATACCCCCCCCCCACACATACCCCCCCCCCCCCCCACACACACACCCACTCACACCCACACCCGCACACCCGCACACCCACACACCCACACACACACACATACACATACACACACACATACACCCCCCACACATGCACACCCACATACACACACACACATACACACACATACACACACACACACACATAAACACCCCCCCCACACACACACACGCGTATATACATTGGGAGAGTTTGGATTACCTTCTAGACACCACCCTTGAATGTATTCGGTCTCTCTGTACAAGGGTTTGTCAGGACAACCTGACATGCGGATACTTCCCTCTACAAGTAAACCCTGACCAAGATATACTATAACATAGTCAACTGGTCAATTAAGGAGAGGAAATTTAATGTTCTTAACTTCTTTACAATATCAACGCTTGAGAGGTAAAGGAGAACTTTAATGGAGCACTCGAATATCTATTTATCTCATATAGAGATCAAATGCTAGTCCCAGGAAGGCCCCCTTGATTTATGAGAACTTAGACTGAAGTAAAATGAAAAAAAATTAAAAAAAACAACAATTATAAGCATACGCACTCAGATACTAACACACACACACGTACACACTGCATTAACTCTTTCACCCTATCGTCTGCCCATTAAAAACAAATGTATAAACTTAACCACTTAAATACGCCTAACATTTCTCAATGAACTTTCTACAATGAAAACAAAAAAATGAATATTGGCTTTTATTAATAACTTTTAATCGAATGAACATTTTATAACTGAGTGGAGAAGTTTTGATTACGATTTTTCAGACCCGTGGATAATTCACGGCCCTTAAATTATCGACGCCGGCTTCCTCTACATCTCAGCTAATGAATCACCTTTGTGTTGCAAAGACTCAAAATATGAACAACCATTCTATATTTGCTTATCTATGTAGACTTATATGTTAACCATATATGAAATATCTCTTTTGTGAACTTATGCTTTTTTACTCATTAATTTTTGGCGTTCATCATAAGGCATTTCTCTCGCTCTCTCACATTTGGGTATTTCTTAAAACAGTTTTCTTTAAAATATTTCTCGGCTCCCTCAAAATTCTTCCCCCAAAACTGGAACCCTAAAGAGGGTAATTCCAAAAAGTGTACTTTAGATTATAAGCCAGATTTTATAGAAGAAAAAGTAGGAAATACAATTGAATTATTATAAACGTTAAAACTAAGAGATTAAATAAAGGGTTCCGTTAGAAATTTCGTCCAGATTCCCGAGTTCGACAGAAATATTACCGAGTTCGAAGAGATACAACTGAAGAAGGCCGGAGGTTACAGCGGCCGAAACGTTGTGATGATAACATTCAAGATGAGAAATGTAGTCCAAATAATCAAAATTATACATACGAGAGTTAGATAGAGAATTTCATTCTAATGCGCTTGATATACATTATGTGTTGTCGATTTTTTTGTTTACGCGTTACTAAGTGTTAACTATTCTGTACTTTCATTGGTAAAACCTATTATAGACTTTACCGTTCAGTAATACCTATTATAAGCTTTACATTTCGGGGGAAAACTATTATAGGCTTTGAAAGAATTACTTGAGCACGACAAATCAAAAGGAAACTCAATTTAACCGTCGTTTGCATGACATACGAACGCAGAGAATGACCAATGCGACCAACATGAAGCTGACAAACATGGCGAATCTTTTGTCTTTTTCTTTTTTATGCAAACAATAAAAAAAAATGTCCTTTATATAAAAACTGCACAGAAAGAAAGCTTTTCCTAATCGGACCTTTCAAAACTACGTAGATAATCAAGTTTTCCATTTAAACAATCTTTCAAATGTCACGCAAAGCTGACAATCAGTAAAAAAACTAAAATATATATTAAGAATTACTTCATTGTTTCTCAGGACTTCATCTCAACGAAGTAACGTAATGGCATGTTTATAAAGAGAGCATGTTCTTTGGTTGAGCGCTAAGCATGTGATGCAGAAGACACATCTTGGATTATGAGAGAGAGAGAGAGAGAGAGAGAGAGAGAGAGAGAGAAGGAGGGAGGGAGGGAGAGGGAGGGAGGTAGATAGATGGAAGGAGGGAGAAAGGGGGAGAGGAAGAGTGGGAGGAAGAAAAAGAGGACAGAAAAAGAGGGAGTAAAGGAAGAGGGCAGAGAGAGAGAGATACCGAAATAAGAGGGAGACAGAGAGGAAGAGAAAGGGAGAAAGAAGAGAGAGGGAGAGAAAGGAAGAAAGAGATAAAGAAAGAGAGAGAGGGTGAGATGAAGAGAGATAGAAAGAGAGGGAGAGAGAGAGAAGAGGAGAGGAAGAGAGAGAAATATATATATATATTAAGCTGGAGAGAGAGAGGAAGAGAAAAGAGAGAGAGGGGAAGGGGAAAGAGAGAGAGAGAGAGGAAGGGGAATAAGAGAGAGAGGAAGGGGGAAAGAGAGAGAGAGGGAGAAGAAGAAATAGAGGTGGGAAGTGAAAGGGAGAGAGATATATAGATATATAGAGAAAAATGGTGGAAAGAGAGAGATAGGAAGAAGAGAGAGAGATAGATAGAAGAGAGAGAGAGATAAATAGGATAGAGGAGAGCAGTGTGAAAGAGATAGGAAGAGAGGGGGAGAAGGAGAGAGGAAGATAGAGATGTAGATAAAGGTGAGAGAGGGAAATTAGAGAGAGAGAAAGAAAGGGAAGGAGAGGGGGAGAAGGAGAGCGAGAGAAGGATGGAGGGAGATAGCAGCGGATTTGAGAGCTCGAGGCTGGTTCCTATTTTTTGCCTCCCCACGAGGTTAGAGTTAGACACAAAGTCGGTTTTTAATCTGGGGAAAAATCCAGTTCTTTTTAAAAAAATGTGCAGTCTAGATTAAAACAAAAATAAAAACTGCCTCAGTCCAGAAGGACTTCTCCTTCACTGTCCGAGGACAAGATATACAGTTTCAGAACAGATACTACACTTTGCACACTTTGCTCCCAACGCAAAAGATCAATTTATTCATCTTAAACATTTTTTTTATAAAAGATTTCACATAAGCAATATTCTTTATAAAATAAAAAGATGTTGTAGAGGGCCAAAATTGGGTGAGGAGCGATAGGGGGAGTCGTCTGTCGTCCTCTTTGTCTATTCTCTAAACTAGTTCCAGTCACCACAATACCACATTCATTCTATGGAAAACCCTACTTAACATTATCCCCGGTGTTTAGACGTTTTTTATTTACAATTTCATCGGTTCGGATGGGGTTTACTAAAAATAACTGGTCATTTCGGAAAAAGGAAAATTAAACTAAATAAAATTCTAAGTGTTGTGCTTAACCCTAACCCTAACCATAACCCTAACCATAACCCTAACCCTAACCATAACCATAACCTTCCCAAATCTATCTGGATATAAATAAGCTGCTTACCGTTTTCCGGCTTCTTTCAACAGTCGAGACCAAGCAAGGCAGTTCCTAGGTGGGGAAACTATTGGGTTATCAAAATAAAAAGTTGGATGGAGTTCAGGGGTATAGGTGGTGTCATCTGATATAGGTACCAAGTTAGGGTAGGGACAAAATAAATATGGTGAGTTGTCATCTCGAAGGATTTCTAATACCGAAAAACAAAAACGGGGGCAAGACTCATTTGTACCACTAGCTAAGAAACTTTGCTAATTGATAAGATCTTAGGTCGGCGTGCACCATGTCTAGGCAGGGAACACGTATTCAAACTTGGTCCGTCGAAACATACATAACCTAGTGATGTGTATCCATCTCTTTTTAAATAGTGCAAAGTGCAATCTCCTATCACATCTGATTTTGACTTTAAGCTGATGTTTAAAGTGCGAAATAAGATCGTAATCAGAAGGCGATCCCCACAACATATATCTAAGCGTGAAATCCACACTACTAGTGTAGCTACGGCTAGGATCGTGAGAAATATCATTCGTTTCTCCCTGAGCGACGACGGCAGCACATTGTACACTACAGATGTTACATCTAGGGTTACCAACTAGTAATTTCGAAATAGAAAGCCAAAAGACCAAGTCAACTTCAATATTCCATGTTCATTTATCAGTTTTATCTTTTTTCCATTTTAATCTTTTGTGCTGCATGAATTTTTTATTTGTTCCCTGATTTTTTAAAGTCTGGCTTCAAATTACGTAATGCAACGAGTTCATCTACGAATTGTGTTTATAAATTATTTAATTATTTTGCAGAGGTGGAACTCAAAGAATGTAAAAAGCCCGTAATTATCGGTAAGTAAAATAAGTATTTATGCATACTTACATAGACACATTTACAGGCGCACGTACACAAACATATAAACGTATAAAAACATATATACTCATCCACGGACAAGTGTTTTAACGTATCAGTATGGCTGGGCGAGTCAGTCAAACTGACATTCAAAGCTAAAGCGTTTTGTCAGCAGTCGCACCCTCTTACCCCTACGCAATCACTCTCACTACGAAGTAAGGGAAACTATAATGCTTTTAAATATTTATATTTATATTATCAACTATCTAGAGTGCTCATTTCTTTTATGAAAAATGGATAATAAAACTAAAAACGTACAAACTAGGTCTGATTTCTGACTCATGTGTGTGTTTTTAGACCATGACATAGATTTAAGTTTACCTATGAAAAAATTATCTTTACTAAATAACTGAGATTACCTGTACTTAATAACTGTGCTTACCTTTACTAAAAAAATGTGATTACCTCTACCAAATAACTGTGATAACCTGTACTAAATAACTGCGATTAACTGTACTAAATAACTGTGATAACCTGTACAAAATAACTGTGATTATATGAACTAAACAACTGTGAGTACATGTACCAAATAACTGTAATTACCTTTACTAAATAACTGTGATTACCTATAGTAAATGACTGTGATTACTTGTACTAAATAATTGCGATTACCTGTACTAAATAACTGTAATTACGAGTACTGAAAAACTAAAATTAACTGTATTAAATAACTGTGATTACTTATACAAAATAACTATGATTACCTGTACTAAATAAGTGTCATTATTTGCACTAAAAAGGTAATCACCTGTACTAAATAACTATACTTACCTGTATTAAATAACTGTAATTACCTGTACTTAATAACTGTAATTACCTGTACTTAATAACTGTAATTACCTGTACGAAATCACCGTGAGTACCGGTACTAAATAACTCTGATTACAATTACTAAAAAACTGTTACTGCCCATACTAAAATAACTGTAATTACCTCTAGTAACTAACTTTAATTACTTGTATGACAAAACTATAATTACTTGTACAAAATAACTGTGATTACCAGTACTAAATAACTGTAATTACCTGTATTAAAAAACTGTAATTATCTGTACTAAATAACTGTGATATTCTGTACTAATTAACGGTAATTATATGTACTAAACAACTGTGATCATCTATACAAAATAACTGTAATTACTTGCACTAAATAACTAAGATTACCTGTACTAAAATACTGTGATTACTTGTAAAAAATAATAATGATTACCTGTACTAAAACACTGTGATTATCTATACAAAATAACTGTTATTATCTGTACTTAATAACCGTAATTTCCGGTATATTATAACTGTAATTACTTGTACTTAATAACTGTGATTACTTGTTCTACAACAATTGTAATTATCTGTACTAAATAACTGTTATTATCTGTACTAAATAACTGATTACCTGTACTAAATAACTGTGATTACTTGTACAAAATAACTGTGATTACCTGTACTTAATTTCTGTGAGTATCTGTACTAAATAACTGTAATTACCTGTACTAAATAAGAGTAATTACCTGTATTAAATAACTCTGATTACCTGTACTAAATAACTGTGAAAATCTGTACTAAATAACTGTGATTACCTGTAGTAAAAAAATGTGATTACTGGTACTTAATAACTATGATTACCTGTTCTCAATGACTGTGATTGCAGTTATTTAATACATGTAATTACTTGTACGAAATGACTGTGATCACCTGTATTAAATAACTGTATTTAACAACTGTGATTATATGTACTAAATCACTTTGATCATCTGTACTAAAAAACTGCAATTACCTGTACTAAAAAACTGTAATTACCTGTACTAAAAACTGTAATTACCTGTACTAAAAAACTGTAATTACCTGTACTAAAAACTGCAATTACCTGTACTAAATAACTGTAATTACCTTTACTAAATAACTGTCATTATCTGTACTAAAAAACTGTAATTACCTGTACTAAAAAACTGTAATTACCTGTACTAAAAAACTGTAATTACCTGTACTAAATCACTTTGATCATCTTTACTAATTCCCCCTGATATAATAATCTGTACTAAACGCTGATAAGAAGATAATAGACGTATGTTCGTTAATGTGAATATTTTAATAATAAAAACATAGAATTTTTAGTTGCAATTCAAACGGGAAATCGTACAATATAGTTACCAATATATTAATCGAAAAACAAAACAAATACAAAATATACAACAAATAATTTTTACCAAATGCAAGGAAATTTCATTCTCTACCGACCTGTAGAGTTTTAAAGTTCTGAAACGTTTTGGATTTCTTTAAACTTCCGAATTTTATTTCGATTCTGTGTATATCTTTAAAAATGAACCTATGCGCTCATAAGATTAGTGATATTGCACCTTATTTTGAAATAAAAACAAACAAACTATAAAACAGTTTCAGTAAGATGAAAAATTAACAGTTCGGTAGAAAACTAAATTTTAATGCGTCTGGTTACAGTTATTAGTTGTAATAGTTTCTAATTTTCGAGTTACGTGCTGTTAACTATAAGTCATAACATCTAAAAACAAAAGTAACGGCAGCCATGTTGGATTGTGACACCCTTAAAAAGGGAGGTATCGATAAAATCCTATATTGAAATACATAAACTTACACATAGTTTCAAAACTTTAAAACTATACAAAATTAAATTTTCTGGCGTTTGGTAAAAGCTTAATTGTTGTATTTTCTTTTGATGTCTCGGTTATAAACTATACTGGATGATTGCCTTCAAATGTATAATTTAACGTAAAGCCGCCGGACACGTGTAAACACGAGCGCACCATCAAAGGACAGTTCGAATAAAACAGTTATTTTTACAAATCAATATTTTATGAAGAATCATTAAATATTTCAGAATTCTCTTTCTTGCTCAGTTTTAATTATCAATACAATACTGCAAATTGCGTGTCCAGTGAAACTGCAGTGACGTATAATATATATATATATATATATATATATATATATATATATATAGTTTACCTTCGTACGTAATACTTATACATCTTAATTTCCCTAAATCACGTGACAGTTTCCGGTGGCCGCGAGGATAGGGTAACTGCTTGAAGATTCTAGGGTGACTCTGTTAACCCTGTTGGCCCCTCTCAACCATCTGAAATTGTTGCTTGTAACGCCAGCGTCTGTAGGTAAAACTAATTTAATATTTATTTATAAAATATTATAAGCCTCTTTAAGAAATTAAAGTCGAGCACGCACGAAAGCAAAGTTCTAAATACGTACGTCGAACACTCTCAACTAGTCTTCTGTTTGTGCCGGCTTCTAAGTACATATAGACATAAGTACATATAGATCTTAATCTCTCTTAAACACGTCACAAAAAATGATTAACAACTAACACTAAAATCATCCATAAAAATAATTGAACAAAATCCCTGAAGCCCTATACATGAAAAAAACTGCAACTAAGCACTAATAAAATATCATTTAATACTCGCAATAATGCCCTATTCGTATTCCATCATTAAAATAAAATTAAAAATTAAAATAAGGAAGAAAAAAAACTATGAAAAGGATAACAGTACAAAGGCGAAAAATAAGACAACTCCTGATGACTCTCGACATATCGAAAGCGCTCGAGAGATGGCCGACGAAACAACACTCGGAGTCATTATGTTTAAACTTACACCTGTAAAACAGAAAACTTGCTCGCCGCGTCTTCAACGAGGTCTGCATATATATATATATATATATATATATATATATATATATATATATATAAATGAAGGAGAGTGGAAAGGAATTAGAGAAAGCAGAAGCCAAATCAAAATTCAATTCAAAAGTTCAAAGCAAGGTATAATCCGCAAAAAGGCAATTTATTCAAGTTAAATTTTCCTTAAGCCAGGCTTTTCAAAGATCAAAATCTTATCATCAGAGGAAGTCGCTGGGATAGATAAGTTGGCAATGGCCAAGATTTAAAATTTGAAAAAATGAAATAAAATAAAAATTGTAGGGAAGGAAACGTAGGGCAAAACTGTGCCAGGGTGCAAGCAAATGTCCGATTGCCAAAAAGTCCGGTGTCGAAGAGTCCAGCGGAGAGGATACGATGTAGATAGGTAGGTCGTTAGAGGCACGAGAAGTAATGAGAGAAGTTTCAAAGTTAAACTCCAAGAAGCCACAACTTCAGGTACGGCGAAAATAGAAAATCCAGGAAGGGTAAAAAGTCCAATAAGAGGTACATTCGATGATGCAGGCAGGCGTCAGAGGAGATTAAGATGTAAAATATTCGCCATTAAAGAAACTTCCCGGGCAGAGATGACAAAGGAAAGTGTTTTAAAGTGGAAAAAGGGGCAGTGAGAATATTTAAAGTCAGCCCAGTTGAGAAAGCCGGCTATAAATGAAGAAAAGCAGAGACAGTGAAAACAAGAGTATAATATGCGACCAAAGGGCAAGGGAGGAAATGGGTAAGTGGAATGTGGGAGGAGAAAGGGACGGGTACGAGGAAAGAGAGGGGGGAGGAGAGAGGGAGCGATGCGGTGAAGGAATGCGGATAAAACTAAGAGTGTGAAAGTAGGGGGGTGAAACATAAAGTTGAAATTGGAAGTTAGGCGAATTAGGATTCAACTAGAAAAGGGGAAGAAAGGAGTGGGGGTAAGTTAACGAATGTTAGGGTAAGGGGTTAAAATATCAGAATATGAATAAGAACAGAGTTCGGGGGTTTAGAAGTTTAATCAAATGACCTTAGATATAAACAATGAGGCAAGATATATATGAAGGGTAGGACTAGGAAAATGAGTTAAAAATTAAAAGAGTAAAGATAAAAGATAAAGATAAAAATAGTATAAAAAGTAGAAATAAGAAAATAAAAGAGTAAAGAATGAAAAATAGATAATAAGATTAGTCTTAAGCTCGCAGGGAAAATTGAAATTTTATATATATATATATATATGTTATTGTTTATTATCTATGCACGTTTCGAGACACATCAGCATAGAGATATGACTATTCACTACCGATTCGAAACCTTGTTGGCGCCTCTCAACCATCTGAAATTGTTGCTTATATATATATATATATATATATATATATATATATATATATATTGTTGCTTATATATATTCATATATATATACATATATATATATATATATATATATATATATATATATATATATATATATATATATGTATATGATATGACGATTATTCGAGAATAAAACGAAAACGTTCGTGGAACCTGTAAAACCTATGGAACATGTATTCATTTTTTTAGTTTTAATACAAAAAAGACCATCAGAAAAATTGAAAATATAAAAAAGGTATAATTAAACAGACGAATTATATTATTTCTAACACTGTTATATATATATATATATATATATATATATATATATATATATATATATATATATATATATATATATATATATATGTATATATAAATATGATGAGTCAATGAAAAATAATTAGAGCTGCAAATGGAAGCAGATCAATATCTTCAGTTGTTCAGAATAAGGAGCATTTAGTAAATAAAAATATTTATTCTTCGCCTCTTTCAATTTTTTAATATTTACTGTCCTTATCTGTCAACTTATCAATCACTACCTCCTCTGATGATAAGATTTTAATCTTTGAAAAGCCTGACTTAAGGAATGAAATTGAAAGAGAAGAAGAATACATATTTTTATTTACTAAATGCTCCTTGTTCTGAACAACTGAAGATATTGATCTGCTTCCATTTTGGTTTGCTGGTTTTGCTTAATGAGATATGCATACAACACTAAACACTTGTAGGATACTATGCATGTATGACGCGATATTTAAAGAACATCACATAGGATATATGAAAATATATAGTAATAATAATATATAACAATAGTAATTATTTACCAACAAATTATGACGCTCAAAACAATCTTGATAATGATAACAATATTAACGTAAATAATATTAAAACTGCTTACTTTAGTGTTATAGCAGACCTAATCAAGCCATGGATCTCTAAACACACGCACACATTCAATAATCAGAACCTTTCGAATTTTAGTTTATAATGTAAGCATTTATGGAAATTTTAAAATAAAAAACATTCCATATAACATCAAATATGTCATAGTTAAGAAAGCGAAAGATAGATATCGTAGATTATCATTCGAAAAATAATTATCTGTAATGAAATATACTGGTAACTTGTTTAACCAAAAATATGAGATTCTTTCAAACTGCACGCACAGAAAATGGTGCAGGTATAACCTTTGTAAGTACTCATATGTATAGGTTCCATGTAATACTATAATAAACTATATACCTAAAGAATAATATAATTTAGAATCTGAAACTAAATTGTACTAAATAAATATATGAAATATGATTTGTCTGTGTCACACAAATCAACTGTAAGAATAGAATGAAAATAATGGTCTGAATTTAATACTAATGGCTTAAACTACACAATCAAAAATAATTGAAAGTAAAAATTTAAGTCGATATAACTTTACAGTAGTTAACGCAAATAGTTACATTTAATTAAATCTGGTTTATTCATTTTAAGATTAAGTATCCCCCTTTTTGCATTATTTATCCATTACAGTGAGATATATTGATTAGTTTTGAAGTACTATTCAACGTAAAATTATTGTATTAAAATACATTAAAATTACAATTACTGTAACCTTAAATATTTAAATTAGTCAATTAAATCCATACATTTTTGAGTGCACCTAAAATATGCTACATTATAAAATAACATGAAACACTAAAACTATTTAGTAGATATAATATTCAAACATGATTGATGATATTAATCGAAATACATTATAAGTTCCTTTATCATTCAAGTTAAAACATATTTATTTTATTGATGAGGTTTACCTATACAATGGACCAGCTTTTTATTCAACGATACGCTTAGTAAAATAAATTAAATTACTATATGATTCAGTTTAGTTGTTTTTACTAAAAACCTATTAATGCTTGATTTAAATATTAAAAAATTTATGTTAAATCATTTAAGGTAATTTAGTCTTGGTTAGAAACTAGGTATCACATATCAGGACTAATGAAAAATAATTTCAAAAGATATCTGGCGAGTATACCAGGTGAACCGAATGCAAGAGAAATACACACAATTGTACTTAAAGGGACGGTTAGAATCGTAAAAAGATATCTAGGCTGGAGTGTCTGAAATAGCCGGTGAATGTCTGGCATCCGGTAGGATGCCCCATCTAAAGCAAAAACGGAAAGATACGAAAAAAATTGAATAATATTGCACACTTTGATATCAAGTTAATCTTTTGGGGGTTTATTAAAGTTAATCTGTTGGGGATTTAATTATTCTTTAGAGCATACATCTACATAGGGGAGATGAAGCAGCTATCCAAAAGCCCAAACCGCACTATCTAGCGGTTCTTTGGGTTTACTTACTCATTTGTGAGATCGGAAGATTTATTGTCCGCCATTTTGGTTGAAAAACGACAATTTTACTACCTCCCCAAAAGCCAAAACAAGGGCAATGGTAGAGTATAGCGTCCCCCAACATACCGAGAAAAATATGTATAGGCGATGAAAATGGTTTTATGTTTTTTTTAATGATATTAAATGAGGAACGTTTGGGAGTTATCAAATAGAAAAAATAAGACGTTTTAATACATTTTTCGTCTAAAACAGGCAATGTCGGCATCAAGCATACGAAAACGTGGATTGTTAAGCATGAAGTGCTGAAACGAACTCTTGTAATGAATTATAAAAATTATTTATTCGTCACATTCGCTTACTGGCAAGTGATATCGCTGCCAGGACACGCAACTTTCTTCTAATGTTAAATGAAAAATTCTACTCTACTTAAATGTTAACCCCATGTGGAAACTAACCATCATTATGGTTCATAAGAAGTAAGCATTAAGACGCAAGTTAGTTAATTAAATGCACACATTTTAGACTGCTTCTAAAATATGCTACATTATGAAATAACATGGAACACTTTAGTTATGTACTAGATATAATATTAATAGTATTTTAATAATAATATTCAAGCATGATTGGTGATATTAATGGGAATACATTAAAAGTACATTTACCACCTAAGTTCAAATTAAGTTATTTTATTAATTTATTTTATTGATGAGACTTCACCATACGAAAGACCCTGCCAAACCATGTCTTAAAGAAAATAACTTAAAATAACTAAACATTAAGTTCAATCGTAAAATTTAAACTCTACGAACACTGGGGTTTATGTTTTAAATTGTAAAAATATTCATGTTAAAGTATAATAGAGTCGAATAAGGCAATTTAATCTTGCCTTGGTATCATATATTGTAGAATATTATTGAAAACTTTGGTAGGGAATATGACACTAATTTATAAATACGTATGTTTTAGTTGTACAAAAAAATTATTCGGGTTTAAAATATATATAGTTATGATAGTTTTCCTGTATTCTCAGATTAGAAAAAAAAGTTTTCTGAATAAGAGCAGCAGAGTTGTTGCCCTTTGTACACATCCTAATGAAGGTGAGGGCTTAACTCCCTTTGATTTAAAGTTCCATGTAAAAATGTAGAACCCTATCTGCAGTAAATCTGATACATTAGAAGAAATATATAAAAGATGAATTTATAATCACAAAAACAAAATGGTATTTTTTTGGCTTCTGATATTTGAGCTATCGTCATCATTGACGTCCCTGCCTTCGTAAGGCGTCGGCGACTATGGTCCTCAACATTGTCCTATTATCCATTGAATTAAATAGTCCCATTGCATTTCGGTTTGTCCACCTACACATATTGTCCATACACTTATATCTTACAGCCAGCCACTCTACTAGTAAGAACTACATATTCGAGGTCTTTGTGTCTATATATATATATATATATATATATATATATATATATATATATATATATATGTAGAAGAATGAAAAGGAATTAGAAAAGCAAAAGTCAAATCTTTTTTCAATTCAGTTGCTCATAGCAAGGTATATTCCGCAAAAAGGCAATTTATTCAAGTTAAATTTTTCCTTAAGCCAGGCTTTTCAAAGATCAAAATCTTATCATCAGAGGAAGACGCTGGGATAGATAAGTTGGCAAAGGCCAAAATTTAAAATTTGAGAAAGTAAAATAAAAATTGTAGGGGAAACAAACACACGGCAAAACTCTGCCCGAATGCAAGCAAATGTCCGATTGCAAAAAAGTCCTATCTATCTGCTCTATCCTGGATATTGAGCTGTATACCTTTCACAATAGGTTTTACCTTTCCAAAAAGTTCGCTTTTAGTTCACCACTTTATATATATATATATATATATATATATATATATATATATATATATATATATATATATATATGGCCGATATAATTAATTTTTTTTTTCATTAAAGTCTGCATTAATTGCCCAGGTTCGTATCAAGATCGTTTCCACACTCCTTCATTAGTTACATGCTGCTTCCTGTTGTAAACAGACATTGTATTTAAAAAATGTTTTTTTCTTTTTCATGGTGAAAATCTGTCGGCGTGGCCGAGGATTTAAGATCTCCGATGTTATTGGAGAGTCTGTTTATATGTCCAGTGCTTGTAGTGAATGCACTCACATCTACTACAAGCACCGGACATATAAATAAATTCTCCAATAACATACAATGTCTGTTTACAATGAATATGATTTTTTAAACCGAAAATTCGGATTTATATAATATACAAAAAAAACAAAAAAAACAAATGATTAAACAAATTCTCCAATAACATACAATGTCTGTTTGCCATGATTATGGGTTTTTAAACCGAAAATTCGGATTAATATAATATACAAAAAAACAAGTGATTAAATAAATTCTCATTTATTGATATAAATTCACGTCTGTTGACTGGTTTCTCAAACCATTTTCAAATATATGTATATGTATTGTTAACTATTGTTATCCTTACGCTGTTTTTGTTGTACTTTTTTAGGGATTGCTTTGATTCGTCAGGGTTGCATCACCGACAATAATTGTCCTGATAATTCCAAATGCAAACAGATGGGATGCGACAAACGCGAATGTCGTTGCGTCAATGGGACGGCACCAACGGCAAATATGGAGAACTGTAAACCGGGTAAGGAAGCATTATTATGTCAGCGATGGACACCCGTATTCGATTGAGGACTGTCTTGCACACACACACATACAACTTTTTTTTATCTATACGTGTTAACAAAAACACACATATATATATATATATATATATATATATATATATATATATATATATATATATATAGTATACATGCGTCGTTGAAGACCACAGAGGTTTCTTTCTTTGCTATTCTTCTGGTTAATTTCTTGACGCGGCGAAATTAAACAGAAGGATAGCAAAGAAAGAAAACTCGATGGTCTTCAACGACGCATGTATAATAAATTACTTGCTGCCGAAATATACATATATATTCACCCAAAAATGAACCACTGTATAGTGTAGGTTTTTTCAAGACACTTTTTACTTTTTGTGAATTTGTCTGATGATTTTGTAGTGTTGCAGAGACGATATTGACATAAAAATGTTGTTTGGCACAAGACAAATGAAACGGACCGTAAAAATATATCCACAGAAATGTTATGTTTTTTGGAAATGTGAAAAAATAAAAATAAAAATAAAAATAATAAAATAAAAACATGTTTATTGGAATATAATATGAACCTGACTTATATTTTCTTTGTTGTCACTAATTGACAATCATTGAGCTGAATCTTTTAAGGAGACTGCAAAGTAAAGGACACTGATAGTATATGCTAATACATGTATTGCCATTAATAATTATATATATATATATATATATATATATATATATATATATATATATATATATATATATATATATATATACTTTTTAAATTATCTCTCTATATAAATTCTATATATATATTCTATATATATATATATACTTTTTAAAGTCTATATATATACTTTTAAAATTCTATTTATATATATACTATTTAAATTCCTTCGGGATTGATTTAAAGTCCTTTAATTTAGGATTTACACATGAAATTAATTAATATTGTTTCTTTTTAAACCCCTTTAATCCTTAAGCCCATTTTCTCTCCCTAATTCCTTTAGAACACACATCATCAAACCCCAAAACAGTAACGGCCAAATATACGAAACTCATAATATTGACTCACGGGAATTATATAGAAATATTTTTTAATTTTTTAAATTTAAAATTTTTGTTTTTTATATATATATTTTTATCTCTTTAAATCTCATCCGGTTTAAATCTCAACTATTACTTTTCACCCTCCCCCTTTTTTTCAAACCATATCAAACATTTCTTACACTAAATTTAAACAAACATACACAACGCTCTAACCAAACCACGCGTCCAAACGAGAGTGACACGTGACTTCACATTTCCGAAACAGATGACAACAGAAGCTGAAGAGAGCCGGATGACTAAGTCCTTCCGTGCTTGAAACCGACGGTACGAATGTTGTACTAATTTTTCTGTAGCAATATATATATATATATATATATATATATATATATATATAAAATTAAAAATTATAAAAAAAGTAGATATTTTATTTTTAAATAAACAAAAAAATTGGTCTAAATTATTAGGGATACTAACTAAATCCACATATTGCAGACTTAGCATTCTTATAAGCCAGTTTCCCTCTAGAAAATTCACAACTAAAAAAGGGACACAGATATATATATATATATATATATATATATATATATATATATATATACAGACAGCTATTAAATTCAATGCGAATCTGATATATTTTAATTTTTCAAATGTGAGTTTGTGTCCATATTACGGCTCCTAAAAAACTGAAATTGATAGAATATTGATTAATTAGTATCTTAATGTCTATTGTTAAAATATTATAACACTCGGAGATAGCAGAAATTTCACGAACCCCCCCCCCCCTTTTACCCACTTTACATAAACTACATAAAACTAAATATAGCCCATATTACCACTGCTTACGTCTACCAGTTGTGTTTCAAAATTCATAATAATCGGTTAATTTATTTAGTATTGAATCCTATACATATAAATATACAAATATATACACATACCTAACTTTACGTAGGTAGATATTTGTAAATAAGCACTTTGTTATTTTTTTCAGCTGTGACACTGCACCATGCTTGCAATGGATCTGTGGTATGTCTCGGTGCATACGTTGGCTGTATTCAAGGGAAATGCAGTTGCAGCCACGGTGCTGTTGAGGCCATCGACGCACAGTGCAAATCTGCACCTCTTATTCCCGGAAAAGTGGAATTCGCGGCTCTTGGAGAGAAATGCGATGATAGTAAGCAGTCGAAACCCATGAAGTTGTGTGAAAGCGCCATCTGTCGGAAAGGCATTTGTCATTGTCCGGAGAGTATGAGGGAAATGTCCTTGGCTGAAAAACTGGAGAATCCCGACGTATCTCCACCTTGCATATCCATCCATGAATTAACGGGTAAGAGCATCTTTATAATTTTTATTTATACTAATGAGTCATCACTTAGCAAGGCCAAAAGTCACTTAAGGATGAGGGTCAATGAGATTGTCAGTCGGATGATGAGAGTTATGTTACGGAAGGTTTTAGATAAGGATTGATAATTTGTATTATTTGGACTACTGTTCTCATCTTGGATATAATTCTCACAACGGTTTGACCGATTTAACCTCTGACCTTCTACAGGTGCATCTTATTGAACTTGTCGAAATTATATATATATATATATATATATATATATATATATATATATATATATATAAAAGGAAATTGTAGTTTGCTTGAAGCATTGCTGGTAAATATAAATGTAAGTTCGTAATCCGAGGCAGGAGCAATGCGATATAGGTACCGGAAGGTGGAACAGATGAACAAAAATAAATGAGAAGAGAAACTATGAATGGAATCTCAAATCAATTTATTAATATTTAACGGTTTAAATACCAAAACAGTAAATAGAAAAAAAAGGTTTACTGTCAAGCAATTTAAAAGGTCCGGAATAAACTTTAATTTTCGAGATTGGAACCTCTCATTATCAAAAGACAGATAAAAAATATGCCCGAGTGGTCGAAACGGCGAGATGGACACAACTGTTGACGAAATGCCGCAGAGAATTGGTGGCAGGTTCACAGAAAATATTAATATTAATAAATTAATTTGAGATTCCATTCATATTTTCTCTTCTCATATATTTTTGTCCATCTGTTCCACCTTCAGGTACCTATATCGCATTGCTCCTGCCTCGCATTACGAACTTACACACACACACACACACACACACACACACACACACACACACACACAGACATATATATATATATATATATATATATATATATATATATATATAACGTACCACGTTTCCGTGACTTTGCGTCGTTAACGTCCGAGCAGATCTCGGAAGCGCCCGAGAGTTAACGAAACTATTAACCAATCAGGTTGCAGCAGGCACTAGACAATCAGGTTCCAAGCAAGCAGACGATTACTTTTAGAAGAAATGAATTTCTACGATCTGCAGCGCGTTAAAATAAAAATGAAATTCAGCGCGTTGAATCCCCCGAAGGAATCATTGAGTTTCGTCAGCAACGGCCACTTATAGGGAAAGACTAACCCTACCCCTACCCCTACCCCTACCCATAGACTTTAACACAGAAAATGTTAAAAAGGAAAACAAATTGGTTAAGAACAGTGGTTTCGTTGTTTGTTATATAAAAAAAATCATCTTTTAAAACTTTTTGGTGTAAAAAAACAACATTTTATTTCAAAACATTTGATTAACAATGATTCCTTTGACAAAAAAATAAAATAAATATCTAATTAATAACAGTTGTTTAACTATAGTTTCTTCGTTCTTTATTTTGATATATGTATTTTACTTTGATTTTATTTTTTTGAATTTATCGTCTACCACTCTTTAATTTATCGTTTGGCAGTTTTCGCCTCGTCAACTCTCGGGCACTTCCGAGACCTGCCCGAACGTTGACGACGCGAATTCAGGGAAACGCGGTGCGTTCTCTATAAGAGTACTATATATATATATATATATATATATATATATATATATATATATATATATATATATATATATATATATATGTATATATATATGTATATATATATATATATATATATGTATATATATATGTATATATATATATATATATATATATATATATATGTGTGTGTGTGTGTGTGTGTGTGTGTATGCGTCCGCCTGATCTTTGTGTCTTATGTTCACCTAAACCGCTGGTCAGAATTGCTTGAAAATTGGCATGTGGACTACTGACTTCTCAGTGAAGGTCATAGGATATATAAGAAATATATCACTTCAACGTTGGGGGTCCCCGAGCGGCACACCCCCACTGAAAACTTAGATTACATGAAATTTAAACCATAGGTAAATGACCAAAAATGATGTCTATTCCAGATATTTCAGCAAATTTTGATAATATTAAGAGGGTATCCCGCCGGAACAAGCCCGCCCCCACATACACACTGAAATTTAAATAATAGGTCCACCGAAAATTTAAATAGGTCCAATTTCAATGCAATGTATACCTTATTTAATACATATTAAATAAAGATGATTTAAAATATAGATCAAATCAGTGACGCCCCATGGAGGGAAAACTTTTCACTACCTGCCAACCAGTTTGCAAACGAATTAACTGAATGGGTCAAAGCAGGCATTGAAGCCTATGTCCCCATGCGAAAATTCTTTAGCAAGCCCCACTCTCCTCAATGGTTCACTTCAGAATGTGCAGCTGCTATTTCTGAGAGGCAACAAGCATTCCGTAAATTCTGCCGCCATAAGTCAGCTACTAATAGACATAAATTTATAGAGTCAAGAAATAATTGCAAGGCCGTGATAGGCGAAGCAAATAGAATGTATAATGAGTTGACAAAAAAACGCATTCAGTCACAGAAACTAGGTACTCGCGATTTCTGGAAAATCTACAATAGTGTAGTGAATAATGGTCAACCAACGATTCCCCCACTATCAAACCACAATGATGTCGTTTGCACGGCCACTGATAAGGCTGAACTACTTGTCCAGCGTTTCGCTTCTAACTCTACTTTAGACTCAGATAACCACCCTCTCCCTGAATTCCCTTTGCGGACCGAAGTCACACTTGATAACCTGGTCATCACCCCATCCCAGGTCAGAGACATCATAAAAAACCTTGACACCTCTAAAGCTTGTGGGCCTGATCTTATACCTGTAATAATAATAAAGAAATGTTCTGCTGAACTGGCCCCTGTCCTCTCCAAACTCTACAATAAATGCCTAGCTGAATCTGGCTTCCCAAATAGCTGGAAAATTGCCTCTGTGGTACCAGTCTACAAGAGTTCTGGGAATAGAACCGACCATCAGAACTACCGCCCAATCAGTCTACTGCCGATCTTTGCCAAAATCTTTGAATCCTTAATCAATCTAGCGATAGTACGGAACTTAGTTAATGCTAAACTTCTATCTGACCGCCAGTATGGATTTATACAAACACGATCTACTACAGACATCCTAACGGTCACCTCTGACCGCATGTATCATACACTCGACAAGGCAGGTGAAGCTAGGGCGCTTGATATATCCAAGGCCTGTGACAAGGTATGACATAAAGGGCTTCTCCTGAAAATACGCTCATACGGTATTACTGGGCAACTACTTAATATAATTAGATCCTTCCTAAACAAAACAAAAATACAGGTTGTCCTCGATGGCCGCTCATCCAAGCAACATGACATAAATGCTGGTGTACCCCAGGTATCTATCCTTGGACCTTTGTTGTTCCTGATCTATATAAACGATCTCCCTGATGACATAGAGTCGGAGATTGGTTTATTTGCTGACGACACCACACTTTACTCTCGCCATGTTGGCAAAACAGACGCGATCATATCCGAGGCAATGGCTGAATCTTTAGAAAATGACCTCCAGGCTGTAGTGGATTGGGGTCATAAATGGTTGGTAACTTTTAATGCCGCAAAGACAAAGCTCCTTTCCTTCAACAACTACAAGAAGCCTCACCAACCACCGATTGCCATGGCAAATAACACCCTACCTGAGAGTTCATCATTCAAACTACTCGGCCTAACCTTCACAAGTAACATGAATTGGAACAAATACATTGAAGACATTGCCAAGGCTGCTGCAAAGAAGGTTGGCTCCCTCTACCGTGCTAGTAAACTCCTCACACTCGACAAATAACAAAATCCCATCCATTCACTCTGGAGGTCCCCATATGCCGGAGAGCCTTCTACTCAAATAGCTTCTTTCCTCGTGCTGCTGGCCTCTGGAACTCCCTTCCTGCCCCCTGTTTCCCCGACAGTACTGACATGCAGAAATTTAAAACTAATGTAAACAAACATCTCGCTGCCCAGATGCCAATTTAGGCTGACCCCCCTCCACATTCTCCCCTTTTCTTTTTCTAAGTAGCCCCTTACGACTACAGTGGCGGCCTGCCTTGAACCATGTTAAAATATATATATATATATATATATATATATGCTGATGAGACCCGATTATTAAGGACGAAACGTATACGTACATAGATAATAAAAAATAACAAATATTTATTATGTATTTATATATATATATATATATATATATATATATATATAAAATAAATATTTGTTATTGTTTATTATATATATATATATATATATATATATATATATATATATATATATATATATATAAGCTGGCTTCGCCCGCTAGCTCTCGCTTAACATTTATTATATATATATATATATATATATATATATATATATATATATATAATAAATGTTAAGCGAGAGCTAGCGGGCGAAGCCAGCTTATATATATATATATATATATATATATATATATATATATATATATATATATATATATATATACATAATAAACAATAACAAATATTTATTTTATATATATATATATATATATATATATATATATATATATATATATATAAATACATAATAAATATTTGTTATTGTTTATTATCTATGTACGTATACGTTTCGTCCTTAATAATCGGGTCTCATCAGCATAGAGATATGACTATTCACTACCGGTCATGCGATTCGAAACCCCGGATTACGAGTATTTTGCATCTCAAATCCGAAGCCTTAACAACACGGCCAATTTTAAATAGCAAATAAACTTTAATAATTTTAACACTTTATCGGCGGCTTAACGTCTGAGAGCGTTCTACTTTTTTTAATGAAAGGAACGATGCATTTAAAGCTAGTGACGTCATGCTGTGTTAATACTACACTTACAGTGCTCTACTTTCTCGAGGAGCGACAAATAATAATAAATATTTGTTATTGTTTATGTACGTATACGTTTCGTCCTTAATAATCGGGACTCATCAGCATAGAGATATGACTATTTACTACCGGTCATGCGATTCTATATTCTCTCTCTCTCTCTCTCTCTCTCTCTCTCTCTCTCTCTCTCTCTTTCTATCTCTAGTTACATATTGGAAATGAAAGAAAAAGAAATATTCACCAGCCAAAGAAAGAAATGTTATAAGCAAAGAGAGGCTGGGTAATATTTCTTTTTCTTTCATTTCCAATATGTAACTGTCCCGCTAGCATTCAGAGGAGACTAGGAAGTCGAAATAAATTATAAATGCTGACAATTGCAATGTGTATGTGAATTTTTTCTTTCTATATTCTATTCTTGCTCTGTTTTCTACACTGAGCTCTCTTGGATTTTTTACCAAAATTATTCACTTTAACGTTATATATATATATATATATATATATATATATATATATATATATATATGTGTGTGTGTGTGTGTGTGTGTTTAGTTACAAGTGATATAGTGATAAGTACTAACACTATAGATTTAAAGAAAAAAAAGACAAGCATAGGTAAAATCCACACTAAAACGTCTAAGACCTGTTGGTATAAGTGTAAAGTAATAATCAGTTCTAAAGGGAGGTCTTCTGGTGGCTGAAGGTTCAATACCCAGTGAGGGCGATACTACGAATATAATTACGGATGACTTAAAACTTCTAGTCGGTTATGGCCCCCAAGAGCAAGCTATCCCCGAATACTCTAAATAATAGAGCACTATGAGACGATTGAAAACGATGGCCGGGTTATGCAATATTTTATTATTTAAAGAGGACGGCTCGGCTTGTATTTGTTGACATCGGACTTGAAAACGAACATAGCGTACTCTGTAGCGAAGCAGTCTCGCGGTAGATAGAAGTCATTTCGGTTTCTTTGAAATAAAGTCAGTCATTTGACTGAATGAATTCGTGAAATTAAAAAAAAATCCTATTTTGAAATAATAATCTATTTTCAAAAATTATTTTACTAATAAATTAAATCCACCATCGTGCATTTCGGTTTCTTAGAAACAAGTATGCAATCAAACTTCGTGAAATTAAACTCCTACTCAAAACAAATTATTTATTTACAAAATAATTTCATTATTAAATTATATGGCACTAAGGATGGTTTTCCATTTCTTAGAAAACAAGTCAGCCATTTTAGTTATTTTTTAAAAATTTATACAAATAATTTTATTACTATAGAAACAGAGATCAGTTTTATAGTTAATAAAATGACCTTTTTCAAAACCAATATGCAAATATCAGGAAGTTTCATTCTGTGTCCTGCAGGCATGGCTGGCTGAGAGCAGGCTCAAGGCGTTTCCACGAATAGTGGGGATGGAGAGGCGCTCGTAAAGCCATATCAATTCAGGATGGCCACCGGTGTGGTGCGTCATTAGCTGTCCAAGGCTGTTGAGGAAGTCGCGTGTGGTGGGTCATATCGCCCAACTCGTCTCCACGGCGATCGGTTTGAACACAAATCTGTCGAGAAGAGCGGCATATTTTGATTGCTTGCTGCCCTATGCTGACGGAGCTGCATGTCCAGGATTTGTTGCGATTGTGGCGAGGCGCAAAAGTGTCGACACAGGACAGGTCTTATATAAGCTACTTGCTGTTTGCAAAGGGAACAGCCATCGTACCGTTTAATTAATTACTTCGTGAAATTATATTTTTCTGGCTTTTCTTCACGTCTGATGAAAGAAACATAAACTCGGGCTACGTCGGGTCGGGACGGCTAGTGATGCTTAGAACTATGTACATATTAATTATATATTAGTTATACGCATTATCTTTGCGATACGTTTTATGTTTGACGGATTTTCACAGTTGACAAATCAAACTTTTCTTCTGACGAGCCAATTTAATTTGTTATTGTTGTAATGTGTAGCTGGCAATAATAACGCACTTAGCTACAGTTTATTTTTTAAAAGAATTACTTAGTCCGACCCAGACGACTACTAATATGAAACATTTTTAAATAATCACCTACAAATAACAATCAGAAAAATGTAAAATATGGTAATTTTAAGTAATAGTCACTCGGCGAATTTCAGTACTTACGGAGTAAGTCTCGAGTATCGACTGAGAATTCCGAGTCAGTCCCGGATATGGCCGAAGTCGTTTACGATTTGAAATCAGCAAAAAAATGTAAAAAAACAGACGACACTATATGTACGAAGGGTTAGGGTGGGATAAAAAAAACTTATCACCTAAAAAAATAATCACCTACAAATAAAAATCAGAAAAATCAGAAAAATCTAAAGATATGGTACTTTTAAGTAATAGTCACCTGGAGAATTTCAGCACTTACGGAGTAAGTCTCGAGTATCGACTGAGAATTCCGAGTCAGTCCCGAATATGGCCGAAGCCGTTTACGATTTGAAATCAGCAAAAAAATGTAAAAAAAAACAGACGACACTATATGTACGAAGGGTTAAGTTAGAGTAAACAAAAAATACCACCTAAAAAAATAATGTTGAAAAAACTTCTTAGAAAAAAAGAAAAGAACGTGGCTTTCAAATCGTAAACGGTTTCCGACATTTCCGAGATAGTCTACGTAAGTATTGAAATCTTCTGGATACCTATTCATTACAAGTACGAAGAATATAATGTGAGTTGTCTACCTTAATTAAAAAAACTGTGCAAACAAATGATAATTAAAAGCTAAAATGACGTCATCGAATTTTGAGCAACTGTTAGATAGCGGTTGGTGCAGAGAGTAGGAGGGCTACTTGAAAGAGTGTAGGAGCCAAAACGGAAGTTGGAAGTGGCTTCATGATGGCGGGAGGCTTCGTCGACCTTCTTGTTCCTGTCACCAGCAGAGTTAGACGTAAAAAGTGGTCGGCCCGCTAACCTCATCGGGGTTAGCGGGACAATGAACAACGGTGGCCAAAGTGATATAGTATCAAATTCACCCTGGAGTCTCTATCTCTTCCTTACTCCGCACAGAAATTCTGTAAAGTGTGTCATGTCAGAATAAACGGATGAAAACACATTTACAGCGTTCACGTACTTTTGCTAATGACGGCGATGGTGATGATGGCAGCAGCGACCACGGCGGGACAAACGTGCGTCATCACAGTGACGCGTAGCGAAAGGCTATACCCAAAAGTAAGCAAAGATAAAAACACAACGCCGCGTAGGAACAGCTAGTACAATATACATTGATATATTGAAATATAAGTAAACTTGTTTAATAACCAAAACGTCATTTTCAATTTGTTATCCACCAGATTGCTTGCAGGTTAACTGCAAGTTTATTTAACCTCATCTGTATATTGTATATGTTGAAGTTCTCTTTCTTTGTTTTTCAATTTTACAGAGGAGCTCTCTTCCACCGAGTACAAATTGAAATGTGAGAAAAAGAAGGGCGAGTTAAATGGTCTGAATGATACAGGAGTTGCGCCGGGCGTCACTGCGAGATGGCCTGAAGAACCCCTGGAACTATCAACACCTACGACCACGAAGGAAACTCTGGAACTTTCTACATTTCCCGACGTTGAGAATGACCTGGAACTCTCCACATTTTCTATCGCTGAAGATAATCAGGAATCTTCGGAGATAGAAGTCAACGAAACCGTGACGATCGAGGCGAACGAACCAGACACTAACCGCAGCGTGGACCTGCTTAAAATATTGGTCGGCAAACCGGGCAACAACACGGAAGAGATCATCGATCGGCTCTCATCGTTGAACGAAAGCTTAAACAACCAACTTCGCAACGTAAGCCTGGGTTTAACTTCCACTAACGAAAGCTCGTCTGTCAATAATGGCGTCGATCTGGAAGGTCTCAACAACACGTTAAATTTCCTCCTGACGAATGACTTCGATGCAGCCGATTTTAACGAGAGCTTCGATGCAGACTACTTATCCGATGATGATCTCGAAACACCCGACAAAGAATCCAACGAAAACGGAACGATCGACGAGAACGCACAAGACGTTAATAACACAGTAAATCTATTTAAGATATTAGTCGGTAAACAGGGCAACGACACGGAAGAGCTAATGAATCGACTTTCATCGCTGAACGGAAGTGTAACTGATAGACTTCGCAACGTCAGTATGGGTTTACTGTCCGCCAATAAAAGTCTGCCCATCGGTAATAACGCCGACCTGAATAGTCTCAACGACACATTAAATTTCCTTTTAACGAATGACTTTGATGCAGCCGATTTTAACGAGAGCTTCGATGCAGAATTCTTACCCGACGAAGATGCTGATTTTGATTCGGGGAATTACACTAGTTTGAACGAGAGCCTCGATTTGGGTTCTTTAAACGGCACTAGCTTGAACGAGAGCCTCGATTTGGGTTCTTTAAACGGCAGCAGTTTGAACGAGAGCCTCGATTTGGGTTCTTTAAACAATACTAGTTTAAATGAGAGTCAGCCGTTGATTTCTTCAAACGAGAGCAAGAATGCAAATGTATCAACTATTAAATCCTGTGAACTTCTTTCGAATAATTCTGTCATTGAGGATGTTTCTAACAATTCAAGCACTCAACCCCCAGATTTGAACGAGATGACTGAAAATGGAGACATGCTCCTTGATGAACTTAATCAGAATGAAAGCGATCTTGCAAGCGTAAATGAAACTGCGGTGACCGGTAGCCCTGACTTGGTTAATACAACCGATGCGATCATGGACGATGGCGATTTTGAGCAGGAGTTCGAGTCTATGTCTTTGAATGACACTCTAGTTAATAACACAACGGGAGAAGTTGATTATAGTAATATTAACGTAACCCCTGTTGATTATGATAATCTTGACGCTAAACCTGTTACTGGAACTTCGAATACGACCGGTCTGTCTGGGACTTTATCGAAAGACGGTGGGATGGAAGAGGCGTTGCTGGAAGAAAGCCCAGATTTGGGGCTGGATCTCGCAGCGGACGATTCCCATTTCATTGGAAGTTCCGGGAATGAGATCAAGCCTATCAGCTACAATGATAGCGCCGACCAAGATGTGGCCGAAGTGGCCGAAATTGTGTCCGAGGGAAACTTCACAAATCGTAAGTAAAGAAATATTCAATGTTTCGGAAGTTTTTAGATGAGGATTGATTATTGATATTATTAGTATTATTTGTATTAGCGGCGCATTGTTCTCATCCTGGGTGTTATTCTCACAAGGTTTCGGCCGATGTAACCTCCGACCCTTTTCAAGTGCGCCTTGGGAATCTTTATTCCGAACTCGGGACTCTATACGGAATGTTGAACGGAACCTTTTATTTAATCTACGGGGGTAGATTGTTCTTTATTCGTCAGCCATGGCCGATTAGAAGTCTTAAATCATTTTTATTTTATTCTTAGTTTGTATGGTCTGTGGTGAGGATTGAACCTTCACGCTCCATAAAACTGTCACTTAGCACTTTATCCGTTGCGCAACATTTTAATTGACTAAGAATAAAATAAAACAAAATAATTACGATGTCTATCCGGTCATGGCTGACGGAACGAGAAAATCTACCACCGTGGATTAAATAAAAGGTTCCGTTTAGAATTGCATATAGATTCCCGAGTTCGGCATAAAGATTCCCGAGTTCGACATCAAGATTTCCGAGTTTGATAAGCAGCTGCTTATTCTTTATTGCAGTTGGCCTTTGGACAGTCTCTGCCTGTCGGCCCGAAGTATCGGACATATTTCTTGCTGTACTATTTAGAAATGAAAATAAAACGGATTTAGTCACAACTTTCAGTCTATATTATATAGATTATATGGAGTCCGAATATGAACCTAAAATATATTTGCAAAAATTAATTCTCAGTATTTTGAGGGAATTAAATAATTCGTTGATATATTCATTTTTACTGCCATTTTGTTTAGTAAACATTTATTATTGAAAATAATTAAATCAACGTACAAAAAAGTAAACAAACATTTTTTTCTTCAATCTTAAGGTGACAAGTTATTTTTTAATGTTTTACCTGTAACTTTTTAAATATTCCCTTTAACTTATTAAAATATTGTTTGTTTACTTTTTATAAATATTTTTGCAGTACTAGCGAACAAAAAAAAATCAAAAAAACAAACAGTTCGGACTACTTTTTGTAGAATTACGAAAATTAGAAAATCTTAATTAAAAACAAATTACTTGTCTGTTTTCACTTGAATTTGGAATAATCATTTGTATAAAATTAGAATTGTATTTACGGTATTTATCAAGGATTTTCTTGTCCAGAAGCACCCAATTTTAATTTCGATAGACTTGTAATACTATCGCTTGCCGGGGGATCACTCTTAGTTAGTTGTGTGTTTGTTACAACACCAATATGATACTCTCTTGGGGACAGCGAAGTGTGTCTGCACCGCGGGGACGCCTTTGGAAGGGCTTTATACGTCCTGGCACAGTAACACACCAGCTCCCTAAGAAACGATAGGCACATCCCTTTTAATGAAGGGATTAACCCCGTCTGTAACCGTGACGAGTTTTCAGTCGGGTCTTAGGCGTAATTAATTCTATCCGAAGAATGAATTAGCTGGGCTGATGGAACCGTCGTGCTGAAATTTGAACGCCTGTAGAAAGGAGCGGACAAACCATTTTATATAGAAAACATACAATTTATTTTCCCATTTCGAAAAGAACACATAAAACTCGAAGTCGAGTTGGCGAGCTGGGCCTAACGATTGTTCTGTACGAAAATAAAACACTAACTGCTAATTCTCCCTCGCTGTAATAAAAACGAGAGAGGGAGAGAAAGATAAAGAGGTACAGCCCCACAAGAAACATAAAGAAACATGAATACACCTGAAAAAGAGAAGGACTACAGCAACTAATTTTATCAGAACAACAGTCCCAGGTGACAGGTGATTTGACTTTTGTCCGATCCGATGCACCCGTCAACCTTGATTGCTTAACAACTGTCGGTGATTTTCTAAACATTAGTTTTCAATTTCTTCATGTCGGTACGGTAAGAAAACAGGAGCAGGGAGGGAGTTCCAAATGATGACAGCACGAGGAAAGAAGCTGTTAGAGTAGAAGGGTCTACGATATATTGGGACCTTCATATGCGATTTATGGGATTTAGCTGATTGTCGGGTTGGTCAAGTGTACTTACGTCAAGGGATCATCAGAGCAGCAAATTCATCGAAGCACGTTCCATTAGAGTACTTGTAAAATAATAAGAAAGGGGCTGGAACGTGGTGGATAGTAAGGAACCTATTACATTAGCAACTCTTTGGCGAATTCCACAACGTCGGACTTTTCATTTGTGTCCATTTTTGACAAAGGGAAGATTTTCACGAAATATCAATTGTTTCATAATCATCATCTGGGCATCATACACAGTTGACACAATACTTGCTGTTTATGTAAGATTGAAAATAAAAATAAATAATAAGTCATCTCTTTCGATTGATTATTATTTTTGTTCTTTCCAGCTTCTTACCAATACGGCTCTCTGCATTGGTTTCAGCCTTCTTAATATATATATATATATATATATATATATATATGGAAAATGAAAAGGAAAAACCTAAAAAATCCCCCTCTCCCCTCACCCATTTCACCGTTCAACTACTTCTCTCACACTCTTACCCCCCCACTCCTCCTACTTTAAAACCACCTTAATCATTTCATAATTTTTTCATTTTTTCAAATCTTTTCTAAAACCATTACATTACCCACACACAAAAATCACAGAGCCCCCCCCCCCTCCCCACTACTCTTTCCCCACCCCTCCACTTCTTCACTAACAGCCATCCACATTATTTTCGTTCACCCCCACCCCTGCAAATTATCATCCTGAGGAAGTCTTACAGATAAGACGAAACGTTGATCAATATATAAAAAAAACATCTTTTGGGGTTTTTCCGTTTCATTTCCCATTACGTCGGATTACCTTCATCCTTCCTTTATTTATATATATATATATATATATATATATATATATATATATATATATATATATATATATATATATATATATATATAGTGTGTCAAGTTATACTGTAAATAAATCAATAAAGTGCTCGATCGCAAAAGAGTGAAAGCTAAATATAAATAATTTATTTAAAAACTATACGTTACATATTTCACAACCGTACCGGGGTTTCATCCAGATGGGCATACTTTTTAAATTAAAAAAAGTCTATAGCCAAAGGGAGATCGTCAGCCTACTGAAATGAGATCAAAAACAAATATAAATGGCGTCGTTTAGCCCTACTTCAAGGATTTGCCCCTATGCACCACCGAAAAAGTCAAGATTCTACTGGCAATCAAAAACTCTTCCATAAATTATATGAACATAAAAACCGAGGTCTTCAAAAAATGTCCCCGCAAAAGAAAATTTCTGCTGGCACAATAATAAAAAAATCATTAATAACTCCTTAAGACCACTGATCTCAACACGATAAAATGAAATAAAAAAATAAAAAACATATAACAGACCTTTTAACAACTTTTTCATCTTATAGAGATTGGACCATAGAGACCTACAACACATATTAAGTAAAATTAAGAATGGAACCTTCCGTTCAACGGAAGTTGTAAATAATACACACGGTTCTTCTATCACGGACCATTGACTGATTTACCATCTTTTTATGTCACCTGAAAAACTTCATTTAAAGCGCACCTCCCTTTATAAACAGATGGAGTGGATATCAGGATTAGACATGAGCAGTTTCAAAGCCACATCTCCCATTGTATATATACCATAACGCTGATTTTATTTTAAATATATGCAGTTTCTCATCTCTTTTATACTTAAAAAGTTCCTTCGATACAGCTCCTGTTGAGTGAGGGCGAAACCGGTCGACTGGCTTTTTAAACTTTTAATCATGAATGATAAATCATGTCTTCCCTTCATACTTGCAGTAAGAAAATTCTGTACTTGCAAAACCAAATCATGAAATATATATATATATATATATATATATATATATATATATATATATATATATATATATAGTGTGCTAGGTTGTATATGAAAAGAAATCAAATAAAGTGCTCGATCATATAAGAGAGCTGTAATATACAGTATCTAAATAAATTATATTAATTTATTTAGATACTGTATATTACATATTTCAGCAATGTACCACGGTTTCATCCAAAAGGGCAGAATGTCTAAACCTGCCCTTTTGGATGAAACCGCGGTACATTGCTGAAATATGTAATATACAGTATCTAAATAAATTATATATATATATATATATATATATATATATATATATATATATATATATATATATATATATATATATATATATTAGTGTAGGAAATAAATAACGGTAACAAAGTAATTAGAGATCACTATAACTTTCTTTTTTATTTATTAAATTTGGGCTGTTTGTAGAAGTATGGTTAAACTATTGTTAAATGTATGTGTTTTCCTTTTTTCTTTTAGCATTATTGGTTGAGAATTTTCGGCGATTCTTATCGCCTTTGTCGACCAAATACAAAATGATGAAAATCAATGGAGATTTGCTCGTTATTTGGAAACTCGTGCAAGAGTTACATTGCATTCGTTAAAAAATGTCTAAACTGTTTTATGTGTTGTTTTTCTTGTCCTAACGAGTCACTGCTTAGCAAGACCCAAAGGCCACTCGAGGATGAGCGTTAATGAGTTTGTCAAGGAACAGGGAGGGAATTCCAAATGCAGGTGTCCGAGGAAAGAAGCGATTTGAGTGTCAAATCCTCCGGCATCTATGGATCTCTACAGTAAAGGGGTGCGATTTTGCTGCTAGACGAGTGGGTCAGGGGCATCTACGTTGAGAGAGATTTAATTGATTACTCATCTCTTATGTATTGTTGTTCTTACATTTTTTTAATCTCTTAATTATGAAAACTGATGCATTTCAGGAATGGTGCTCGAGAAATGCGATATCAACGATGTGTGTCCAACTCTGTCGCAGTGTTTGGACGTTGGGTGTGGCGATCCAGTATGCTTCTGCATCTACCCGTACGGCCCGTCGCAGGACAGGTCGAAGTGTATCCCAGGTAAATGCTCACAAGCGATCTATCTATCTATCTATCTATCTATCTATCTATCTATCTATCTATCTATCTATCTATCTATCTATCTATCTATCTATCTATCTATCTATCTATGGAGTACAGATCTATCTATCTATCTATCTATCTATCTATCTATCTATCTATCTATCTATCTATCTATCTATCTGGCTCTCTTTCTATCTATCTATCTATCTATCTATCTATCTATCTATCTATCTTATTATTTTATAAAACTAATGAACTAATACATTTTTAAGTCACGTAAATTGGGTTACATCTTTTTATTTCAAGTTTAAAATACGTCTTGTTATACCCATAGTCGAAACTGTCTGACCACCGTTACAAAAAGATAACGCTCTCAATTTGTTTTTGTCGTCTCGTTTTTGCATGCGTTTCACAGAGAAAATTATATAGATTTTATCCTTAATTCCGGCTTCGGTAAGCAAGCGACATATATAGGACCCCATTTAAGGGGTTTACAACTTATTAATTAATACTCATTTCTCGTATTCTTTTGCTTTGAACTTTTTTCAGAAAGTAATCCACCAGAAAGTTGCGAAGAACTCAGCAACTATCAGAATATTGAAGACGATACATCATGTAAGTTATTTAACTTTTCTTTACTTACTTAGTTTCTCTCTCTCTCCCTCTCTCTCTAATATATATATATATATATATATATATATATATATATATATATATATATATATATATATATATATATATATATATATAAGAGGTAAAAGATCAGAATAAAGAATTGTAAAGACACAATATTTATTAAAACATCAAAAGTTTACAACTACATTATCGGCTTCTCCATCCTCTGATGAGAAGAATTTATCTTTGAAAATCCATGGATTAAGGATATGAGGCTCCTTGTTCTGAACTTTTGATGTTTTAATAAATATTGTATCTTTACAATTCTTTATTCTCATCTTTTAACTCTAAAATGAATTGCTCTATTAAATATATTGAGCTTTACACTATCACGATAGATTATTATTATTAAACGATAATTCAATTATCGTTATATAATTCAACATTTTAATATAATTATGTATGTATATATATATATATATATATATATATATATATATATATATATATATATATGAATTAAAGACGGAGATACTAAATTACTGTTTATAACTTTTTATTTCTCTTATATCATCCTGAGGAAGTCTTTTCTTGATGAAGACGAAACGTTGATGCGTTTACTGATAATTTAGTTTCTGCTTCTTTCATTCACATTACGTTTGGAATACTATTTCCATTTTTATCATATATATATATATATATATATATATATATATATGTATATATATATATATATATATATACATATATATATATATATATATATATATATATACATATCAATAATTATTTCCACAATCAGAAAACGCCACAGGCTACAACATATAAAGAAACACACCGGAAGTCGTAAACTCGAGGTTCGCCCTTCTTTGGGCTCATAAGTAGAACACATCCGAACTCAGGATTTGAAGCCCGAGTCACAAATATATATATATATATATATATATATATATATATATATATATATATATATATATATATATATACTATGAATATTTGTTTAATTAAATATTAAAGTGTTTATTACCTACGGACGATATCGTTTCGGGCTTTTTGCCCTCATAAGCTGTTGCAGGCAGTCACATAGGATCGAACGCTGAATTTTTTAATTTAAGCAAACTTTGTAAAAAATAACTAAACCCCAACACATAATTTAAGTTTTTTGGTACCGATACAGAGTCGGACTCAATGTCCGCCAACTTTGCGGCAGCATCTTCCGGCAGTTTACGTAAGCCGCCGGAAAAAGCCGACGCAAAGACTGACAGACGATAAAACAAAAATCTGTCTGTCTGTCTGCCTTTCTGTCTATCTCTTTATATATATATATATATATATATATATATATATATATATATATATATATATATATATATATATATTAGTAGTAGTATGTTTAAGAAGTTCCGTATAGGTTGTTAGCTGGAAGGAAAAAAATAATAAATCGAAGTGGGACTTACTATCTGTTTTTTCTTAAAATCTTACATAACAGCAAGTGTGGTGTTCGCTGTTTGTGTGTTGTCCGGATGATTATCAAAAATCAATTATTTAATATTCGTGGAAAATGTTCCCTTTGTCAAAAATAATAAATCTGTCTGTGTAGAGAATTCACCAAAATGGGTGCCAGAGAGTAGAGTAGGGGTAAACCAGTCCCGCAGAGAATAGAAATTAATTAATTTTAAAGTTGTGTTTTGTATATAAATGTAATGTTCAAAAATATGTGTCTAATATTAGATAACTGATATGTATTGTATGATGATTGATTTACTGTTAGTTTTGATAATATATTTTTTATTGTTTATTTGTTTCTGCGTGTTGTTATTTTATTTTCGTATATTTTTGTTTTGTTTTTAATATAAAGTAATTAATTAATCTCTTTTTGATTATTATAAATTTTATTAAATTTTATAGGTTATCATATATTTAAAAAGTATTATTAATTGTTGTTTTCATTAAATTAGTTTATCGAATTAATGTAATTTGTTACTTATTATAGGATTTTAAATTTAGTTTAGGCTTAATTAAATCTAGTTAAATTCGGGTTTTAACCGTAAGACAGTGTAAGGGGAATAACTCTGCTTGTTTCTAAATTGGGGCTTGAATGAGAATTAATTTATAGATTCAGTTTGTAGAAGTCTGTGTAATAAGTTATATATATATATATATATATATATATATATATATATATATTGTGTGTGTATTTAGGCAGCATTTTTTCATTGAAGCAAACATTGTTACAAATAACTAAAACCCAACTAATTATTTAGGTTTTTGGTACCGATACAGAGCCGGACCCTATTTCTGCCAACTTTGCGTCGGCATCTCCGGCAGTTTCTATCTATCTATCTATCTATCTATCTATCTATCTATCTATCTATCTATCCCCTTCTATATATATTGTGAGATGTTTAGGCAGCATTATTTCATTTAAGCAAACATTGTAAAAAACAAAAAAAAAAACAATAAAACAAGAACCTACAATTTATAAAATTTTAAAATGTTTAACGTAATACAACTTTATCCTGTGGCGTCTGGCGTCCAGGAGTTTAAATTTTTATCGTCTTTTCTGGAATAGCGTGAAAACGTTCTCTTGGCGTTTGACTGACTTCTCATTCCCGTTTCTTGGCTATCTCTTATACTCCTCTTCTTTCTCCAGCTTTTTGTTCATTTGCTTTTGTCACCTGAAGATGATTCGACGAAGAATCAAAAACGTTCGTGATACATATGGAACATACATTATTTGAAAAAAAATGACAACGAATAACATCATTAGACAAATGTAAAAAATATCAAAAGGTATAATTAATAAACAGAAGAATTCTGTTGCTTTTAACAATGTTTGCTTAAATCTGCGTACTGAAAATGGCTATTTCTGCTTCCGTTAAAATAAACGTCATTTAGTTAAATAAATGAAACAAAAATGTCTCTTCTTCATTTTAAAAATTTTTTTAATATGAAATTGTAGCAATTTATTTCCTTTTCAAACAACATCTATTCTCTGCCATTTACCGTAAAAATAATTATCAGCTAAATATTCTTCAAATCAATGAAACGAATGTCACTTTTTAAAATGTATTTATTTAAAATTGGAACACATAATTTGATTTTGAAATAATTAATTTAAAAATTGGCACAGTCACAATTGCCTACCTTAGATTATTGGACCATCTAAATTTTTAAAATGTGTGTGAAATGTGATAACGTACATACGAAGATGAAATTACTTAGTGTTTTATTATGAATATTAATATGAAGTGTTATATTGTATTGAGGATACATCACGTAAGTTATATAAGTGTTTTTTAGTTAGTTTCTATCAAGCCAACTAACTAACTAACTATATATATATATATATATATATATATATATATATATATATATATATATATATATATATATATATATATGATAATCCAGGTAAAACATCCACAGGGTAGTAATCCAAAGAATTAAAACCGGGTTTATAAAAAGTGCTCAATATCAAATAGAGCTTTTATATACGATTATTTATATTTACACAGACATGTACAAACTCTGCGACACTGGCATGTCGATGTTATCGATCAGCAGTTATTATAAACTGAGATCTCATCAGGCAGAGTTAGAATCCGATCTTAACATTAGATCATATATGGAACGAATGAAATAGGGAAGAAAAAAGAAATTTAAAATTTCAAAATTTGGGAAGTCACGTGGTTGAGACCGCTAAGAATCAAAAAGTTAAAATCAGAATCAAAACCCATATATAAAATAAAATAAAATAAAATAAAGTGGAAAGATATAATAAAAAGGGTAGAAAAAAGATAGGTAAATAGAAAGATAGATAGATAGAAAAATGAAATCATCTGTTGATTCAGACAGAAATAGTGGAAAGGGAGAAAGGGAATATACATGTAACAGAATGTGTCAAAAAACCATCGAAAGTTTTTTTCGGCCAAGGCGAAGCAACGATTCTCAAATCAAGTTGTAATCCGTAGCAGCAAATATGTGTGTGAGCGTGCAGACGTGTGTGTGTGTTGGGGGTGGGGGGTAGGGTTGTTAACACATTGTGTCACTAATTCTGTATTTACACTGTTTTATTTCCTTTAAACTTATCAAATTATCATTAATTAATTAATAAATCAAACAAATTCACTAGCAATGTAATTAAGTTTACATAATTAGTAGTAATAAAAATAATAATAATGATAATTAAAATGATATAAAATAATAATAATGATAATTAAAATAGTATAAAATAATAATAATGATACTTAAAATAATATAAAATAATAATAATGATAATTAAAATAATATAAAATAATAATAATGATAATTAAAATAATATAAAATTATAATAATGGTAATTAAAATAATATAAAATAATGATAATGATAATTAAAATAATATAAAATAATAATAATGATAATTAAAATAATATAAAATAATAATAATGATAATTAAAATAATATAAAATAATAATAATGATACTTAAAATAATATAAAATAATAATAATGATAATTAAAATAATATAAAATAATAATAATGATAATTAAAATAATATAAAATAATAATAATGATACTTAAAATAATATAAAATAATAATAATGATAATTAAAATAATATAAAATAATAATAATGATAATTAAAATAATATAAAATAATAATAATGATAATTAAAATAATATAAAATAATAATAATGATAATTAAAATAATATAAAATAATAATAATGATAATTACAATAATATAAAATAATAATAATGATAATTAAAATAATATAAAATAATAATAATGATAATTAAAATAATATAAAATAATAATAATGATAATTAAAATAATATAAAATAATAATAATGATAATTAAAATAATATAAAATAATAATAATAAATTGTAAATTTCTTCTTCAGACCTCCTTAAGCTTAAGTCTTAATTTTAGACATTTTTTAGAATCAAAATCATGTAATCGAATGTGATCAAAATTTAGATAGTCAGTCTAGACATGGGATTTAGTATCATTATATCTTCGTAAAGAGACTGTTCTGTTCGCGGAATTAATTTTACCTATCCTGGGACGGGTATGTTTCAAGGATATGTACACAATTATGTTGAACGGATTTTAAAAGTTGGAACTAAATAGGATTTCAGCTGATAAATCAATCCTTGATTTTGACCAAATTTCTCGCAAATTTTCATTTGTTATTTTGTATCATGTTATTATCAATAAACTGACGTACTTCTTTACAATTTATTATTAAAATACTTAGTCTGGTTCGGCAATTTGCTAATATGGAGACATTCGTAAATAAATAGTATTAAAACGAAAAATCATCCATCGGGAATAACACTTATTTTTATAGTAAGAGTTATCGTTCCTTATTTGTTTTTTTGTTTTTTGACTTTGATAGTAAACCTAGCTAAAAATTGAAGTTATACAACATAGAAATATTTAGAATAGAAATTTGAACCTAATTATCTCGGGCTATGCCCGGTCGGTACAGGTAGTATTTATCTAAAATAAATTATAACGGCTAATTCGTATTTTACTTTGGCTTGTTACGCACGTTTCATGCATTATGCAATCTTTTAACAGAAAGTAATGATAAGTTCGAAGACGTAAACAGTTTTCTAAACAATTCGAATAAAATTAATGCATAGGCGATAATATATATATATATATATATATATATATATATATATATATATATATATATATATATAAGATTATGACATTAGGAACGTTTTGGAGTTAACATCAATTTAGTATTGCGTTGTAATAGGAAAAAAGACGTTTTAATACTTTTTTTCGTCTTGAGCGATACAAAAAACTACATGGCGCCATTCGGTAAATTCATTACTTCCGATTCGTTTTTGTTAAAATCCCGACTCTTCAAGCATATTTACACATTTTAACCGTGTTTTTCTTCCGATTACATGCGCAATACTTAATAGATTTTAACTCGAAATAATTCCTTTAATTACTTTATAATTTCTTTATAACATTTTGTTTACACCTTCGACCTCATCATTTGCAGGCAATCGATTAAAATCAATTTGTTTGTTATTCAAATGCTGTTTCACAGTGAAAAGTTATAGATTAATATATACTAGCGCGACCCGCGTAAATTACACGAAATGATGTTTTCAATACTAATTATCTTGTTCCTAACTTCAACCTTACTTTGTATATGCTTTAGATTTAATCAAATTTGGCTCCAATTCATGATTAACATACAAAGATTCGGAAGCTCGTTGCTTTTGATGTAAGCGTGACACACAAAATAAAACACACGCTTTCGTATTAATATGTGTCTTCCCGGTCGTCCCCTCCCTACCTCCATTCCCCCCGTTCAATGTAGAAAAAAAATCATAGAGGTTGGTTGGGATCGAACTATAAGCCAGTCGGGCCGACGTCAAAAACCGACGTTAAAATACTACGTCGCTAACCGTTACGCCAAAAGGGAGATACTTGAGTAGATTACGAAAATTAGGTGATTGAATGCTTTTCCAAATGTAGGTGCGGCACGCATGCGTAGAGCTTTTGATGTAAGCGTGACACACGAACACACACGCTATCGTATTAATATATAGATGAAACTCTTGTGTCTTATTACAGTAAAACTCCTACGCTATCTGTTCATAGCGTAGGATTGGCCATAGCGTAGGATGGCAATAGCGTAAGATTGGCAATAGCATAGGATTGGCAATAGCGTAGGATTGGCCAGAGCGTAGGATTTGCAATAGCGTAGGATTGGCCAGAGCGTAGGATTTGCAATAGCGTAGGATTGGCAATAGCGTAGGATTGGCCAGAGCGTAGGATTTGCCATGGTGTAGGATTGGCAATAACGTAGGATTTGCAATAGCGTAGGATTGGCCATAACGTAGGATTGGCCATAGCGTAGGATTGGCAATAGCGTAGGATTGGCAATAGCGTAGGATTGGCCAAAGCGTAGGATTTGCCATGGTGTAGGATTGGCAATAACGTAGGATTGGCCAGAGCGTAGGATTGACCATAGCGTAGAATTGGTCATAGCGTAGGATTGGCAATAGTGTAGGATAAATCAGATGACCTTCTTCCATTAAAAGACATGGAAAATGAGTATAAGTTTGGCCAATTAGAGTAAAATGAAGATAATTAAAGAAACTATATGTAAACTAAATGGATTTATTAGGGAAACGGCACAAATAGATATCAAATGCCGAAATAGTGAAAGAAATTGGTAATAGATATTGCATGTATATCATTTAACTAAAATGATTGAATATCCTCATTATTTTCAAAATCATTCCCTTTCAATGATTTCGTTGAGTCTTTTATGTTTTGTCGAAATTTGGATACTTTGTTCAGTTCCATTTTCTTAATGAACATTTTTCTTTGTAGAGCACGAACCATCTCTATATCGTAGTTATTAACTCTTTTCTTCAAAGAATGTTCGAACTGATTCTGTATTTCTTTCTGTGACTTTAAAAAGGGTGTACGTTCGTTAGTATATTGACAAAAATATATCTTTGAATATATTGATTCATAGAAATATATCAATTAATTTGTTTTTTTTAATTGTTAAACGTAATTTATAGCGGAGGAAGTTCATATTAAATTTTGTTCATTACGTAGAATGTTAATAGCGTAGGATGTTCATAGCCTATGTAAAAATATTTTGTTGTCTAAATCTTTTCTAACATGATTTCAAGAGTTTTCAAAATTGTTTTTTACTAAAATATTTTCTATAATTTGTTTCAAAGTTTTCTAAATTTTTATCTAAGATCATTAAAAAGGTTTACAAAAATGCTTTCTAGAATGTCTTCTATTTTTTTCGATTAAATGTTGTCTAAAATCTTTTCGAACATGATTTCAAAATTTTTCAAAATTGTTTTTTACTAAAATGTTTTCTAAAATTTGTTTCAAAGTTTTCTAAATTTTTATCTAAGATTATTTAAAAAGTTTACAAAAATGCTTTCTAGAATGTCTTCTATTTTTTTTTTTCGATAATCTGTTCTCAAATATTTTCAGAAGATTATTTCAGAAGTTTCTTTAAATGTTTCATAAATTGTCTTCTAAAATATTTTATGATATTTTTTTATAATATGTTTCCTAAAATGTTTTCGAAAATGTTTTCTAAATTTTTTCTAAAATGATCTCGAAAAATTATTTTTTTAATGGTTTTAAATGTTCTCTTAAAATATTTTATAGGGCGATTGCAAATGTTTTCTATAAGGTTTACGCAAATTAATTTTGAAATGTTTTCTAAGATTATTTCGAAAGTTCTTTCTAAAATGTCTTCTAAAATGTTTCTTAAATTTTGCTGCATTTCGTCTCAGCATTTCGGTTCCTGTTTTTTGTTTAAAAGTTTGTTTATTTCGTTCAATGAAAAATTATAATCCTCGTATTTAGTTGTATTATTGAGAGTATCTGTCTGTCTGTATCCCTCTCTCCCTGTGTCTCGCTCTATGTCTGTCTCTCTCTGCCTCTTTATCCCTGCTTGTCTGTCTGTCTGTCTCTCTCTCTCATTGTGTATGCATGTTTTTATATTTACGTACACATTGTTAAAAATAACAGACTTCTGTTTAATCAAAACAACTCTGGCGTCCCGGAGTTTAAATTGTTAACGCCTTTCCTGAAACAACGTGAAAACGTTCTCTTGGCATCTAACTCACTTCTCGCGCCTATTTCGTAGGCTATCTTTTGAAATCTTCTTCTTTTATCCAGCTTTTTTGTTTATTTGCTTTTTTATCTGATGATGATTTGACGAAGAATCGAAAACGTTCGTGATACATATGGAACATACATTAATCTTTTGCTTTTAACAACAAAAAACATTCGAAATTTTTGTTAAACAAAGAAGGTATACTTTAACATGAGAATTCTGTTATTTTTACCAATGTTTGCTTATATATATATATATATATATATATATATATATATATATATATATATATATATATATAAATTCTTTGTGAAATCGTATGAAAATCCCAGCAGATTGCTCAATTAATTAGGGGAATCAGAATTAAGAGCTTAATATTTATTAATACAGAAATTTAATACAACATATGGATCAGCGAATTAGCTAAACAGAACACTGTGCATTTAACTGAAATTGATATTCTTAAACATCAATTGAAAGGCAGGTTCTATCGGTTTCTTGAAACTTTAATTTTAAATTTTAAATTTTAAATTTTTAACTGCCTTATTCGAACGCTACCTGATCACATCATATTCATATTCGTTTAACGGCACACACGTGAGCCCATTAAATTGCTCGCAAAAGCCGTCAGAAATACACCAAGACCTTCCATTCCAGAAAACTGGAAGAATGGACCAACCAACAACGTGCTAAGTATTTCCTAGGTGAATTATCCCAGGAATATATAGATAAGAAAGGCTCTGTAGACTGGCTGAAAAGAGGATATCTCCACTATGATCAGGAGAGAATGATAATGGCTGCTCAAGATCAAGGCTTGATGACCAATGCCTTTAAAAAGATGAGTGGTCTCATTAACAATAACAAGTGCAGGTTCTGCCACACAGAAGTAGAGAGTGTGAGCCACATGACATCCAGTTGTAAGGTTCTCCTGGGTGATAGCTATTATACAATGCGACACAACGGAGTGTGTAAATATCTTCACTGGACTATTTGTAACAAGTTGAATATCCAGTGTAGCAGCAAGTCCTGGGAGCATATACCAGAAAGAACAGTTGGAAATAATTTATACACCATCCACTATGACTATGCAATCCCTATAGCTACATATCTAGAAAACGGAGCTGTTGAACCTGACATCGTAAGATGGGACAAAAGGGAGAAAGTAGCAACCCTAGTTGAAGTCAATGTCCCTAATGATGCAGGATTGTACAGAGCAGAAAGGGAAAAAATTACGAAATACCAAGGTCTTATGTACGACATGAAAAGAAACTGGAATCTTAGGAAAATCTCCATCATACCAGTAATTATAGGAGCCACAGGACTAATGAAAAAGAATTTCAAAAGCTATCTGGCGAGTATACCCGATGAACCGAGTGCAAGAGAAATAGAAACTGCACTTAAAGAGACGGTTAGATCTTAAAACGATCTCTAAGCTGGAGTGTCTGAAATAGCCGGTGAATGTCTGGCATCTTCAGCAAAAACAGAAAGATAAGAAAAATTAAAAAAAGAGTATTATATTATATTATTTTATCATTTCTTTACCAATTACCGTCTATGCTGATGAGAGCCAGAGGTTTTACCTTCTGTGCTCAAAACCATTGGTCCATATGTTGTATTAAATTTCTGTATTGGTAAATACACACACACACATATATATATATATATATATATATATATATATATATATATATATATATATAATCATATATATAATCATTTCATGTATCCACAAAAAATATTATAAGATGATATACTATATATTCATGTGATTCTTTAGCGACCATTGACTTCTCCAGCCTGGACTCTGCTCCGGCGCTCATAGTAGCCACGGCTACTACATTCCCTCATCTCGCCACCATGTCAAACCCAAACTTCGATGTACTTGCATGACATTTTTCTTCAAATTATCATCCTGAGGAAGTCTTACAATAAAAACGAAACGTTGATGAATATATAAAAACTATCTCTTGGTTTTTACTTTTTCATTTCCCATACTATATTATGTATAGCCTTTCAGTATTTACTTCAATACGTGAGCAGAATTAGGTAGTAATTTATGAAAATGCAATCATCTTTAGGTGGTGATTTCGAAGACGTTGTAGATGAAAGGGTATTTGATGTGAGTTGGTTGTTTTTTTGGACTTTTATATATTATCGCAATGTATATTTTTCTAACTGAGAATTTTTTTGTCTTTCTGAAGAATTTAGAGAGGAAAGATTCGATACTGACATAGAAATGTGGGTTGGTCTTCTATTACGAGAAACGGAACCATAAATTGCACCAAAAGTGATTGTTTTAAAAAAAATGTTCTGTAAGATAAATGAAATCTTGGCCTTTGGAATGTAACAAAATCTTGTTTATTTATATATGCTCTATTGTTACATGTTGACAATCATCGAGCTTTCAATTGGATGAGGTTCGTATGCATAAAAATAGAAAGTATATGCTAAAACATTTATTTTGAACTTCTCTCTCTCTATATATATATTAATTGATCAAGTTCAAATATATTAATAAAGTGAACAAAAACATTTTTTTCAAGAGTGCTCAATACCAAGTAGAACATTTATAAAATTACATAAACAATATTATCGTCTTACGTCAATCAACCAAAGTTTCAATGCGTGCTAACGCATCTTTTCAAAGGCAAAACGAAAAAAAAAGATGTGGTAGCACGGATTGAAACGTTGGTTGATTGACGTAAGGCTATAATATTATTTATATATATATATATATATATATATATATATATATATATATATAAATAATATTGAACAACGAACTTTGATTTGATTTGGGTTGAGCATATCGGGATTTTGGAATGTTAATTGAACTTTCTATATTATTTGATTTATTTATCATTAACATTGAATATTGACACATTTCGAGACGGGATAACTTTGTCGGCTCCTTCAATTTCACGTATATGGACTGCTGTTCATAACTTGGAGTAATGTCTTTCCTGATTATGTTTCTCAATTTGTATGACGTGGATGCATTGTATGGATTCAAAAAAAAGTATGTTTTTGGGTTGATATGTTTGATGCTATGTATTTTTATGTATTTGTATATAATTTTATATATTTTCAAAGCGTAATTGTATTACCTGTAGTAGTATAACTGCGGTAATGGTCCTCTGAAGAGAAGAATTATCTTTGAAAACTCATGAGCTAAGGACTTAAGGATACTTTGCTCGAACTTTGAATTCCAATAAAATTTGATTGACACCTTATTTTATTACTTCATTTTATATTATAATATTAATGCTCTATCCAGTATATTGAGCTTCAGTTTTTATCCGGATGTTTCACTAATTATAAGATATTAGTTGACACTTATATCTTTTGTTGGATTGCTTCATATATATATATATATATATATATATATATATATATATATATATATATATATATATATATATATAAGTCACAAATGAGTAAGTACACCAAAATCAATTGGTTTTGACCAACTGTTGCGTGTGCTTTTCCTATATATATATATATATATATATATATATATATATATAGATAGATATATATATATATACATATAATAAATTGAATATTGTTTTATTTATTTATCACACCTATATTATCATCCAAACAGCTAACTGTGATTTAAATCAATAATACAACATACTATTTTGAAAGCCTATATATAGTACAGACGAAAGAAACACAGAATGACTGATTTGCATAACTCTTTTATAAAACAGTTCATTATAAATGAATACTAGGTGATATTTAGATGTAATTTTATTGTTCTATGTTTTCCATATATCTGCAATAGTTTTGTCGATATTAATAGTAATTAATTAAAGTGATTTAATAAAAAAAACGGAGAATAAATTACTGAAACATTTCTTAAAATATCTGCTGATTAATTTTAAGGTGAGGCAATTTAAATGTGGAAGAATGAAACACATTCACAGTTGTAAAAAAAAACTAGCCGGGAGGCTCGACGTTGCTCGGGATTGAATGAGGATCACTATTATGTATTTTTCACTATGCTCATAACACACTATATTACTTTCTTTTCTTTGACTGCCATAGCCTCCGATTTCATCCCTTATATAGTCGGAAGAAGCTGAAATGCTGGAAAACTTTCTGAATTTGTATCGTATATATATGGTTTAAGTTTCATTAAAATCGGATATACGTAGCTGAAATTTTATGGGGTTCTGTCACCATGAGTCACGAAGATATGGCGCACGCACGAAAATATTCGGCACACAGAGGGTAATGTAGATATTAGGGACTACTTCCATTGCCTTCCTCGGCTGATTTTATACATTTCATCAAAATAGGATATATTTGAAGTTTTAAAGGAGGTCCAACCGCCATCGTTCTCTTTAGTTAAGAGGACACTTAAAGATTCGGGACCTCTTCCATTGTCTTCCCCAGAAAACTTCATACATATGATTGAAATTTCATAAAAATAGGATATATTTGAAGTGCTAAGTGGTTTATATTCTGCGAGCTCTATTAGGGGTACACTTAGAGATTCGAGAATACTTTCATTGTCTTCCGCGTAAATTTTACATAAGACTACACTTTTAGATTTGATGTAGATTCTTTAACCTTTTTTTCTATATGGAACACACAAATATCACACACACACATTGAGTTTTATATAGATGGAACATCTAAAAGCTCTTTCTTTATTCAGAGTAAATTTCTTGCCGTCAGTATCAGAGTGATCTACAAAAAAAATTCATGAATGGACACTTATTGACTTTGAAAATGTGTTTTTGCCGATTGGACATGTGACCGGAAGTAGATAGTAAAGTTACTTCTTCTCTTTCAGTCGCGGATACAGTTCCGGTGGTGGTCGCCACCACTTTAGTTTGCCTGGGTCTCGTCTTGGTCTTGGTCGTCATTTTCATCTACGCGAGACTGAATCTTTAGGGAAGGTAATTCTCCTTAGGTCTAAATCATTCTTATCTTATACAGTGTGGCAAGGTGCGTGCAGTTGTGTACATCTGTGAGTGTGGGTGTGTATAGTTGCATGGGCAATTAGGCGAGGGTTTCTTTTTTGCCTTTAAGTGTGTCATTTTAAGCCCCCCATTCTCATTCCTGTCCGAAATGTTATCAAGATAGTTAATGGTGGCGGAGTTTGGAATATAAACGGAAAAAATCTCTCTCTCTCTTTCTCTCTCGCTCTCTCTCTCTCTCTCCCTATATATATATATATATATATATATATATATATAAAGACAAAAGAAAATACAGATTAAACACAGAAAGAAATAATCAAAACACGATATGTTTACCGGTTTCATTCGAATCAACGAACGTTTTCATAAAAAGGGAAGATTTTTAATTTATTTAATAACGGCAAAACAATACATAAAAAAACAGAACACACATAACGGGATATCACGTAGGAAACTATTTTAAATAATATGCAGCGCGTGCGACAAAGACGTTAAATGGAAAAATAGAGCAGAAAGAGAAAAAAGAATAAAAAAGGAAACGTGACAAATGGAAACATTGATGAAATGCAGTAAAAAAAAATGTAAATTTCTTTTTTTAACATAGTTCACCCCAAACAGGGTGGACCGCCACTGTAGACGTAAGGGGCTACTGAGAAAAAGGGTGAGAGTTTTTATGGGGGGGTCAACCTAAATTGGGAGCTGTCCAGCGAGATGTCTGTTTAAATTAGTTTTAAATTTCTGCATGTCAGTACCATCAGGAAAACAGGGAGCAGGGAGTGAGTTCCAGAGTCCAGCAGCACGAGGAAATAAGCTTTTGGAGTAGAAAGCTCTTCGGCATCTGGGGACCTCCACAGTGAATGGATGGGATTTGGCAAATTGTCGGGTTGGTCTAGTGAATTTGCGTTGTGGAGGCACCAGAGCAGCAAGTTCATCGGAGCACAATCCATTGAAATACTTGTAAAACAGGCACAAGGAAGCAACATGCGGCCGTGGGATAGGGGCTGGAGCTTGGTGGATAGTGAGGGACCTATTAAGTTGTCGACTCTTTTTTGGACCTTGTCTAAGAGGGAGAGACTAGTGGATGATGCACCAGCCCATATGTGGCAACAATACCCCATGCATGGGCGGATGGTGGCTTTGTAGAGATATATGATAATGTCAGGTGTGAGAAGTTTACTTTGCAGCAGTCAATGTATTTGTTCCAATTCATGTTATCTGTGAAAGTTAGGCCGAGGAGTTTGAATGATGACCTCTCAGGTAGAGTGCTATTTGCCATGACAATCGGTGGTTGAAGAGGTTTCTTGTAGTTATTGAAAGAAAAGTAGCTTTGTCTTTGCGGCATTAAAAGTTACCATCCATTTTTAACCTCAATCCACTACAGACTGGAAGTCATTTTCTAAGGATTCAGCCATTGACTCAGATATGTGCGCGTCCGTTTTGCCCACATGACGAGAGTAGAGCGTGGTGTCGTCAGCAAAAATTCTTATCTCAGTCTCAATTACATCAGGGAGGTCATTTATGAAAATCAGGAACAGTAGATTTCCTAGGATGGATCGTTGGGGTACACCAGCATTTAATACATTTTGCTTAGATGAACGGTCATCGAGGACAACCTGGATCTTTTTTTTGTTAGGAAGCATTTAATTATGTTAAACATTTGTCCAGTAATACCATATGAGTTCAGTTTTAGGACAAGCCCTTCATGTCAGACCTTGTCAAAGGTCTTGGATATATCAAGCGCTTCCACCCTAGCTTCACCTGCCTTGTCCAGTGTATGATATATGCGTTCAACGATGACTGTTAGGATATCTGCGGTAGATCGTGATTGTCTAAGTCTGTATTGATGGCCAGAAAGAAGTTTAGCATTAGCTTGGTGCCAGGCTATAGCAAGATTGATTAATGATTCAAAGATTTTAGCCAAGCCCCGGAATAGACTGATTGGACGGTAGGTTAGAGGATCAGTTCTATCTCCAGAATTCTTGAATACTGGTACCACCGAGGCAAATTTCCAACTATCAGGTAAACAAGATTCAGCAAGGCATTTGTTGTATAGTTTGGAGAGGACAGGGGTCAGCTCAGCAGAAAATTTCTTTATTACTATTACTGGTATAAGATCAGGCCCACAGGCTTTGGAGGTGTCAATGTTTTTATGATGACTTTGACCTGAGATGCGGTGATGACCAGGTTCTCAAGTGTGGCTTCAGTCCGCAATAACAATTTAGGGAGGGGTGGTTTGCCGAGTCTAAAGCGGAGTTTAAGGCGAAACACTTGGCCAGTAGTTCAGCCTTATCAGTTGCCGTGCAAACAACATCGTTGTGATTTGATAGCGGGCTTGTATGCAGTGGCGAGATATATTGCATTGTTTGAGTGCGATTTTTGCCAGATGTTTGGTTATATATATATATATATATATATATATATATATATATATATATATATATATATATATATATTATAAGATAGGAATTAATGAAAAGAAGGAGCAAGAAAAAAGAAAACGAAGATGAAATAAGTTAGGGAAAAATGCGGTTGGAGATAAATAATGACTTTTATATATGATCACTTTTAGATATCGCGTTTATCAATCGAATCTGAACACTTTAGACAAAAGGCATATATAATGAACATAATACACTATGAACTTTTACTTACAAAAAATAAAGTAAAGTTAGAGTTTCCCTTTTGAATTTGTATGAAAAAAGAAATGTTTCAATTAAATAAAGGTCGAGGTCATTCAAATTGTGTAGCCTTTTTGTGGAGTATTAAACACACGTGAAGACTGTTCATGTATATTTGTGATATTTTGTATGTCATAAAATATATGTTTCTGAAGGAAATATGGAGTGTTTCCCTGAATAACTAAGGTTGATATGGTGACTAATTAAGAGCTCTAGTTATACACTGTTGAGCTACTACATACATTTTTGTGTTAACTTTAATACATTTTTATAATATATATGTATATATATATATATATATGTATATATATATGTGTGTGTGTGTGTGTGTGTGTGTGTGTGTGTAAAAACAAACGGAAGAAAACAAATTTTAAATACACGAAAAAATCATTAATAAACGAGAGATTTTACTGGTTTCGTTCGGATCAACGAACGTCTTCAGAAAAAGTGAATATTTTAAATTTACTCGATAACGATAAACACATAGGGAAAAAGAAGAACACATAGAGAGACGTCATTGGCCCGGGTTTAACTATTTGAAACAGGAAAGAATAATAAAACGCGCGTGCGGAGAGACGTTTAAAATATATAAATAAATAGATAAATGAATAAATAAATAAATAAATGGGGGTAAGAAAAAATATGGATGAAGTTAAGTAAAAAAGGAAGAGTTTGTTTAACCAGGATCGCAGGAGGCGCAATAGATTGCAATGTTTGATTGTGGGTTTTGCCAGATGTTTTCTGAAGAACCGAGTCTGAGGTTTATCTTAGATTAAGATGAGAGAAGTATTATAGTGCTTTTGATGCATTTGCGACCTGGGAAAGAGTATTCAGTCCTAAGGAAGTGCATCATAATAATGATTATATATATATATATATATATATATATATATATATATATATATATATATATATATATATAATCATTATTATGCTGAATGTAAGTTCATCAACATTTGTTTTCCTTAAGATATTTTACATTAGTTTAGTTCTGGGATTTATTTATGTTTGAAGAAAATCTATTTTAATTGTTCTAATTAGCCATAATTCATAATTAACTGAACAACTTACCCATCTATCGCTTAGTTATGTATTTATTTCTCTTACCCCATCGATTCAACTAATCTCTAATATTTTTACAATCTCTCTGAGCGCTTACAGAGATAGTGACTCGTTTTTCTGCGTGACCATCTAATTTACATGCGTGAGCCAGTACACCACACCCACATAGGTAAATTAGACGGCAAAATAATAGGTTCTTTTACGTCTATATAAGAATAATAAAGAATAATAATATTCTATATAATGATAATGATGATGATAATAATAACATCAATACGAACCAAGATGAGATGAGGACACTTGAAGAACATGATAACTATAAATAGTTGGGGTTTCTGAAAGCAGACATCGTAAAATCAACAAAAATAATAGAGATAAATACACGAGAAAACTCTAAACAACTAAATGATATAGTTAACACCTGATAAAAGAAATACACGATGAGAACGAGTAACTCTAAACAACTAAAATATATAGTGAACACTTGATAAAAGAAATACACAAGCAGAACAAGGAAACTCTTGAAAACAAAATTATATAGTGAACACTTGATAAAATAAATACACGAGAAGAACGAAAAAACTTTTAACAACTAAAATATATAGTGAACACTTAGTAAACGAAATACACGAGACGAACGAGTAAACTCTTAACAACAAAATTATATAGTGAACACTTGCTAAATGAAATACACGAGAAAAGGGAAAACTCTTAACAACTAAATTATATAGTGAACCCATGATGAAAAATACACCAGAAGGACGAGGAAACTCTTAACAACTAAATTATGTAGTAAACACCCGATAAAAGAAATACACGAGAAGAACGAAGAACATCTTAACAACTGAATTATATAGCGAACACCTGGGCAGTATTTCTAGTAAGATATTCTTGACCATTCATAATCTGGACAAAAGAAGTCATTCGACGCCTGCACAATAAGATGATGGCAACTAATTACCATGAACAATACACTGCACTTGAAGGGTACTGCTGACTGTGAAACGGATAGAAGGAGGAAGAGGACTGGTATGTATAGAAACCGTGGAAAACACACACACATAAAAAATAAATGAGAAAATATATTACTCAGAACATAGAAATGCTGAGGAACGCAGGAAGAGAACCGGCTAAATGGGAAATCCAAAGAACAGCGAAACTTGAAACGAAAGGTGTAAGACAAAAAGGTGTAAGAGAAGCAGCTAATGAACGTTTTTAAGACTGCGTAGAAAAGAGACGCACATAAAACATCTGGACACGGAATCGCTGCTAAAAGCAACACGCGAGCAGAACAACCTATATGAAAGCTTAAATAAAACAGTGAATGTAGACTCTGTGGACAAAGAGACGAAACGATAAATAACATAATAAGTGAATGCATCAAACTAACCCAGAGAGAATACAACTGTGTGAGAAAGGTAGTACCTTGGAAACTAGGCAAACGACTGAATTTCTAACATGCAGAGAAATGATACAGACACAAACCGGAGGCAGTTCTGGAGACGAAAAGCAAAACATATATCATGGGACATAGAAGGTGCAAACAAAGAAACGGATGTTATAATCGTCAACAAGAAGGAAAGAAACTGCCAAAATGGAGATTTCGCTATCCCAGCAACCTACAGGAGACAGGAAAACAAAACAAATACAGGGAACTTGTCAGAAAACTGATATAAATATGAAACAGTGAACGTAATACCAATACTTCTCGGCGCACTGGGACCTTGGGAAGGGTTATTAACACTCACATCTAAGAGAAGATCCATGGTCGTTGGCACCGAGAAATCAATGACAAATCGCTGTTGAGATAACGCAGAATGAATTGCAACGAATGGTTATTTAAAAGAGGCGGACAATGCTGGAAATCTGAGGATACTTATTGTAAATCAGACTCCAGGGAACACAACTGGTTATTGTCAGTGAGCAATCAAGGAAAATGACTTGTTTGAAAACTCCTATTGAGTAAATAGTAGTAATAATAATAATAATAATAATAATAATAATAATAATAATAATGCAGACTGTGTGGACAAAGAGACGAAACAGTAAATCATATAATAAGTGAATGAAGTAAACTAGCCCAAAATAACTACAAGAACAGACATGACTGTGTGGGGAAACCAGTAGACCGGGAACTGTGCAAACAATTGAATTTCGAATACGCAGGTAAATAGTACACAGATAAACCAAACACAGTACAGTAAAACGAAAAACACAAAACAGATAGTACAATATTTTGATTTTCTTGCTCAAATCAGCCGCAGCTCTGAGCTTGCTGGCAAAACATTTTTGTACTTGTATGATTATATACATATATATATATATATATATATATATATATATATATATATATATATATATATATATATATATATATATATATATATATATATATATAGTAAGATCTGGAAATATATTTATGAAAATAAAGTTACACAGACGCTTCCGCGTTTTATCCCCGTAGGAAATCTTCGGGCTAAAATGCATGTAATTCGTGTTACGGGGTGTTATATATATATATATATATATATATATATATATATATATATATATATATATATATATATATATATATATATATATATATATATCCAACCCTCTCATGGGTTAATGTTTTCATTACCTACTGACAGCGCTTCTCACAAACAAAGTTACGGTTGACTTCTACTTCTTATTATTTTGTTCTGTTTTACTATAATTGTGACTCATCCTTCCTATTTTTGTGAATATGTCGAATTAATAGATGACCTTATTTTAACACGTGCGTGCATTTTCTATTTTTATGTGTTGGATTAGTTTACGTTTTTTATTCAATTATTTTATTTTTCTTATGTTCTGTTATCCTAAAGTAAAATTTATTTTGTGTATAACGTCGTTTGTTCTGTCACTTATACAGTTGAGGGTCTTTTCAGTTTGGAATTTCACATTTTTCACTTAGACATACTCGACACAGGTCGTCTAAATTTTTACATGTACTGATGTGTCGTACTAATTTCCACTCGATTATTGGCGAGCGTCAGATTTTTTTTTAGCTCCAAGTAATGTGTCACTAATGCTGTTTTTAATTGGCGTTGTTTTGTTATTAAATGGTAATATCTGGTTTTAAAGTCCTAAAGGGAGGTCATACCCACGTAGGATTACTTGTTATTCGGGAATATCAATTCATTTAATCTTACTTTTTATGATGTTGTTGTTATTATTATCATTATTATTATTGTAATATTTTAAACTTTTTCTTCGAAGTTTATTTTTAATTTTATAATTCTCTTTACTATTGTCAGTTAATAGTTTGTTATTGTGAGCTTTGATGATTACTTTTAAATTTTCACATTTATTGTACAAGTTATAAGTAATTTTCATTGATAATTTTATGTAATGGATTTGTTACGGGAAAATATTTGTCGATAAGATTTAAAAAAAAATGTCTTAGTTTTGTTTTCAATATCTGGGTATACGGTGGTGTAAACCAAATTATATTCTTCATTATTTATTTTTAATATTATTTCACATCTAAAATATCAACAAGCACACAGAGGCCCACACGCGCACAGACACACACGCGCACAGACACACACGCGCACACATATATATTAAATGATATCGTTTTATCCTATTCAAAAGAAATTTATAACAAAAGTCTCGTTATAATTGTTTCAGAATGATTTATTCTAGAAATCATATAAACAAAACAATACTGCAATTTAAAATTCGGGAGGCCAGGACAAATTGTGTACACTTACAACGCTCTCGGCTGTTTTATGAAATTCAATTTTTGTCTGTACCTGTTTGTTCATTTTGTTTGTTACTTGAAGATTTTTCTGGGGGCGGGGAAAGACACAAAAAAGTTTATTAGTAAAATTGAAAACAGAAAAAAAAGTATAAGAGAGTAGTGAATTCGGTTATGTTTAACAATGTTTGGTTAAATGGAAAAATGCTGCCAAAATACACACGCACTATATATATATATATATATATATATATATATATATATATATATATATATATATATATATATATATATAATGGCGTATTAGTGGTTTCCCCCACGTGTGAGTTTTCTCATGAAAATGTTGTTTGGCATAAGACAAATGAAACGGACAGTAAAAAATACATCTCACAGAAATGTTATGTTTTTTTGGAAATGTGAAAAAATAAAAATAATAAAATAAAAGTAATAAAATAAAAGTAATAAAATAAAAACATGGTTATTGCAATATAATATAGACCTGACTTATATTCGACGATTTTTTTCTGGGGGTGGGGAAAGACACAAAAACATGTATTAGTAAAATTGTAAAACAGAAATAAAAGGTATAATCAAGTAGTGAATTCGGTTATGTTTAACAATGTTGGCTTAAATGGAACAATGCTGCCAAAATACACACGCACTATATATATATATATATATATATATATATAATGGCGTATTAGTGGGTTCCCCACGTGTGAGTTTGCTTTTTTCTTTGTTTTTTTGTTTGGTTTCACCCAAAAATGAACCACTGAATATTGTAGTTTTTTCAAGACACTTTAATCAAATGACTTTGTGAATTTTTCTGATGATTATGCGATGTTGCGTAGACGATATTGACATGCACATGTTGTTTGGCACTAGACAAATGAAACGGACCGTACTAAATATATCTCACAGAAATGTTATGTTTTTTGGAAATGTGAAAAAATAAAAATAATAAAATAAAACCATGGTTATTGGAATATAATATGACTTATATTTGCTCTGTTGTCACTAATTGACAATCATCGAGCTGAATCTTTTAAGGAGACTGTAAAGTAAAAGGCTACTGATAGTATATGCTAATACATATATTGTCATCAATAATTATATATATATATAATTATTTATATATATAGATGTTTAAGAAAGTAAAATGTTTTAACTTTAGTTGAGACAAAAATACCTCACATCGATTTGATAAATATACAAACGCCCTTATGATCCAAGTAAATACTGCAGGTGTAATTCAGCTCAATGATGTATTCTGAAATCCAATTACCCTTAAAAAAGAAAAAAATATAAAATAAGAAAATATTGTTTCTGGATATTAAGTATTGTTTTATATGTGCTTGTAATTATTTAACAATTTCATTGTTACGTCGACCTATAACGAAGTGATAGGGTTATATTTTGGTGCTGAAGAGGCGATTATTTACAATTTCTGAAACATATGTACACATAAATATTTGTTGGTGTTAAATATTTGGAGCATAATCACATAATATTTATGATATTATTAATCATATATTCCACTGAGTCATAATATATATATATATATATATATATATATATATATATATATATATATATATATATATATATAATTTTAATATATATATATATATATATATATATATATATATATACATACACACACACACCCACACATATATATATATATATATATATACATATATATCAAAATGATACTTCAAAGATATAAATACTATTTAATATAATTAATCAGTGAACTATTAAGATAAATAGAAAGCTGAATATATTGGATAGATCATTAATCATAATGGATTAAATGAAAGAATAAAATGAGAAATGAATCAAACTTTATTACATATCAAAGTTCAAACAAAAAGAAAATCTTCCCATCAGAAGACTATTACCGCAATGACATCACTGGGGGTAAAGAAATTTCGCTTTGAATTATATAAAAATATATAAAACATAAAATATAACGGAAAAACACACTTTTATGTTAACATACCCCATCAAGGTACGGGCCGATTTGATGTTAAATCATTACAGTGTATCCAAGTCAAAAAGTTTTGAAAGAAGGTTTTATTTATTTATTTATTTATTTTTTTTTTATTTAGTTATTTATTTATTTATTTTTTTTATTTTATTTATTTATTTATTTATTTTTTTATTTAGTTATTTATTTATTTATTTATTTTTTTATTTATTTATTTATTTATTTAGTTATTTATTTATTTTTTTATTTAGTTAGTTATTTATTTTTTTATTTAGTTATTTATTTATTTAGTTATTTATTTATTTATTAAGTTATTTATTTATTTAGTTATTTATTTATTTTTTATTTAGTTATTATTTTTTTATTTAGTTATTTATTTATTTAGTTATTTATTTATTTTCTTATTTAGTTATTTATTTATTTTTTAATAAAAATATTTCTAAAGCAACAGTATAGGTAGTGAACATTAATTACAAAATCGAAAAAAAATTGTTAAGAAACATCCAGCGTGAAATCACAGTGTAAGTAAAATTAAAATGATCAAATATACAAATCATAGAAAATGGAAGAAAGAAAAACTCACTCAGTGTTCGATATAAGAATGAATGTTAACATGAAAGTGTGTTTTTTACTGCCGTTATACTTTAGCTTTTATATAGTTTAATATATTTTCAAAGCGACATTTTTTACTCGCAGTGATGTCATTGCGGTAATAGTCCTCTAAGGAAAAGATTTCTTTTGAAAATCCATGGATTAAGGACTTTACAGTACTTTTTGCTTGAACTTTGATATGTAATAAAGTTTGATTAATTTCTCATTTTATTCTTTCATTTAATTCATTATATATATATTTATATATATATATTTATTACTTAGTCAATTACTAGGCATGTAAAAATATTGTAGCTAAAATCCTAATTGTTATTGTTGATTTAAGGATGTCTTGCACTGTATATAAAAAAATGACTTAAATAAATCCTTAGCCGATAAAAATTCTTATTAACCTTTTTAATTTTCGGTATATTTTAATTAGGCAGGCGTTTTAAACATTATCAAGTACTGCATACGGCGTCTTGTCACTCATGAATATATTGAACTAGCGGTACCCGTCGCCCGGCGTTGCACGGGAGAAAGTACTACCTATTGCATAAAAAAGAAACCGCCTATTGTTCTCCCCCCGCTCTACCGTGTTGGTGAACGTTTTAAATTATAAAAAAAAGAAAAGAAAAAGAAAGCAGAATGGGATCGAACGACGATACTGGCGATAATGGCGAAAATGAAACCTCCCTTCTTAACCATTACGCCACAGTTACAACTTGAAATATACATGTGAAAATAGGCGAGTTAAGCTAAGCTTGTTTACTGGCAGCTTCTGGCGACGCCAATTTAAGTTCAATAATGACACGGTTTAGGTAATTTATTTGGGAATCATATACCTTTAAGTATATGATTTTGAAAATATAAATGTGTCGGGTTCTAACAGCATCTTGGCGGCTATTGAATTAAGTAGGAAGTCGATTTAATGAAGGAATTTTAGCCGTCATGTTTGTAGAATGAATGTTGCAGGTACTGTGTTCGTTAATGTCATTCGCTTGATTCCGGAATGAATGTAAATGTGGAAATCATAGTTAGAAATAGGAAAAACGTAATCTGATATTCGCGGAATATCAGCGGATTCAACGGGAGCGGTCATTATTTGTTTGCGTATTGCTTTATATTATGTAGTAAAATAATGGCAGACAAATACGAAATAACAATGGGTGCTTTATGAAAATTATACTGTGTTTATTAGTACCCGGTGTCGGTGAGTGTAGTCACAGTACAGAATTGTTAGGGAGAAAAGTTTTTACTACCACCTATATAGAGTTGGTATTTCGGAGAGTCGTGGCGGCCGGGCCGAATGTAATATTCAGTGTTTGTTTGGAAAGAAGAATAACAGATATACTAAAACACGCTCGAGTGAATAAGTGCAATGTAATTGTTAGTTCAGTAGCCCGTGATGCATGTGGTTATTTTCCTATTCTCCGAGAAGGTACAGGGGAAAAAACGTCTCTACTTTATATATTAGAAAAGTAATACAGTCCCGCATAGCCCGACAAATTTAGCAAATATGAACAAACCAGTTTAATACCCCGCATGAAGACGATTGAATGAATTAATCGAAAGTACTCGCAAAGAATGGAACATGAAACCTACGGATCCTACATACGACAATTTGACAGAAATACTTGATGCAAAATCCAAAAAATCCAAAAAAGACTTATTATCATTCAATGTTGTTTAATAGTGGCTGTCTTTATATATATATATATATATATATATATATATATATATATATATATATATATATATATATATATATATATATATATATTAAGACATACGTTATTGAATAACATATATATATATATTATACATATATATTCGTATATATATATTTATATATATGTATATATTCATATATATATATATATATATATATATATATATATATATATATGTATAGGACAATGAATGATTATTTAAATGTAGATATTGTATCTTTAAATAATGACATATTGTGATATATACAAGATAGAACGATACACCAATAAATAGAATAATGAAAATAAAAGTTGGAAGAATTACAAATTTTATAAAATCATCATTAGTTCACAAACAAGAAGAACTCTCAAATCCTTAATCCATGAATTTTCAAAAATACAGATCCATTCTTTGAAAATTCATGGATTAAGGATTTGAGATTTCTCCTTGTTTTCGACGAACAATTGATGATTTTATCAAAAATTGTAATTCTTCCAACTTTATTTTCATCATTCTTTATATATATATATATATATATATATATATATATATATATATATATATATATATATATATACATGAGAGAGAGAATGTGATTGAGAGAGAAGAGAAAAAATTAACACAGAACCATGCATTTTTTTTTATACAATAGTCCGTTTAAATTCAACCACAATGTTTAATAACTGAAACGAAACTTTAATTTTATACCTACGCTATTTTAATCACCCCAATAGTAATGGAATTTATATTTATAAATAGATTTATATCTGCCGAGGGTACTCTATCTTATTTCAAATCGCTGTGCTTAATGCTAAGTGGCAACTGTTTATTCTAATATTTGAGACCTCAATCCCATCTGAGGAGAAAATTGATGTAGTCAAAATGTGCGTCGCTAACGATAGTAATCGTCATAAGACAGTGTTCATCGACGCAGATATCAGAGTCCAACTAATGTTTTATGAGCCGTTTTTTTAATACAAATATTACACGCCCTCTCTTTCATTCACACACCAGGAAATTATCTTTAAATAATGTCCCATATAATTAATGCTACCTTCGTTTCTTCTTTTAACATTCCGTAGGGGTGTAAGGTTGTTGGTGTTTTAAGTTACATATTATCGTGTGGTTATTATTACGTATTTTGTATTAACCGTCAGTAGCACCAATATATATTTTATCTGAATTGCTTGCTGTTATTTATCTTAACTTATTATAGAACTGGAAACATAATTATCTGAGGACGGGTAAAATTAATTCCCTGATAATTTTGCACCACTTTTATGTGCTGTGGCGAAGATTAAAAACAAAATATAATGCTAATAAACCATATGTATCGAATCATTATTCCGATTTTTTACAAATTCCTGTACATCATTTTGATTCTAAAACTAAAGGCTTAAGGTTAAGTGGTCTTAAGCATGAATTAAAATTCATGGAATGTTGCATAATTGATATGTAATGACTATAGATCACATTAAATAAAGATTGGAGATATTTTAATTTTAAAATTGGAGGTTTGACCCATATTAACCGCCTTAAACCTCTTTAAATTACTGTAAGAAACTTACATTTTTAGAATATTTATTAATTTATGTCTAATAATTATCATAAAAGTTTCACAAAAATCAAAGGTATCTGAATTTTTTCGAAGTGATTCCACTCCCTTTTTGCTCTCTTTGCATGAACTAAATTAAAATAAATATAGCTCATATTTGATCTCCTTACGCTTAACAGCTGTTTTCGAAAATTTATAATGATCGGTTAATTAATTTAACAGTGGATCCTTTACATGCAAATATAAACATACCTTACTAAAATAACCATCGCAGGACATTTTCATAACCCTGAAAAAAAACTTTGTATCTTTTTAATGGGTGCAAAAGAGGTGGACCTAGAGTTCAAACCAAACCTAAAAACAACCTGTACTGTGAAACCTGTGTAAAAATAAAGCTTACACGATCGAAGTTCACTAATACAATTTGGAATTTGTATAATTTGATGTGTTTTTAATTCATTTTTTAATATTAATGAGTCATCACTGACTCGAGGACAAGGATTAATGAAACTACCATTTTGATGCTGAACAATACTATGAGATGATTGGACACCATAGGGTGAATTTCATGCATAATCTAATTACGTAAGAGGACAACTCGAAAGGTATTTGCTGACACTTAACTTGGAGTCGCCTATGTTATAGTCTTCAGGGAGGCAGTCCCGATGCATGTGCTCCACAGATCGGAAGTTCTTGGTTTTAAACTCTGTTCAAAGAAGTTCCGTTTGGTTTTTATCTACACAGAAAAAGAAAAGAAAAGCTCTTTTCAGTTGTGGTAACTAAACGAGTTCATGCTGTGAATGTTTTAAAAGAGCGAACCGGAGATTGGAGCTCAGTCGAGCACCACCCCTGGAAATAAACAGAGAAAAGAGAAAGATTTGCGACGTCTCTTCTGTGGGAAGTGAAGTTTAAATCTAACCACTGCTTGTTTTACAAGTACTTCTGTGATACTATGGACTGCCCCCTTCTCCAGAGCCGAGGGAATAATTCACCAAGTCGCAATAAGGCGATCGGAAAATAGAATGGATAGTCAGCGAGGGAGTGCATGAGAAGACAAAAGACCGGACATAGGATTTCCGTTATGACTAAATATATTTATGAATCAGAGTTGTTTGCGACAGTTTTGTTTTTTGCGACAGTTGAGTTTCACGACGGTTTTGTTTTGCAACAATTGACAGTTGATGGCAATTGACGAGTTTAAGCTGAGTTTGCGGCAGTTGATGACTAATAGAGGAGACGATACGTTGAGAGAAAAGATCGGGCCAAGCAAACGATGAGGTGAGCTGACGAACAACAATAATAGTGGCCTCGACAAATAAATTATCTCAGTTGGGTCTTAGCTGATATACTTAACTAAGATGTAGAGGTTTTTGTTTAGGGGTCTTTTTCCGCGACGATACTCCACACACACATATGGCGCCAGTATTTGTGAACAATGTATTTGAATTTGTGTTGTTTCTTGTGAGTTTGTGTAGTTTTTTCTTTTCTCGACTTGTAAAACAGTTCACGCGCCATCGGCGATCGCCAAGAAGACGACACGGCTAGGACGAAGATGAAGACGAACGAAAATGATGTAACACACAATGTTGTCGAGAGCGACGCACATAGTCATACACTTCCATGCACTGATGCACTTACTGCACTAGTACCCCCAATCAACGTATATACCCCCAATCAATGTATATACCCCCAATCAATGTATATACCCCCAATCAATGTATATACCCACAATCAATGTATATACCTCCAATCAACGTATATACCTCCAATCAATGTAAATACCCCCAATCAACGTATATAACCCCAATCAACGTATATACCCCAATCAACGTATATACCCCCAATCAACGTATATACCATCAATCAACGTATATACCCCCAATCAACGTATATACCTCCAGTCAACGTATATACCCTCAATCAACGTATATACCCCAATCAACGTATATACCCCCGATCAACGTATATACCTCCAGTCAACGTATATACCGCCAATCAACGTATATACCTCCAGTCAACGTATATACCCTCAATCAACGTATATACCCCAATCAACGTATATACCCCCGATCAACGTATATACCTCCAGTCAACGTATATACCCCCAATCAACGTATATACCCCAATCAACGTATATACCTCCAGTCAACGTATATACCTCCAGTCAACTTATATACCCGCAATAGACGTATATACCCCCGATCAATCCGACTAACAGCAAAATCCCACCCGTTAAATATAGAGCTCTCCAAATGCCGTAAACCTTTCTACTTTAATAGATTTTTTCCTCGAACCGTTTGCCTTTGGAATTCACTCCCCGCTCCCTGTTTCCCCGATCACTGTATCCCCGATTGTACCAATATGCAGAAATGTAAATGCAATGTGGTCAAACATCTTGCTACACAATTCGCCACTGAGGATGCCACATATAAATCTATCTCCTAATCACAGTAGCTCCTTACGTCTCAGTGGTAATATGTATTGTTTGGGTGAATAAAACATAAATACATTGAAGACATTGCCAAGGTTGCTGCAAAGAAGGTGGGCTCCTTCTACTGTGCTAGTAAACTTCTCACACTTGACAGTATCTTATATCTATACAAAGCCACAACCCGCCCGTGCATGGAGTATTGTTGTCACATCTGGGCTGGTGCACCATCCACTAGTCTCTCCCTCTTAGACAAGGTTAAAAAAAAGTCGCTAATTTAATAGGTCCAGCTCCTGTCCCATCGCCGCAATGTTGCATCCTTGTGCCTGTTTAGCAAATACTTCAATGGATTGTGCTCCGATGAACTTGCTGCTCTGGTGCTCCCTCGACGTAAATACACTCGACCAACCTGACAATAAGCTAAATCACATCTATTGATTGTGGAGGTCACCAGATACCGAAGAGCCTTCTACTCCAATAGCTTCTTTTCTGTCGGCCTTTGGAACTGTCTACCTGCTCCCTATTTTCCCGACATCGAGTTGTGAGCAGTAGTGTTCAGTATTCATTCTGGTTACTTGGCAGGAGCTTATAGTACATAATTCCTTTCTAATCTCACCAGACAAAAAAACATAACTTTCTTAGGATAAATATCTGCTTTTAAAGTTGCTAAGGCTGGCTCATCTCGCTTACCATTTCCGGTCTGTTCCGTAAATTACTACGTTACGGGAAATTATCAATTTCTCATCGCCTGTAAAAAATTGCTTAAAAAAGGTTATTTTTCATTCGGTTTATTCAGTAAATCACAGATGCAAATCCGTTCTAAATGGTTATTTTCACTCAAATCATATGACACTCATACATCGTATCGATTTATGTACCCCATTGTGTTTTTCTGCTAAGAGGGTTGATATGCCACAAAAAAGATAAACGAATCGAATCAGGGTAAAGGGTTTACCATAGGGTAAAAGGGTTTATAGAGTTGTAGTAACTTTCTGAGTTAGTCTGCAGTGATGTCCTTGATTGAGTCTCCATAGTGAATGACCGTCCGTGCTGGGTGAAAAGTCAAATTTTTCTTGAGGTTACTCTCTTAATATGCATGGCCATAGACAGAACACGGCGGATCTAGAGGAGTAAACCTTGGTAACAAATACTGCTATTTCCACGAGTAACAGTAGTTCACGTTGCACTCATCAACAAACTGGACATCTGGTTCTGAGAACAGCATAGCTACACAGATGATCATATATACTTGATAATGGGAAGGCCTATCTTCTCAAGTTGTTAGAGTATTATGGACTGTAAACGTAGGAGTTTCACATGTTGGCCGGTCATAATTCAGGAAGGGAACATTTTGTATTGAGCACCGTCCTCTTCCGGAAGACATACGCACGGGGTAACTGTCGGCCTCTACACCGCCTTCTTGCCCAGAGGCGGTCTTTTCAAATCAGTCAACATAGGAGTCGGACATTTGTTCCGTTTGTGATAGACGTTGGCTCTGGGGCAAGTAGCTTGGCAAAAATAGAGGTAAGCAACGCATAGTTCTCTAAACCTATTTGAATTTTTACTCTTTTATAATTTGCTTTGTTTTGCCTTAGAACATGTTTGTAAGACTTGTTTATTTTCATGTGTTTCCAGTTTTACGGTGAAAAGATGTCATAGTTTAGCGTTGTCCACGTGCGCGCATATAAATACATATTCATCAGTATAATTCGTGTTTGAGATTTTTCTTGCTGTTACAATGGACTATATGCAGGTTTTGTGTACTGCGTATACAATTAGCCATCAAATGAAACATGTTTGAACATCAATTGATGTATTACTCAAGACAAAATGAAGAAGGATTTTTTGTATAAAATCACCCCAAAGTGTTGATATGCCGTAAAAATACAAACTAAACGAATAGGTTCATCTTTAGAAATAGATATTGAGCGTGTACATTTAATAACTCCCAAAAGGGTCGACGTGGCGTAAAAACAACAGCTAAACAAATCAATTTTATAATATAATTTTCTTTTAATGAGACTGAAATATTTACACTCGGAGTGTTCATATATTTGATTATATTGGGTTAGCCAAAATGTTCGTTCGTTTTTTGAATGTCATCATCTACTAAAAATCGTTTTATATTCCTATTCTTAAAATCATATATTTGGTGTAGCGTGTATGTTGACGTCAATGTGTAATAAGCCCCCGGGCAGAAAGGTTCTTACATTTTGGCTTGTATTTCAGGCCTTGAAATGAGAGATAAAGCACTACCGATAGATGATGCTTTTTTACAACAGAAAATAAATAAAAGCTACAGAAATCTGCATAAAGATATGTCATGTGTATGGGGAGAATGGTATTACAGAACGGGTGTGTCAGAAATGGTTTGCTTGATTCCGTAAAACATTTTTTTAGTGAGAGATGCTCCTCGCTCTGGTTGGCCAAAGATGATCGACAGTGACCAAGTGAAAGCAGTAGTTGAACAAGATTGCCGCTTTACAACCAGATAAATCGAAAACATTCTCAAAATTTCCAAATCGAGCGTGAAAAAAAATTATAAAAAAAACGAACTTTTTGGCCAACCCAATATTTAAATTTTTTTTTGCGTAGATTCATTTTTTTGTCTTTTCTCTACTTTCAGCCTGAGCAGTACCAACGATTTGCCGACAAAGAAAAAAATGTTTCCATTTTTGCATGTGAAAAGGAAGTAAGAACTAATCACGTGACAATTCGGATGGATAATATCAACCAATCACAGCAAAGCTAGAACCCTGTAGACGCCAAAACGGATTATCATAATTGTAATTGGCGATTACGCAACTTGCTCTTCAAATTATTACGTGATTTTTCTTGTTAAGTTTTAACAGTTTTATTTATCGTGGATTTCGACTATACATTTCCACACTGTTGTCTTTTTTACTTCAATTTTGCGCTTACGTTTTCAGAAATTAAAACAAATCTAAAAATAAAAAGGTAATAAAAAGGAGGGAAAACTTGATTATTTTCACGAATTATTTCTTGTCTCTTTTGCACATTTCTAATTTAATAAAATTGTTACCACTTCTCGTGTGTCTGTGTTTGATTCTCGCCTCTGCGAGACTTACAAATTATTATTTTATTTATATTTATTTATTATTTTATTTTTTATTAATTGAAATAAAAAATCTAATAGCGTAACATAAAAACGAAATTTAAAAAAATCCGATTTAAAATTAATTTAATTACCAAATTAAATTCACCAAAATGCATTTCGCTTTTTATCGAAAACAAGTCGGCGATTTTAATCTTTTGTTACTAGCAGGAAAATAGAATTAATCACTTTGAGAGCCTTCGAAAATGTAAAAATAATTTGGAAGCATTCAAACTGTTGGTGCTTCTACAGAATTTGAACCGAGCCTAACCGACTTTTGCTGAACTAAACCTAAAACTTAGGTTTGGATAGTTTAGGGTTAGGTTAGAGTTTGGTTCAAATTCTGTAGAACAATCAAACTGTGGAAGAGAAAGCCTGGCTTTAAAAGTCTTAGCAAATCCTTATAGTTTAAAATTTACACTTAGCAATTTTCTAAAACGTGTTTGAAACAAGATTACGATGACAAAATTAGTTCCACAGGGGGTTCCAAAAGTCTTGGGCACATTTCAGGTCCCCATGTTTGCTGGACTACGGACCATTATTCTTTGAAAGAGCAACAAAAAAAACGAAAGATGATTAACGGAAAGACAAGAGATGCACAAAAAGAAATCGCAAGGTGTAAGAT
>OY744519.1:17113458-17135958 GCA_963556195.1 Sepiola atlantica | reverse complement strand
ATCGTATTTTAGGTGCGGTGCGCTATGCATGTTCATTAAATTTCTAGTCTTCTGGTCAAGGTGCCTGGGTTATACTTTAGTCCAGCTTATGAATGGTTCAGAGTATCTTATTACTGATACTGCCCAGGTGTTTATTCCTTTTACTAGGTTTCTGCTATATAATTTTGTTTCTAAGAGTTTCCTAGTTCTTCTTGGGTATTCATTTCTAATCTTCTCTTTAATTTCTGCAGATTTGATGGTGTCTGCTTCCAGAGCTACTAAATATTTATAGCTCTCCTGTTCGCCTTGCGTCCTCATCCTTTCCTAGTTGCCCTCTATTGTCCCAGTTTTCCCCTTTTATCTCTGACAGTGCATATTTTTCCATTGCAAATTCCATTTAAATGTCCTGACTGAAGATTCTAGTCGTATTTATAGTGTTTCTTGTAATTTCTGTTTCTTGGTTCATTTTTATTGGTGATAGCTGAGGCCGGTGTAATTTATTTGGGGGGGGGAGATTATGAAGTGCTGTTTCTTGCAGTTTCTGTTCCTTGGCTCTTGTTGTGGTGTTCTTCATGTGGTTTTGTTTTCTCCGTTGTAAATTCCTTGTGACTGGTTAGCCTTTGTAGCTTATGTGTGTTAGTTTCCGCATTCGAGGATTTTCCTTAAGATTGCAGCTGTTTTGATCATTGCTGTCCTTTATATGGTTTCGATAGTCCCTTTGATTCCAATTTCTCCAAATCTTTTCTCCATGTTTTTGGGGATTGTTCCTAGTGCTCCTACGATTATTGGTATTATTCTAACTTTCTTCATGCTCCATATTCCTTTCAGTTCTCTGGCTAGTCTGTGTATTTACTTTGTTTTTCCGTGTCTTTGATCTTCACTCTGTTGTCTGCTGGAACGGCGAAGTCTACGATTTTACAAAATTTTTCCTTTTTGTCTATTATAATCACATCAGGTCTCCTTGCTTCTATGAGTTTATCTGTTTGTATATCCATATCCCAGAGGATTTTATGTTTTTCGTTTTCCAGTACTGTTTCTGGTTCATGTTTGTACGATTTGTCTGCATATTCGAAATTCAATTGTTTGCACAGTTCCCTGTCTATTAGTTTCCCAACACAATCATGTCTGTTCTTGTATTATTTTTGAGCAAGTTTGCTACATTCACTTATTATATGATTTACTGTTTCGTCTCTTTGTCCACACAGTCTGCATTTATTGTTTTCCTGGGTTTTATCTATTTTAGCTTTAATGTAGTTTGTCCTAATTGCGTTGTTCTGTGCAGTCATCAGTAAAGATTCCGTTTCTCTGTTCAAGTTTCCTTTTCTTAGCCATGTCCAGCTATTTACGTTGGTTTCTTCTCTTGTGAGTCTTATGAAGCGTCCATGTAGTTGTTTTTCTTCCCATTTTTCTTTTCTTGACTGTTTGTGTCCAGTTTCGATGCTTCCTGCGTTGTTCGTTGGGACGGTATCTCTTGCTGTGGTGATCAGCTTTTCTGTGTTCTGGTTTATGTATTTCTCCAGCTCTTTTTTAGTGTCGTCCACACAGTCTTCTATACTTACCAGTCCTCTCCCCCCTTCGTTTCTCTTCACGTAGAGTCTGTCTGTATCGTCTTTTGGATGTAGTGCATTGTGCATAGTCATTAATTTTCTAGTCCTCTGATCAAGGTGCCTGAGTTCTTCTTTAGTCCAGTTTATGAATGGTCCAGAATATCTTATTAGTGATACTGCCCAGGTATTTATGCCTTTGATTAGGTTTCTGCTATATAATTTTGTTTCTAAGAGCTTTCTTGTTCTTCTCAGGTATTCTTTTCCAATCTTCTCTTTCATTTCTGTTGATTTGATTGTGTCTGCTTCCAAAACTCCCAAATATTTATAGCTCTCTTGTTCATCTAGCGCCCTCATCTGCTCTTGGTTGGATAGTTCCATGCCCTCAGTCGTCTCCAACTTTTATTATTATTATTATTATTATTATTATTATTATTATTATTATTATTATTATTATTATTATTATTATTATTATTATTATTATTATTATTATTATTTACTCACTAGGTGTTCTCACACAAGTCTTTATCAGTGATTTCTCACCAACAATAACTGGCGGTATTCCCTGGAGTCTGAGTGACAACAAGTATCCCCAACTTTCCAGTACTCTCCACCTCTTTCGATAAATATTGCAAATGGTTTGCATCATCGCAACATCCGCCCACCATTGATTTATCGCTGGCAGCGTACATTGGAATTCCCTGCGGCTTTGGGTGACAATAAGCCTATCCATGGTTTCAGTACTCTCTGTACTCTTCCAGTGGAGGTCTGATTAGTGCTCTTCCTCATCGGTCTTCCAATCCTCTGTGACCCCTCACGATTATTTTGTGTAATCTCAGTCGAGGCTGATGTCTTTCTCTACATGGGGGGGGGGACAGTTTAAAACAATTTCTGCAGTTTTATTTCCCTCGGGTTAATGTGGTGTTCCTTGTTTTTTTAATTATTTATTTAGCAACTTTAATGTGGCTGGTTCGGTTTCATAGTTTATTTGGTTTACCGCATGCAAGGATTTTCCTTAACATTTCAGTGTATTTAATCTATGCCGTCCCAGTCTTCCTTTTTATTCCAATTTCTCTTCGTGTTTTTCAAGTTATTTCGGGACTGTTCTTAGTGCTGTCACGATTATTGATATTATATTGACTTTCTTTATGTTCTATATTCCTTTCTAATCTCTCGCAAGTTCCCTGTATTTGCTTCGTTTTTTCATCTTCATCTTTATCCTATTTTTTTTTGCTAATCCGGCAAAATCTACAATTTAACAGTTTTTTCCGTCTATTTATGACATCTCGCCTCCTTGCTTAGATGAGTTTATCTGTTTTTACCTCCATCTCCCAGAGGATTTTGCGATTTTCCTTTTCCAGTACTGTCTCCATTAGTCTGCATGTTCAAAATACAGTTGTTTGCATAGTTCCCAGTGTATTGCTTCCCCCACGCAGTCGTGTCTGTTCTTGTATTCTTCTAAAGTTAGTTTCCTGCACTCACTAATTATAGGATTTACCGTTTCATCAATTTTCCCACAGCGTATACATTTACTGTTTTCTTGAAATATATAATGTGCACTACCACACCTACGTGACAGTACAACAGAACACGACACTACTACACAATAAGAGTGAAAAAAAACTTGGAGTGATCGGTAAGCCGTAATATCCCTACAATTCCCTTTATTAATTTGTTATTATGTATCGCATTAACATAACACTTAATATAATATTTCAATTCTTACAATTTCAAACACACCTTACTTCGAGACAATCTCCGATACTTACTACGATCTTTTCACATGTACGACGTTGTGCATCCAGTCTGTGACTTCAGCGAAAACGGAATGGTTAGATTTAATTTTGTTGTTGTGTTCATCTGACGTCGGGGCCACCAACTTTTGCTGTGGGAAAGCCGAATTTTAGGATGTGATAACAGACGAGAACTGGATAAGGATAAGGGTGCTGGTTTGTCTAATTTTTTTGTTTACGACGTAATAAAATTCAGCAACACTGTACACAGTTTTATGTAGAAAAAACACAGGAACAATACAAAAGATAATACATAACAGTTGAGTGAATGTTGACAAGACAAAATAATGATCTTCTGGAGTTCGTAGATTTTTAGCTGGGCCGACAGCAGAGAATTGCAGGATCACATCTTGTCTTGTTTGGAAAGAATATGGAAGTTACGATGCTCTGCTGATCACGTGATCCAACTTCAGCGATTGCCCGTGAGTCTCGTTACATGCATATGCGCACATGTAAAAGAGGCGATGACTACAATGATTCGCCAAGCGCAATTACAACTCCAGTAGATCGACAGAGAATAGTTAATTCATGTAAGCTGCTACAATTGTTTTAATTTAATTTAGATTTTTATTGATTTTATTTTTTATTTATGTCTCGTATTTAGCATACTAAAATAGAAAAAAAAACCCTAAATACTCTACTTAGATGTTCGGTTAATTCTTATAATTTGAAGAGACTTTTGCTTTGGACAATTCTCTGTATTACAAAGTTTTCCATTTAAAAAAAATTAACTTTAGCATTTCGACATTAAAATAAGAATTAAGAATCTAACACCATTATTTACTCAGATATACAAATATTATTTATAATTTGTCTTGCTTCAAATTTGCTGTTTTATTAATTTTTTTCAATTTATTTTTTTCCTTTTTAATTTAACTGTAGTATATATATATATATATATATATATATATATATATATATATATATATATATATATATATATATATATATATAAAATATGAAGCTAAAAGTATACTTTTAGAGGATAGAACCTATAGTGAAATAGTTAAGCTCAATATACGAGATAGAGCAATTATACAGATAAAAGAAAGAAGAAAGATAAATATGTACGAATGACAAATCTATTTCAACTTCGATTGTTCAATGCATGGTGTACTCGGTAAATACATGTTTATTTTTCTTTCCTTAAGCCAAGGCTTTTCAAAGATTAAAATCTTATCATCAGATGAATTACATAGATGGATAAGTTGGCATAAGTTTAAAAAAAAAATAAAATAATGGAGAGTTAAAGGGTGCGTGTAAAAATATGTACTCCTTGCATTGAACAATCGAAGTTGAAATGTTATTCATACATATTTATCTCTCTTCTTTCTTTTATCTGTATATATATATATATATATATATATATATATATATATATATATATATACCAATTCTTCATATAATAAATATTTGCAGAATTTGATTACCAAGAAGTTCGGCACTAGAGCATGTTCGGATAAACATATATTTAATTATTCGTCTCATGCTCTATCCAATACTGAAAAATTTGTCTTGTCTGCCGGCTTAGAATTTTGCATTCCTCCCCTCCGCGTTGATAAAATCAACATATTTAGTGAGATTGAACTATTATATTCTCAACTAAAAAGACATTCGCCTATTTCCACTGATAAATTAACTAGCGTTAAAATCCAGTTGGGTGAATTAGGTCGGAGGTTTTCTGCTATACGTACTAAATCTAGCGATTGTATTTGGCAGAAAAATCACTTTGAAACTGCGAAATTACTTAAGTCGAACTCTGATATTTATATCACTCGTCCAGACAAAGGTTCAGGCGTTGTAATCCTGAACCAAGTAGATTATATCTCCAAAATGTGTAACATTTTGGATGATAAAAATAATTTTTTCAAGATGGGTGGTTTAAGCCACGATGACACTTTTCGTATGGAAATAAAAATCCAGAAAAGGCTTCTTCAACTTTATAAAAGCAAGTTTATTTCTAAAGAGATATATGAGAGAATACGACCTATCGGCTCTCAAATGCCTAGAATGTACGGCTTACCCAAGGTTCACAAACCCAACGTTCCTTTACGGCCTATTCTATCAATGTTGGCTTCTGCACAACATGCACTTGGTAAATGGTTAGTTGATATTCTTAAGCCCGTACTTACTTTTTATTCGGACTATTGTATCTCTGATTCCTTTCAATTTGTGTATTCTATACACAAATTATCTCTCTCAAAGGATACCGAGTTCTTGGCTTCCTTTGACATTAGTAGTCTGTTTACCAATGTACCTTTGGATGAAACCATTGGTATATGTGCAGATTATCTTTACCGCGGCCCTTTAAAGCTTCCACAGTTTCCTGAACGAATTTTTGTTGAACTGATGGAACTTGCTACTAAATCAGTTTCCTTCAGTTTCAATAATATAATATATCGGCAAATTGATGGTATATCAATGGGCAGCTCTCTTGGTCCATCGTTAGCCAACATTTTCCAAAGTGACCAAGCCGGCTTTCTACACACGTTACGTTGATGACACTTTTGCTTGTTTTCCCTCACGGAGTGATGCTGAACAGTTTCTTCGTCTTCTTTGTGACTTGCATCCATCGTTGCAATTCACTATGGAAGTCGAGGATTGTGGTTCCTTACCATTCCTCGATGTTTTAGTGTCTAAATCTGGTTTATCATTTGAAACCTCTGTGTATAGAAAACTAACATTTACAGGCCTTTATCTGAATTGGTTTTCCTTCGCCCTAAGAGCAAGAAAAATAAATCTTATTGGTACTCTCACTCATCGAGCACTTATGATTTGTTCACCAACACGACTCGATGCAGAACTTGGTGAAATTACTAATATTTTTCTTGCTAATGGATATCCCATCAATACTATAAAAGGCACCATTGCACGTAAAGTTGCTTTATTCAATATTGGTAAATTTATTGGCCCGTCACGTTGCCTTATTTATTTGAAACTCCCTTGGTTGGGTTCTGACGGCCTTGACATTGTTAAAAGGATTTCTTCTTCTACTCAACGTTGTTTTCCGGCAACCATGTTGAGGGTAGTTTACACGACTCGAACCTTTTTCTCTTCTTTTCGTAAGGATGTTTTGCCAGCCATTCAAAAGAATTCTGTAGTTTATAAATTCATGTGTCAGTGTGGAGCTGACTACGTTGGCAAGACATCCCAAAGATTAGAATTTAGAATATCCCAAGGTTTCGAGATCATCCGGGAACTTCCAGGCACAGGAATCAGCCATCGGTAATCACCTCGTTAGTACAAATAGTTGTTCTGACAACTATTCCGATGGGTGGTTTTCTGTTTTACACAGTGCCAGGTCGAACTACCATCTCAATATTATTGAGGCGTTAGTCATTAACAACTCTCGACCTAGCCTGTTTAGACAAAATATTTTGAAGCATCAGTTGGAGATCTTTAATGATTCAACGCCACCATAACGTTGAGAGATTTACCCTTTTTTCCCTCTCAATCGTTTCCTCCAACTGAAATAAGTTTTTTCCCCTCATATCTCATTCGACTTTAAGTTTTTAATTTACCATTCTGACGTTTCCTCTCAGAGGGTCAGACGATAAGGCCTTAAGGTAATTCTAACAATTTTCCTTTTTTTCCCACTCATCTGTTTCATTGATTATAATAATGCTTCCTCTAAAATTGATCCTACGATTCTGTTGTACACGAAATTTACTTACATACATATATATATATATATATATATATATATATATATATATATATATATATATATATATATATAGTTAAATTTCTGTAGGAAATCTCAGTCGGAGAGCTCAATGTAAAAACAGAGCAATAATAGAAGTTAGAAAGAAATAACTGAAGCCAACAATCCAGTCATTTCACATTATAATTTCATTTCTTCTCGCAAGAACAAGAATCGTCAGACGTGCTGCTAAGACTTGTGGTCTTAATATATATATATATATAGTCGTCTACATAGATACTGTTTCGCCGTATCACAGCTTTTGAGTGCGGCTACACCAGCTAGTGTTTCAAGCCGGGATCGAAACTAAACCGTTGAGCTGACAGTCAGCGCTTCTACCCCTGCTATCACGCGGCACTGGCTGAATGTAAGCGAAATGACAATGTCAGCATTGTCAAGTGCCGGGAGCTATGCCCTAAAACTATTGGCAGTTGGCGATTTCCTTACGAATAAGCTCTACCCAAGAAAGGGAGCTTAATATATATATATATATATATATATATATATATATATATATATATATATATATTGCCGAATTGGATATTTAAAATACCAATACAGGATTTTTACTTGTAACTCCACGGAAATATACTATAACGGAGTACGAATCCATACGGACCAAGTGAGATATTTTGAACCCTCCATCTTCAATTCTACAAACTGTTACTTTTACTATTAACTATCTACACCTTAACGTCCCTTTCGTCTTCAAAATCACCTCCCAATACTGCTAATTTTTACTTCCCGGCCTTTTATTTTTTAATTTCTTTATTCCCAACTCTTTTTGGTTTTTATTCTTCAATTTTTTGAAAGTGAAATGGAACTAGGTAATATTTAATTGATATAAATACCATATTACCAGATTTATCCTCTGACGAGAAGAGTTTTATCTTTGAATACCATGGTTTAAGGATTAATGTAACTCCTTGCATCTGAACTTTCGATGTAATAAAATTTGTATTAATTTATGTAACTTTATGTAATTTTGTACAATTCTTTATCTTCATCTTTCTTTTTTAATATATATATATACATATATACATATATACATATATATATATATATATATATATATATATATATATATATATATATATATATATGTGTGGATGCTTATATAAGTGCACCTTTTTCGGATCGAGCACTGTCGTTTGGTGATGTCTACTGATGCTTCCCAATGTAATGCACAGCTCATTATAAATAAACACACTGAGTGAACTTTTTAATATATCTTTAACCCACTGGACTTCTGCAATTTTTTTTTTTTCTTTTTGCATTTATCTTAAATACTATTTTATCTCTTCCAATTTTTAATTTGGTAATTCTCTTACCGACTTACCTTTCTGTATTACTCTGATGATACGAATTTGATTCTAGGAAAATCCATGGTTTTAGGAAAGAAAAGTTAATCTTGATCAACTGAAAACGTAATAGATGTTTCATTTTTGCAATTCTTATTTTCATTCCTAATTGTCTATATCTCGTATATCTCGTATATCATGATAGGTTCTGATTTAAAAGTATACATTATATCTTTATTTTCCTATTATCTATATATCTATCTATCTATCCGTATATATATATATATATATATATATATATATATATATATATATATATATATATATATATAAATATATTCCTGCTTTGAAGCTAATTGAAAAAATAGAATGCCACTTTATCGGTGCTTTGTTTGTCAGCAATTGTCGTAGTTTGTTTCAATTTATTTCTATCATTAAATTAGTAAAATAAATCTTACAAAATGTTTTAGTCAGATTTTTTATTAATTATCATATTTTCAAAGCAAACTTATATTAAGCGATTTTCGATGTCCTATTTTTCCATCTTCAAGGCTTTGGTTCGCTCTGTTTTCTTGGCAATTGGTGAAATAACTATAGAATCACGCTACCTATTTTTGTTTATCTTCCTCACAATTCTGACAATCATTCCATTTGATTAACCTTTATACTCGAGTGGCTTCGGGCCTTGATAAGTGGTGAGTGCTTTTAGTAAAAAAAACAGTTAATCGACTTCCGATTCATCTGTTTTCAATTGCAATCATTCGTAGAGATAAAACGCAACGTGTGTCGGTTATTTCTGGTCAAATTCTTAACTTGAAGGAAAAAATGATTATATTTACATTTCTAGAATATAGAAGAAAATTAGTCCAGCCAGATTGATCAAGTCGAAATTTGCAAATGAATCGTGAGTTGATTCATTATTGGCCAAGACTAATTGATGTGTGGTTAAGGTCACGTCTATGTAAGACTAATATTTTTCAGTGTAAATTAGTTTTTATCCTGTCTAACTGCGTTTGAAGAACAGATGATCGATTGTTTATTTATTTCATCTTCAGGTTATGTGTGGTTTTGAAAAGCCAGTACACTAGGATACACCTACTCTAGTTTACAAAAATGCTTGAGCAGCCCTGTCGGCATCCCATGTAGAGGCGCTTCAAGCAATTAGCAGTAACTTAACCCCTTCTCAAAAAGAAATTACATCCTTGGAAAATTGAACTCCCATGTTGGCTTGATTTATTACTAATAAGAAAAGGGGAGAAGGATTAATGCGCTTAAATTAAAAGGGAGTTTTATGGAACTTCGTTTGATAATAGATTCTGTCGTCGTCGTCTCGTTGTCGTCTCGTCGTCGTCCTAGCGGCTTCTCTGGGAAAGTTAACAGACAAACACACAATAAGAAACACAATTTAAATATTGTATATTTTTTGATACTGTTGATGATTACCTTAGCGAACGCGTGAAATGTGTGCGGGTGTGTCCGTAGTGTGTTACCCAAAAACGTATACTTGTGTCGTCGACAATCACTAACCTACGGACTGTGTATATATCTCTTTCCTTATATAAAAAATATTTTCGGCAAATGATTTCTTTTTACGCATTCCGACAATATCCTTTGGTTAAATTACTTAAATATGTGTCGAAACTGACAATGCCTTTAAACAAATCTCTCTACCCTAATTCTTTTCTGTCGATCATAAAATTCCGTAATTTTAAATTATTTGTGTCAGAATTTCTATTTTCTATCATTACTCATGAACAGTAATTCTCATTTTTCTTATTTTCTCCATCTTGTAAGATCAATTATCCGAATTAAATAGACTGTTTAAAATAAGTAATTTGATGTAATTAATACGTTCTTAAAATTATGTGTATCACTGAAAAAGGGCGTTGCTTTAAAAGTGTTCTGCATTTTCATGTTAAGTAAGATCACTTATGTTTAACGGAGACGGGTCTGAGTATTTTATTGAACCGAAATAGCTTTTTGAAAGGAAGTAGCTTTCGTGGTGGGCATTTTCCGATATCAGGCACAGGATAACCGAATAAACGCACTTTCTCTATCATCACACCACTTACCTGGAGATCGTGTTGTTCATACCACTTGAGGATGCGTTCTCAACATTAAGCCGACTGTGGCTTTGTTGAACTTTAAAATTGTTATTAGTTGAAGGGGGGGGGGAGACGAAAGTTGTATTTATATATTTATATATAATAAAAGCTTAAAATAAAAACTGTTGGAAATTAATATAGTTTTTAAAACAATAAAGTTCTTCAATTTTGCAAAAATACACTTAGTGATATAATATCGTTGAAGCAGACGATAGTTGTCTGAAGTTGTAGGTATAAAAAATGCCCCAAACTAAATAGTTTCTGCCATTTTTTCATGAATATCCAAATACTTTTTTGCATAGTATTGTTCTGTTCAGTCATGGGAGTTCAACATACGCTACATTATTCCCAGAATATCATTATTCCCCCGATGATTAAATATGCACAAAGTAACCTTTTATTTTATAATAATAATTAAAAAAACTTTGAAAACCAGGATCATTTTCGAAGAATTTTATGAATAGGCAAATTTCAATTATAATAATAATAATAATAATAATAATAATAATAATAATAATAATAATAATAATAATAATAATAATAATAAATATTGAGGCAATGACAAACGAAATACCCATATTATTTTTTTATTAAAATAAAAGAGAAAACCAACAAAAAACAAAAAAATAAAAATAATTGTTGATGAAGTTGTCGATTCTTTAAACATAAAAGTTCAGAGTTAAAAAAAAAAGATCTTATATTTTACAGCACGTGAAGTATAGTGATTTATAATTTAAATAGACACAAACTTATTCAGGGTTGCACGAATAAATTTTCTTAATGGGGAGGGGCATCCGATCGGATAATGTTTTAAATAAAACAATACACGAGAAACATACAGAAAAGAAAGGAAAGCATAACAATACAAGATCTTTATTAATTACATAAGTTCATGTATATATATATATATATATATATATATATATATATATATATATATATATATATATGTAAAAATAAAAATGGAATAAAGAATAAGCAATTCAACAACTAACAAAAATAAACTCAAAAACTCTTCCCTTGTTTCGTCTCTCGACGTTAACTGCCCCAATTACTACTAATCCTGTAGACCTTTGACGCTCTCAGCCCGAATTCAATCAGCAGGCGATATCTAAGCACTGATTTTTTTTCTCTCTCTTTTTTTTTTCTCTTCTTCAATAGTTTTCGACAACAACATGTCGATTTACCCTTTCTCACGTTTGCTCTCGCTTTCTCTTCTTCTTCGTTTCGCCTTCTTCAACTGACGTTCTAAAGACACTGGTTGATTGGTATCTCTTTCTTCTTCTTCCTCTTCTTCATCTTCTTTTTCTTTCTCTTTTCATAACATTCCTCGCATTCCTTTTTCTCCCCGTTTTGTTGTTCTCTGCACGTGACATTTTCTTCCAATCGCATTCTCTGTATAAATTTGAAAACTTTTCCGTTTTGAAATAAAGTTTATTAACTGATCGAAAATGGTCGTATCTACGGCCGAAATATCTCGGTGGAACTTTACAAGATGAGTTTTTGAGTTTATTTTTGTTAGTTGTTGAATTGCTTATTCTTTATTCCATTTTTATTTTTACATATTGTCTGAAACATTGTTTCTTTTTTCCCATATATATATATATATATATATATACATATATATACATAAATATATATATAAATGTATATACATATATATATATATAAATATATAAATGTATATACATATATATGTATATATATGTATATATATATGTATATATATATGTATACATATATATGTATACATATATACATATATATATATATATATATATATATGTATATATATATGTATACATATATATACATACATATATACATATATATATATATATATATATATATGTATATACATTTATATATATATATATTTATATATATATATATGTATATATGTGTGTGTGTATTTAATCAGAAAAATGTTCTTAATGTTATTAGTGCTTTTGCTGTATGATAACTTTTTATATTTATTTTTTATTTTTCGAATAGTCAATTTAGTATTTCGATCAAATTGATGTATATGAGTTTCGTGGGTTTCTTGTTCCATTTTCCTTTTTTTTTTCGCGAGTACTTTCGTAAAAGACGTAGTTGTAAACACACAAAGACTAACCCCGCCTGATGATGATATGACGAATCAAATCGAAAGTACACGCGAAAAAAGAAAGTAAAATGGAAGAAGAAACTAATTGGTGTATATAGGATACACCAATTTGATCGAAATACTAAATGACAATTAGAAAAATTGAATAAAAAAAGTCTCATCAAACAACTCCGTGTTATTTGATAACATTTGCCTGAATATATATATATATATATATATATATATATATATATATATATATATATATATATGTGTGTGTGTGTGTGTGTGTGTGTGTGTAAATACGATTGTGCAGGGAAAATATTGTTGACTACCTCACTAGCGATCTGGGTTCGGATCTTACATTAAACACTCACAAATGTCTGTCTAACAACACGCAAGAGCCGTGATATAGCGAAACAGCTGTGTGTGGACGATTACTATGAGCCCTCTAGCAAGAGTAACGGTTTCTACTTAGCGTAAATCATAGGGACTGAGCTTGGCCTTTTGGCTAAAATCAAAGTGTAGTATCTGTTCCGATGGATACTGCACCCCATAGACTGGTATTGACTTGGCCTTCGGGGCTTGATTTACGCCGGTCTATGGGTCTGTCCCGTGCAGTTCTAGGAGGTCCACCAATGCCGACGGGGCTGCCCAGGCAATTTTTAATGGCCAGAGTGCTCACCTCCCGGGCGCTGGCTTTTCAAACCCCACTTTCCCGACCCGATCTTGGGTCACATCTTACTTGTGGGAGTAAGATAAAAACTGGCCTTATGCTTAACTCCTGGAGAGGAGTAAATCAATACTCGAATAGAGTTCTCTCGGTAACTAGTAACGTAAAGAATTGAACAAATATATTTTATCTTACTTTCTCTATGACTGAGATGGCGTACAGGAAAGATAGCTGACGAGTGTAAAAATAGTCGTGTTCAAAAAATCTAGTAGAAACACTTATGTCTTGAAACAGTTAGGACGTCATGAAGCGAAACAGCTCTCGTAAATAGAATAGAGTTCGCTCGGTAATCAGTAATGTAAAGCAAATTAAAAAAAAAAACACTTTGTAATTTCTCTTACTTAATGGTGAGTGATACGACGTTTATTTTGGTAGAAAACATTCTTTTATATATTTTTCCTTACATAAAATCGACAAGACACTCTGAAGTCTTTTATTCCGAATATACTAACTTTCTAAAAAGAAAAACTAGAAAAAGACTAAAATGGGTTCTTGCCGATATTATTTAATGAAACAGATAATTAAAGAAGGATTGATATCTAAATATACAATAGACTTTGATATATATATATATATATATATATATATATATATATATATATATATATACACAATATACTTTGATCGTATGCCTAATAATAGTTGGTTTTGAATTCTTGGAACAATGTTCACATTTTATTGATCTCAACAAACTTATATATATATATATATATATATATATATATATATATATATATATATATATATATATATATATATATATATATATATAGTAAGTTATGAAAATATATTTATGGCAATTAAGCAACACAGAGGTTCTCGCGTTTCATCCATTCATGCATGGGGTTAGTTTTGCTGGGTGTTTTTATAGACACGTCTAGCTAGTTTACCAATTATATTCTTTGTTGTTCTCTTAACCAATCGTTGGGCTTCTCACGAACAAAAGTGCGGTTAGTTTTACTTCCTTATTTCTATTGTTTTGTTTTCTATAGAGTGGTTTATATACGTTTATTTGTTGTGTCAATATAATGGGTGAACTTATTTTAACACGTTGTTCTTTGTATTTCTATTTTAGGTTTTAGTTTTTAAGTTGTTAGGTTTTTGTTTAGTTTAGTTTTTTTTTACTTAAAACCTGAAATAAAAATACAAGGAACCACGTGTTAAAATAAGTTCACCCATTATATTGACACCACAAAGAAACAGGATATAGGCCACTCTACAGAAAACGGAACAATAGAACAGGAAAAAACGAAGTAAAACAACCGGACTTTTGTTTGTGAGAAGCCCAACGATTGGCTACAACTAATAATCTGATTGGTTAACTAGCTAGCCGTGTATATAAAAACACCCAGCAAAACTAACTCCATGGATTTTACCCTGAAGATACCCCTTGCGGATGAAACGCGGGAACTCTGTGTAGCTTAATTGCCATAAATAGATTTTCATAACTTACTACCTAGCTCTACTACGTATCGAGCACTGTTGAAGTAAATACTGAAAATTGATACATAAAATTATATCTCCTTATCAAATTTTATGTGGATACATGAAATTGTAGTATATATATATATATATATATATATATATATATATATATATATATATATATATAATCCAACTAAAGGTTGTATCCACAGGGTATAAATCAGGAGAATCGTTACTGTGTTTATATCATGGTGCTCAATAATAAATAGAACTATATATATATATATATAAATATATAATAAAGTTTTATTTATACAAACATTACATGGCTTCACACCCCGGAGATGTTTCAATTGTAGCTGTAATAAGTTCGATTTCCTCGAGAAATTTCCTCAGTATTTGATGAGAAAAAGTTGTGTGTTTCATGAGCGACTTTATTAGACCGAGAAATATTTCACTAGAGAGAAATGCATTCTTCCACTCACAACATGTCATGAGCAAATATATATTTCTCTCCCCCCCCTCACAATATATCATCATGCCATCTGTTAATAGCTGACCCACTGAAATCTAGCGACGGAAAAAGTAAGAATATATATATTGATAATTATATTTTAAAAATAGTTGTTGAACGTCGGGTCCCGGTTTCGAATCTCAATATGTCTAGCCACGCTGATGAGCCGAAATACGATGAAACACGTCGATACTTATATACGCTTCCCATAGGGATACATTACATTGATGAAGGCAAATATTATTCCCACTTAGCATTTAGGTAAAATGCTTCCCCGTATAAATAGGGGAATACGTTAGAAATTCACAAATAAGAATATAAACTAATAAAATGACATTATATATACATATATGTTTATCTGTTGGAGATACCCGGATTTCATCTATTTTGCCATCGTTTACTTAGGAGAAACTTCCGCTTGTTTCTCATCTAGAAGATTTTATCGGTCTCGTTAAAAATCGAGGTTAAATTGGTCACCACCGCGCCCAACGAAACAGATGGATCTTTCTAAAATAGAAAAAAGACAGAGTTTCTCTTCAATCCAGAGTTACCAGATAGACGAAATCCGGGTATCCCCAACATACATAGCAATGTATAGCATTTAACTAACATAATTAATATTAGTTCTTGTAAAACCTACGACCGAGCACTTTGATAGGTCTTTCAATAACGTGTGATGCACGATATATATATATATATATATATATATATATATATATATATATATATATATATATATATATATATATATAAATAAATATTATATCATTTATACCTACAGACGCTAGCGTTTCAAGTTTATTGCTCTCATCAGTGCAGGAAAGTAACAATTTCAGCAAATGAACAAAAAAGCTAGAGCAATAAGAGTTTTTTTTTAAAGACGGCGGAGAATCGTGCAGAGTACGTTTTTCGCATTGTTAAAAGGCTTAACGTACTGCGATTTTATTATATGATTCCACTCCGGCGTCGCTGAATTCAAATTATAAACGTCTTTCTTGGAACAATTCAGAAAACGTTCTCTGCGCGTTTCTCCGTCGTCATTTTAAAAATTCTCTTATTTTTTCAGCTTTCTTGTTCATTTGCTTTTGACACCTGAGGATGATTCGACGAAGAATCGAAAACGTTCGTGATACCTATGGGACATTTAAAAAAACATTTTTATTTTGATACTATTCAAATTCAAAAAATTAAATAGATATAATTAAACAGACGAATTCTGTTATTTTTTACAATGTTTGCATACATGAGAAAATGTTGCCACACACACACACACACACACACACACACACACACGTATATATATATATATATATATATATATATATTAGTGGGTTTGTGCTTTCGAAACTAGTGATTGTACAGATATTATTTTTCTGTCTTCCTTCTTCTATTTCCTTCTCTGTTGCTCTACTTAATTGAAGGGAGTTAATGTTGAGTACTTTATGGCGGTAGAGGGGAGAGGTAGGATGAGGAATTGTAGGTGTGAGTAAGACCCTTTTTTACCAGCCATAAAATTCAATTAGATTGAAAAAGGTGAAATCCCATTCTACATTCAAATGTAACACTATTTCCCCCACCCGGATGGGAGCATCTCCACTTATTCTGTTTTGTGTAGTCAAGCAGTCTTCACAACTGAAGGGCCCAAGTTGGGGCGAAATAAATTATCACGGCAGACTCAAATGCTGTTTTGAGTTATTTCAATTCTAACTTTATTTTTGCTTTGTATCCACGTTGGACCCTCTTGAAGAAGGCATTCCTTTCAATGACAATATATCCAACTGAAATCTACCATGCTATATATATATATATATATATATATATATATATATATATATATATATATATATATATATATATATATATATTATGTTTGAGAAGGCTGAGGGCAATGCAAAGTACCGGGTAGGTTGTAAGCCGGAAGAAACAGAAATACTAAATCGAAACGGGACGTACTATTTATTTTTCTTAAAATCTTACATAACAGCAAGTGTGGTGTTGGCTTTTTGTGTGTTGTCCGGATGATTATTAAAAGTCATTTATTTAATATTTCGGGAAAATCTTCTCTTTGTCAAAAATAATGAACACCAACGGAAAAAAAAATTCGTCTGTGTAGAGAATTTACCAAGATTTTGGTAAATTCTCTACACAGACGGATTTTTTTCTCTAATATATATATATATGTATATATATAACATATAGATAAATTTAATTCCATAGAGAAAAAAATCAAGCGAATCCTTACTGTGTGTCTATAAATGTGCTTAATACATATAGCCGTTTATTAGGTATAACAGTTTATTCATGCAAACATTTTTTACTATACATTTGCAGGCTGAATATCAGCTAGATATCTTCCTGCCTATGTTCTAAACGCATTTTAAAATCCATTTAGAACATAATGTGAATGAGCTCTAGCTTTGACCAAAACATGTATGCAAATGTGTAGCCCAAAAATATTTGTATAAATAAAAAGGTTTTATACCTAATCTCTCTCTTCACACACACAGACACACACACACACACACACACACACACACATATATATATATATATATATATATATATATATATATATATATATATATATATATATTGGTTTTAAATATGATGAACGGAGTCAATACGAGTCGAGGCACTATCACAAGAAAAACAAAGAGAGGAAATATTAAATAATATATTTAATCGTCGATTAAAAACTTTTTAAAAGAATAAAAAAAAATACTTTGCTTATTACGTCCATTTATTCCTTTTCGGTTTAATGGCGTTATTCAATCTCCCCCTTTTTTCCCTCTCCACGTTACTCTTTACCCCGTTTTTAAGCGATATTCGCCGACGTTTCTCTTGACAATGTGTCGGCTGAAAGGTACCTTGAGAATTAGTTTTTATTCTGTTAATTTTAGTCGACATTTTAATTCTTTTTAAAAGTTTTTAATCGCCGATTAAATATATTATTTAATATTTCCTCTCTTTTTTTTCTTGTGATAGTGCCTCGACTCGCTATGACTCCGTTCATCATATTTAAAACCATTATAAAATTCTGTACCACGTAAAAAAAAAATTATATATATATATATATATATATATATATATATATATATATATATATATATATATATATATATATATATATATATATGCGTTCTTGTTGCGTCTTCTGGGGCGAAGATTTTCGGTACCCTGGCACTTTCTTATACATGATGCTTATTAAGAGGTTAAAGTTTGAATCGGTCGCTTAGGATAGTCAAAAGTAGTGTCATCTACTGAATTTGAAATTACCGTTGCCCAGTTCTCCCGCCAGCTTTAGTACTGAGATTTTTCTTCCGAACAGAAATTATTACTTTGTTTTCCTTCCCCTTTTGTAATTGCTCTAGCAGGGTTTGAGAGTCTAGTTTATATAACAAAAAACAAAAAAAAAAAACAAAAAAAACAAAAACAAAAACAAAAAAAAACAATAGGATTTGTTTAACATTGAATGACTATGGGGGGGGGGCGATCAGAGTAAAACAGGAATCAATGGCGTCCATAAATTAAAGCTAAGTGTTTAGAAACTTATATCAGTAGAAACATAATAGTGGAACGCACACATTCATTGTGTTGTTCAGATGTCTAATTGAGGGAACTTATCAGTTCTTTGGTTTTGTCCAAATTTTTTGTCTTGGAATCTTACGTCATAATAAAACAAAGCAGAGTTTAAAGAAATACGATGGCCGCCATGTTGAATTTTGTCTCTTTAAAATAATCCCAACGACGCCGTGTGTTGCCTTGCCCTGTACCGTAAGCTTTCGATGCTCGATGACAAAATGGCGTCCTTTTGACCTGTGATGTCAGCGGCTGCTGCTGCTGCGGCGGCGGGTGACAGGTTCGAAGTCCGGCCCGTGGTATGCTGAGCACTAGTGGTGAACGAATCTCCAGTTAGCGAAGAAAATCCCGGCAGCGATGTTGGTATATAGTATGGCCATCCCTGGTAGGCGGCCGTGAGGGCGGCGTTTGGGCTGATCTGCAGGACGCTTCCCGCCGAGCTTGAAGCGCCTCCTGGTGTCGAGGTCGAGTGGGCGAACGGCTTCTGCAAGAGGGACGAGGCGGCTGCGAGCGTGTGTTGATGCATATTAAACAATCCGATTTGGTGATACGGGTAAGGAAAAGTTAAGGGACTCCGGCCAAAACTTGGAGAAGGTGAATCAGCTGAAAATAAAAGAAAATATTAAATAAATTAAATAGAAATAAAAAATAAATAAATAAAATCATTAAAAAAAAAATATTGGCTGCTCATTTTTACAAACAGTTTTACATCTGTCATTTTAAAACTTACGCCTTGGTTTTTTGGCTCAGCCTCTTCCAAATTGCACCACTCACTCTCTAAACTCCATGCCACGTTTCATTTTTCTCCCACTTAGATCCCATTCCCATTTAGAGATTGACCTGCTTGTTTTCGGTTCTGAACAAACCGGAAAACAGTGGGCTGTCTATTATTTTGAAAGGTTTGTTAGGGTTTTACTAACCGATTTCTTTTGTTTTTTGTTCCTACCCCACTTCCCGTTTTATTCCAATTAATTTCTGTACATTAAACCATATTTATGAAAAATAAAAAAATTCAAACCAATTTTTAATATCTTAAGTCCGACCCTAGTCTAAATGTGGCATTGCAGTGACTGAGATGATTCATAGTTTAGACTAGGATAGACATTGTTATCACAATAGACCAAGATGATTCATAGTTTAGAGTAGGATAGACATTGTTATCACTATAGACCAAGATGATTCATAGTTTAGACAAGGATAGAAATTGTTATAATTATAGACCAAGATGATTCATAGTTTAGAGTAGGATAGACATTGTTATCACTATAGACCAAGATGATTCATAGTTTAGACTAGGATAGAAATTGTTATCACTATAGACCAAGATAATTCATAGTTTAGACAAGGATAGACATTGTTATCACTATAGACCAAGATGATTCATAGTTTAGAGTAGGATAGAAATTGTTATCACTATAGACCAAGATGATTCATAGTTTAGACTAGGATAGACATTGTTATCACTATAGACCAATATGATTCATAGTTTAGACTAGGATAGACATTGTTATAATTATAGACCAAGATGATTCATAGTTTAGAGTAGGATAGACATTGTTATCACTATAGACCAAGATGATTCATAGTTTAGAGTAGGATAGACATTGTTATCACTATAGACCAAGATGATTCATAGTTTAGACTAGGATAGACATTGTTATAATTATAGACCAAGATGATTCATAGTTTAGACTAGGATAGACATTGTTATAATTATAGACCAAGATGATTCATAGTTTAGACTAGGATAGACATTGTTATAATTATAGACCAAGATGATTCATAGTTTAGAGTAGGATAGACATTGTTATCACTATAGACCAAGATAATTCATAGTTTAGACAAGGATAGACATTGTTATCACTATAGACCAAGATGATTCATAGTTTAGAGTAGGATAGACATTGTTATCACTATAGACCAAGATGATTCATAGTTTAGACAAGGATAGAAATTGTTATAATTATAGACCAAGATGATTCATAGTTTAGAGTAGGATAGACATTGTTATCACTATAGACTAAGATGATTCATAGTTTAGACTAGGATAGAAATTGTTATCACTATAGACCAATATGATTCATAGTTTAGACTAGGATAGACATTGTTATCACTATAGACCAATATGATTCATAGTTTAGACTAGGATAGACATTGTTATCACTATAGACCAAGATGATTCATAGTTTAGACTAGGATAGACATTGTTATCACTATAGACCAATATGATTCATAGTTTAGACTAGGATAGACATTGTTATCACTATAGACCAATATGATTCATAGTTTAGACTAGGATAGACATTGTTATCACTATAGACCAAGATGATTCATAGTTTAGACTAGGATAGACATTGTTATCACTATAGACCAATATGATTCATAGTTTAGACTAGGATAGACATTGTTATCACTATAGACCAAGATGATTCATAGTTTAGACTAGGATAGATCTTGTTATCACTATAGACCAAGATGATTCATAGTTTAGACTAGGATAGACATTGTTATCACTATAGACCAATATGATTCATAGTTTAGACTAGGATAGACATTGTTATCACTATAGACCAAGATGATTCATAGTTTAGACTAGGATAGACATTGTTATCACTATAGACCAATATGATTCATAGTTTAGACTAGGCTAGACATTGTTATCACTATAGACCAAGATGATTCATAGTTTAGACTAGGATAGACATTGTTATCACTATAGACCAATATGATTCATAGTTTAGACTAGGATAGACATTGTTATCACTATAGACCAATATGATTCATAGTTTAGACTAGGATAGACATTGTTATCACTATAGACCAAGATGATTCATAGTTTAGACTAGGATAGACATTGTTATCACTATAGACTAAGGATGACCAACTGGACCCATTTACCCCGCACTTATGATGGCCTTGTGTCTAATTTGTTTTAAATGTAAATTTTAAAGATTTTCTGCAAATAAATAATTCAAAGTGTAGTATCTGTTCTCATACTACACTTCGTTTGTCGTTTCCCCGATCATTGAAGGAGAAATCCTTCTCAACTGAGGATATTTAAATTTTTGTCCGAATTCAAAGTGCCCCTTTTTGGTGTGCTAGATTTTGCCCACATTAAGAAACGGACCGTGTGTCTAACTCTGTACTCGCGAGGAAGCAAGTAAATAGGGAGTAAACATAGATTACTTCTACATATCACCTTTTTGGGGAGTTATTTAATACTGAATCCAGTTATTTTGGTAAAAGCTTCTATGCTTTAAGTTCAAAATATTTTCAGATGTTTAATAGATTGTATTTTGCATACAACTTGTAAATTAATTCGTTTTATCGGCGCATATTTTTGTATAGAAATAGTCTGTAATTGATGAATTTAATTCAACTCGTACAGGGGACCTTGACACCCTGGGGGCGATGCCTACCATATCCAGGTTAAAAAATCGCTTTGGACAAACATTCAGACGGTATATTGATGTTAAATCATCTAACTATCATTTTACATGGCCCGCTGAATATTTATTCAGTTTCGAAATTGATACTGAACGAACGTTTTTAAAAGCTGATCTTTAAGTAACACATACACGCACGCACATATATATATATATATATATATATATATATATATATATATATATATATATATATATTATCTCTCTCTCTCTATATATATATATATATATATAAATAAAATTTTGGAAATAAAATATGGTACCATTTTAAATGATAAACTCATTTATTTAT
>OY744519.1:17095958-17110958 GCA_963556195.1 Sepiola atlantica | reverse complement strand
CAGCTGTAGATAGAATAAGAGAGAGAGAGAGAGAGAGAGAAAGAGAGAGAGAGAGTACAAAATTATCAGACTAAGGTATATGTAGATAAATAAAAAAATAAAAACTCTACTTTTTTGAAAAGCACCATTTTGAAAGGTTGAAGGAAGAAGATAAAAAGTGATGAGTATCCAGAGTTGCGAAATATGAAGTGTGGAAGTAAAGTGTTATTTACTTTAATCCAGCCTCTCTCTCTTCATCTTCCTCTTCCCATCTTCTCCCTCATCTTATTTCTTCCGTATGCCAGGTTGAAAAATCGCAAATACATCATTCGTTATGTTCTTAAGACTTAATAAGCAAGATTCCGTGACCAGAACGATCAACGGTTTTATTTGAAATGATTTTAATAATTTTAAAGCGTTTGTATGTGTGGGAGGCGTGCGTGTTTGTATGCGTGTGTGTGCGTGCGTGCGTGCGTGTGTGTGTGTGTGTGAGAGTATTTGTGTGAAGTCAGATCTGTGAATATACAAGGTCGTCGCTAGAAAAGCGGGACATTTATCAAACAGTAATTTATAAAGTTTTTCAAACACTAATATTATAATACACTCACAAATGCTCAAAATGTCGACCGTGCACTTCATAGTAGTATCTGAACCTATAAATTCAAGCTCACGTGGCGTATTTAAGAGTAACCTGTAAAATATCAATCCAAACTCTTGCCAAACACGTTTTGAAATCATCAATAGAATCTTCTATATCGCGTTGACATGTCTGAGTTTCTGCTAATGACAAGCTCCAAACAAAGTAATCAATGACATTTAAGTCTGGGATTTTAGGGGCCAATCCTCAGGTTCAATGAAATCAGAACTAGATTGTGGAATAAACTGAAGTTTGGCCTTTTTTACGGCCAATTCTCCGGTTCAATAAAATCAAGACTTTATTGTTGAAGAAATTGAAGTCTGGGCTTTTGGCTGCTAATCCTCTAGTTCAATGAAATCAGGAGTAGATTGTTGAAGAAATTTAAGTCTAGGCTTTTTTTTAGACTTATCCACCGGTTCAATGAAATCAGGACTATATTGTTGAAGAAATTGAAGTCTGGGCTTTTGGCGGCCAATCCTCTAGTTCAATGAAATCAGGAGTAGATTGTTGAAGAAATTTAAGTCTGGACTTTTTTACGGCCAAACTTTAGGTTCAATTAAATCAGGAGTAGATTGTTGAAGAAATTGAAGTCTGGACTTTTTTACGGCCAAACGTTCAGTTCAATGAAATCAAGATTAGATTGTTGAAGAAATTTAAGTCTAAGCTTTTTTTACGACCTATCCTCCGGTTCAATGAAATCAGGACTATATTGTTGAAGAAATGTAAGTCTGGGCTTTTGGTGGCCAATCCTCTATTTCAATGAAATCAGGAGAAGATTGTTGAAGAAATTACAGTCTGGGCTTTTTTTACGACCTATCCTCCAGTTCAATGAAATCAGGACTATATTGTTGAAGAAATGTAAGTCTGGGCTTTTGGCGGACAATCCTCTATTTAAATGATATCAGGAGTAGATTGTTGAAGAAATTACAGTTTGGGCTTTTTTTACGACCCATCCTCCGGTTCAATGAAATCAGGACTATATTGTTGAAGAAATGTAAGTCTAGGCTTTTGGCGGCCAATCCTCTATTTCAATGAAATCAGGAGTAGATTGTTGAAGAAATTACAGTCTGGGCTTTTTTTACGACCCATCCTCCGGTTCAATGAAATCAGGACTATATTGTTGAAGAAATGTAAGTCTGGGCTTTTGGTGGTCAATCCTCTATTTCAATGAAATCAAGAGTAGACTATTGAAGAAATTTAAATCTAAGCTTTTTTTACGACCTATCCTCCGGTTCAATGAAATCAGGATTATATTTTTTAAGAAATTGAAGTCTGGGCTTTTGGTGGCCAATCCTCTATTTCAATGAAATCAGGAGTAGATTGTTGAAGAAATTACAGTCTGGGCTTTTTTTACGACCCATCCTCCGGTTCAATGAAATCAGGACTATATTGTTGAAGAAATGTAAGTCTAGGCTTTTGGCGGCCAATCCTCTATTTCAATGAAATCAGGAGTAGATTGTTGAAGAAATTTAAGTCTGGGCTTTTTTTACGACCCATCCTCCGGTTCAATGAAACCAGGACTATATTGTTGAAGAAATGTAAGTCTGGGCTTTTGGCGGCCAATCCTCTATTTCAATGAAATCAGGAGTAGACTATTGAAGAAATTTAAGTCTAAGCTTTTTTTACGACCTATCCTCCGGTTCAATGAAATCAGGATTATATTTTTTAAGAAATTGAAGTCTGGGCTTTTGGTGGCCAATCCTCTATTTCAATGAAATCAGGAGTAGATTGTTGAAGAAATTACAGTCTGGGCTTTTTTTACGACCCATCCTCCGGTTCAATGAAATCAGGACTATATTGTTGAAGAAATGTAAGTCTGGGCTTTTGGCGGCCAATCCTCTATTTCAATGAAATCAGGAGTAGACTATTGAAGAAATTTAAGTCTAAGCTTTTTTTACGACCTATCCTCCGGTTCAATGAAATCAGGACTATATATTTTAAGAAATTGAAGTCTGGGCTTTTGGTGGCCAATCCTCTATTTCAATGAAATCAGGAGTAGATTGTTGAAGAAATTAGAGTTTGGGCTTTTTTTACGACCCATCCTCCGGTTCCATGAAATCAGGACTATATTGTTGAAGAAATGTAAGTCTAGGCTTTTAGCGGTCAATCCTCTAGTTCAATGAAATCAGGAGTAGATTGTTGAAGAAATTTAAGTCTGGGTTTTTTTTACGACCCATCCTCCGGTTCAATGAAATCAGGACTATATCGTTGAAGAAATATAAGTCTGGGCTTTTGGCGGCCAATCCCCCAGTTCAATGAAAGTAGATTGTTCAAGAAATTTAAGTCTGGGATTTTTTTACGGCCAAACTTTCGGTTCTTAATTGAACCGAAAGTTTGGCCATAAAAAAGGCCCAGACTTAAATTTCTTGAACAATCAGGAGTAGATTGTTGAAGAAATTGAAGTCTTGGCGTTTTTACGGGAAGTCATCTTCAATTTATGCAGCAAATAGTTTACATGACTCCTTAATCGTAAACGGTTTCTTTATTTCTAAGCATAACTCAAATAATGTAAGGGAGATCACTTATCACAGTATAATAGGAGTTATATCTCTTGCATAAGCATTTCTTGTTCCATGTTTTCTCTTCTTTATGTTAATACTATTATTGGAACACTTCGTGTTTTCTTTCTGTATGGGTGTTTTTTTCGCCCATACGTGACATACACATTATTATTAATCTACTATTCGTTATTATTATTATTATTATTATTATTATTATTATTATTATTATTATTATTATTATTATTATTATTATTATTATTATTATTATTATACATCTACTATAATATAATATTTATTCAAATTAAAAAATATTTATACAAACTACATTTTTCTTTCTATATATATATATATATATATATATATATATATATATATATATACACATATATAGTAAGCTATGTAAATATTTTTTTAGCTATTAAGCTTTCACCCCCGTAAGGAATCGTCAGGCTAAAGTGCATGAAATTCGTGTGACCGGCTGCTTTTATATCCACACGTGGTGTTCAGTCTAGCTTGCTCGCCAATCAAATTCATTGTTATTCCTTTCACTGAGTTAATGTTTTCATTAGCCAATGAAAGTGCTTCTTTCAAAAAAAGTTCGGCTCACTCTTAATTCCCTTTCTTTTGTTCCGTTTTGTATAGGAGTGACGCACCATTTTGTGAATGTGTTGAATTTATTGGTGACTTTATTTTAACATGTACTTGAGTAGCTAAGTATTATTATTTCATGTATCCACATAAAATGTCATAAAGAAGTATAATATATTATGTATCGATTTACAGTATTTACTTCAACAGTGCTTTAGGGGCATAATATGGACACAACCTCCCATTTGAATATTTAAATATTTAAGATGTGCATTGAATTTGATCGATAGTAATGAGACTCCAATAAAGCATGATTCCCGGAATTTCAATTTTTCTCAAAAATTTTTTAGCTCAGTACTTAAAATTTTTTTAGCTCAGGACTTAAATTTTTTTAGCTCAGGACTTAAAATTTTTTAGCTCAGGCCTTAAAATTTTTTTAGCTCAGGACATAAAATTTTTTTTAGCTCAGAACTAAAAATTTTTTTAGCTCAGGACTTAAAATTTTTTTAGCTCAGGACTTAAAATTTTTTTAGCTCAGGACTTAAAATTTTTTTTAGATCAGGACGTAAAATTTGTTTAGCTCAGGACTTAAATTTTTTTTAGATCAGGACTTAAAATTTGTTTAGCTCAAGACTTAAACTTTTTTTAGATCAGGACTTAAAATTTAGACATTTTATTGAATTAACATGATGTAATGAATTTCGATCAAAATTTGAATAAGGATTCTAGGCGTAAGTGATTATATTGATTACAAAATACAGGCGAATTACTATTCCAAAAATAAAGATTATTTTAAAAATCTTTTACGCGTGTTTCAGAACGAACTTTCCTTGTGGCTTAACCCACGCAAAAGTGATTTTTTTCAACTTTCTATTTACTCAATTCAATCCGATCGAACGTCGCCTTTCTTCAGAGGTGAGTAAAACACAGGACATACCGTGCTTCTGCAGCATAAACTAGTCTTGTAATAAACAAAAAGAGAAATAAAACTACGAATTAACACTAGTCTCTCTCTGCTTGTTTCAAATCGTCCTGGAGTTCTTTCTCCCAATTAATGCAGCTTTCGGAGAGGAGAATCGATCGGAGTGTATTGAAATATTGGGGCGATTTACTGTCCCAGTGAAGCATACCGGTCGCTATCACGAACAAGGTCTGATGTGCGAACTCCATGTAAGTTACAATAATAATATAATTGAAAAGAGAGTTCTGGGATATTGAGGATGCTTGCTTTTACTCAGATTTCGAGGAACGTCAACGGTCGTTATCAGCTGATAATTACTAGTAACGGCTGACATGAGAAGTTAGTCGAGGTATTCATTGTCTCTCGAGGCCTTTTATCGTGTTCATCTATAAAGATCGATATATTTCTTTCTATGAGAAAAATCAGAATAAAAAAGATTTTTTTAAAGAAATCAAAAAGTTATGCAGCAAGTATGGCTGTTCATCTTAAATCACGATTTTCTTTTATGAAAAATTATAAATCTTTTTTTTTCTTTTCCGAACAAAAATCTTCGAACATTAGTCGATTGCCTCTGATTGTTATCTTATTATGAGATTAACGTCTGTTTCAAAGTGCCCGCGTTTTAGTGATTAACGGAAAACACAAAAGAATATCTAAAAATAAAAATGACCACAAAGAACAGATTGTCAATATATTACTCCGCACAGATATTCTAACGCCAATAAAAAATAGTACTTTCCTGTCTTTTGTGCTCAAGTCTTTTAAGCACGAACTATTTACTTAAATGATTAAGTTTAAATACACACGTGCACGGAATGCGTAAGTGACACACACAAATAAACACACGCACACACACATATATATATATTTATATACATTTATATACATTTATATATATATATATATATATATATATATGTATGTGTGTGTGTGTGTGTGTGTGTGTTTGTGTATAGAGAGAAATAAGTAGAGAGAGAGAGAGAGAGAGAATGAATAAGGATGAATAAATTAATTAAAATATTTATAACAATATTTATTACAGTTCCAAGAATTTGATGTCAACAATGGTCTGGCGTACAATCGTTTCAGAGACTATTTGGAATCACATTTTATTTCCTTCTTCTTTTATATATATATATATATATATATTATATATATATATATACATATATATAGTATATATATATATATATTATATATATATATACATATATACTATATATATGTATATATATACATATATATATACTATATATATGTATATATATACATATATATATAGTATATATATATGTATATATACATATATATACTATATATATGTATATATATACATATATATACTATATATATGCATATATATACATATATATACTATATATATGCATATATATATACTATATATATATACTATATATATATACTATATATATATACTATATATATATATACTATATACTATATATATATACTATATATATATATGCATATATATACTATATATATGCATATATATATATACATATATATTTAGGTAATAAAAATCGTACATAGTTCTAGTCCAGTCAATATCGAAGGTTCGATCCTTGTCTAAGTTATCAATGCTGATGAAAATTATGAATCAAGACCACGTGTCCATGGATTACTTTTATGAACGTATGAAATTAATATATATATATATATATACATATATATATATATATATATATACATTGCGAATTATATATATATATATATATATATATATATATATATATATATATATATATATACATATTAGACTAAAAGTATAACTTTAGAGAATTGAAACTATAGTGAAATGGTTTAAGCTCAATATACGAGATAGAGCAATTATAAAGATAAATGAAGGAAAAGAGATAAACATGTACGAATGACAACTCTATTTCATCTTCGATTGTTCAATGCAAGGTGTACTCGGTAAAAACACATTAATGGACAAATTGTGAATCATATATATAAATATATATATATATATATATATATATATATAAAAGATTCGCAATTTTTCATTCTTCAGCGCCTTATACTTAGAACACCACAGAAAATGGAGTGAAAAAATGAACATCTACATAGTTTACAATATTAAAAGACATTTATGATAGAAAACAAAATATTTTTGACATTTTTTTTTATCTCCCTTTCACAGCGGTAAGATTTGACAACGTCGGGAAAGTGTGATTAAACAGCCAGCGACCTAGAGAAAGAGCACCCTAGCCTATGAAAAATTGCTTGGGCAGCCCCGTTGAGGTGGACCTCCTAGAACTGCACAGGACAAACTCCTAAGACTGGTGGAATAAAGGCCCAAAGGCCAGGACAGTACCGGTGTAGCATCCATCGGAACAGATACTACACTTTGATATCAGGCCGTACTACTACTACTACTACTACTACTACTACTACTACTACTACTACTACTACTACTACTAATCTTAGTAAAGGGAAAAATATATATCTCGTTAGTTAATAAAGTTAAGTCCTATGAAACTACGGTGTTTGTAAGATAGTGCTCAATAACAAGTAGAGCTATATTTTAGTATAATTCCTTTACTTCTAAACATATTTTTGACTACGTATGTGCATACATTTTTCATCTACGACCTTATTCAAGGTCTACCATGATCAGGCCACTGAAAGAGAGGACTCTGAAAAGATTTTCAGAATCTTCTGATGGCAAATAAGCTATTCTGGAAGCGTTTGTGTGTTTATTCCTGTGGGAAATCATCAGGCTTATTAACTAAAACGCAATAATAAACAGCTGTTGAGAGAATTCAAACTAATTTGTAACGGTTTTCAAAAAGAAGCAAAATGGAATTGACATTCTGGAGTGATTTGTTGTCACTCACACTCCAGGGAACACCCCTAGTTGTTCCCAGTGAGATATTACGGGTCAACAGTCATTTAATTATTTATAAAGTTGCCAAACGTAATCATTTATCTTTTCGGACACCATCCATTTTCAAGTAATGGTATATATTTCTTTCTTGATAATAAATCATTCGTTTTTATGTGCTTGTTCCTTTTTCCCCCCTTTTTTCACCTTCCTCTTACTCTCTCTCTCTGCCTTCCACCTCTCTTTCCCTCCTCTCTCTCTCTTCCCACTTTCTTTAATCCGTGACGTCATCTCTCTTTGTAACATCCACAGTATATGGATACAAACAAGCAAGCAAGTTCACTGTTTATGACGTCATCGAATGGCGTAATCCTTTCGTGATGTCATCCAGCTTGCACGCTGGTAAGCAAACACAAAAACAAACGACACCCACATAGTTTTATAAGTATACTAGACTCCAAGGAGTCTAGAGTTTTTTCTAATATACGACCCGTGACCTTCGGGTCAAAGGTCGTCTTGATAAAACATCATAAATAATATCTTCCGTCTCCCCTCCCTCTCTCTGGTTTGATGGATGATGTCATCATTTTGTGACGCCATCTACTGGACATAGTTATCCCCTATCTCTCTGTTTTTTTATAGATGACGTCATTCACTCTGCACGGTCATCTTCACACCTGTTTTGCTGTATGATGTAACAAAACGATGACGTCGCCCACTGTGCACGGTTATGCCTCAATTCTCTGTTTACATTGATAACGTCATCCTTTAGTGACGTCAACCAGTGTTATTCCGACATCAGTTTTAATGGATGAGGTCACAAAACGGCGACATCATCCGGTGTGCACGGGGACACACAAACAAACAAACACGCAAGAACCCTATGGGTCTAAGCGTTTAGTCTAATAGACCAACCGTGAACCTGTCTCTCGTTTTATGGATGACGTCATCATTTTGTGAGGCCATCTCCATGTGCACGGTTATTCCGCATCTCTCTGTTTTTATGACTAACGTCATTCTTTAACGATGTCATCAACTGTGCATAGTTATCCCCATCTCTTGTTTTAATTGATGACGTCACAAACCGATGACGTCATCAATCCTTCAAGGAATCGCAAAAGAAAAATCTACAGAGTATATATATATATATATGCAAAACCCGATTAATCCAATTTGTTTTATTTGAGACATTAAAGGACGAATATATAAAATCTAGACTTTGACTAAAAACTTATTTTAATTGATACATGGTTTTGGGGTGTGGTTGGGTGTTTAAATGCAGCACTTTATCTAGTGATAACGCGGTGATTATGAAAATGGCGTTTATCGCGTTTTGCATTCGAACTTTTCGTATATAGATGGCGTGTGAGTTATATAAACCACACTGGTGATTGTTAGTTAACACAAAACATTTGTCTTGATAATTAATATTCATTTATCAACAATAATTATCAAAACTTCGAGAAATATAACAACATTTCTAACTAATATTGCGAGTTCTGCCACACTGACGATTGCCAGTGAACATCAAACATATATGTCTGTATTATTTATTAAAAATAATTATTAAAGCTCCGTTAAAGTTGAACACTTTGAAAAAAATAAAACAATTCTAATTAAGCAATATTGCAAGTTCTCTCCCTTGGCAGATTGAGCATATTCTGAAACTTACTATGACACATTTAAATATGTCTGTCACGTTGGCCGAGTTGCTAAGAATGTTGAAGAATGTCTAAATCGTTCGACCGACGGTACAGTTATACAAGCCACGCTGACGATTGTCAGTGAACATGAAACATATATATCTGTGGAGAATGTATATTTATTGATAAAAAATAATTATTGACGCTCTCTTAAAGTTGAGCACTTTAAAAGAAATATGTAAGCATTATAATTAAGAATTATTGCGAGTTCTCTCTTTTGGCAGAACGATCAGTTTCTGAATCTTACTAGTTTCGTAAATAAGATATAGGGTTTATTTCTCTCACATTTAAATACGACTGGAGAAGGTTCAAATCGTTCAACCGACGGTACAGTTATACAAGCCACACTGACGATTGTCAGTGTATATGAAACATATATGTCTGTGGAGAATAGATATTTCTTTATAACAACGTAATTATAGATAAATAGATATCTTAGTACGACGTGTACCGATTAGTATGACGTCATCTGAAACCATATGAATAAAAATAGCTTGAAGTACTTTGGCATTTGGCATTTAGATATGTACCTGAATTACCGGCTAATTTCGAATCTTCTATACATTTCGAAGTATGATCTGCGGCATCACAGCTTTGATCAACGGCTATAGGTTCCTCATCCTGTATCTCCATTCGATGCGTCACCTCCCCGACGTCTGGGTTTTCCTCCGAGTGAGACATGGCTCCCATCGCTACGTTGTTCCGGATACTGTTACCCACGGCCATCGCTGACCCCTCGCCGGAAGTCCCTGCCTGTGTCAACTGCGGGTGCTGCAATAGGTGCTGCTGTATAGAAAGAGAATGGCCCGGCTTGTCGGCGGTGTTCTCGTGACACGGACTGTTGTCACCGTCGGCCGCCGCTGTCGTCGTCGGGTCCTCTTGCTGTCGCTCTTTCTGCTTTAAGGCCTTTTGTTTCTTGCGGAACTTGGCTCGTCTGTTTTTAAACCAGACCTGCAGTAGCAAAAAGAGAAATTAAAAATTCATTACGAATCGAAATATGAAAACAAAACCCACAGACGATGTTTATTGCTTAATAATATATATAGTTATGCCCGTGCGTTCTTGTATATGCACGTGTGTGTTTATATAATTTCGCAACGAGTATTGATTTACTCCTCTCCAGGAGTTAGGCACAAGGCCAGTTTTTATCTTACTCCCACAAGTAAGATATGTCCCAAGGTCGGGTCGGGAAAGTGGGGTTTAAAAATTGCCTGGGCAGCCCCGTCGGCATTCCCCGGTAGGGGCGCCTCAGACAGTAAGCAATAAACTTACTCCTCCCCAAAGAGGGGAGGCAAAGCCTGGGAGGGTGGACCTCTTAGAACTGCACAGGATATACCCATAGACCGGCGTAAATCAAGCCCCGAAGGCCAAGACAATACCAGTCTATGGGGTGCAGTATCCATCGGAACAGATACTGCACTTTGATCTCAGCCAAAAGGCCAAGAATTTAAATTTGTACACGTGTTATAATATACCCATGCACATGAAGGAATGAAGTGCTACAAGTATGTGTTAATAAAGATGAATCGCTAAGTAATCCAACTTTATTCTATAGGGAAGTAATACAAATACTGAATCCTAATTAAACTTTTTCAAAAATTTTTGATGGGCATGAAGTTACATTCGAGAAAGACATCATTCCTTTTAAATGCAGAGAAAATAATAAATATATAGTTTGAAAAGCCACAAAATGAAACGTTGCTGAAATCGCAATAATAAGGAAAATATTAAAAAAAAATATTTAGAAAACCTGGACAACGCAAATTATTTATGTTTTTAAAAATAAATTATTTATTTGCTTTAAAACCAATTACATGCAAGGTGCAATAGGAAGAAAACAAAATCACATAAAAAGCACCACAAGAACGCAAGGAGCAGAAATTGCAAAAAAATCCATAAACTATCCCCCCCCCCCCCAAAAAAAGGTATGGCACCAGCCCTGGATGATAGCACACTAAACAGTCGTGAAGGGTCAAGAAGGATGGAAAGACCAAGAAGAGATAGAACAAACCAGACATCTGCTGGAGAGTGCGGGGAGCACTGAAGCATTGAGAAGGCTTATTGCCCTCCAAATCCAAGAGAAGGCTAATGGCTGTTACCAACGAGAAATCAATGGTAAACGTCTGTTGTGATAACGCAAATTCATTTGCAGTAGTTATCGAAAGAGGTGGAGAGCACTGGACATCTGGGGATACTTTTTGTCACTCAGACTCCAGAGAACACTAATGGTGATTATCAGTGAGCAATCACTGATTACTGCCTGTGTGAGAACTCCTCGTGAGTAGATAATAATAATGATAATAATAATAATACTGATAATAATAATAATAATGATAATAATAATAATGATAATAATAATAATACTGATAATAATAATAATAATGATAATAATATTAATTATAAGAATAATGATGATAATAATAATAATAATAATAATAATAATGATAATTATAATAATAATAGTGATAATACTAATACTACTACTACGACTACTACTACTAATAATAATAATGATAATAATGATAATAATAATAATAATAATAATAATAATAATGATAATCATAATAATAATAAGCTGGGCATGGCTAAGAAAAGGACACTTGAACAGAGAAACGGAATCTCTGCTGACGGCCGCACGGAACAATGCGATTAGGACAAACTTTATTAAAGCAAAGATAGATAAAACCCAGGAAAACAGCAAATGCCGATTGTGTGGACAAAGAGACGAAACGATAAATCATATAATAAGTGAATGCAGCAAGTTAGCCCAAAAGGAATACAAGAACAGACATGATAACGTGGGGAAAGAAGTACGCCGGGAAATGTGCAAACAACTGAATTTCGAATATGCAAAGAAACTGTACAAACACAAACCAGAAACTGTACTAGAAAACGAAAAACACAAAATCATATGGGATATGAATGTACAAACAGACAAACCCATAACAGCAAGGAGACCGGATATGATAATAATCAAGAAAGAAAAATCCTGCAAAATCGTAGACTTTGCCGTTCCAGCGGACCACAGAGTGAATATCAAAGAGACGGAAAAAAGAAGCAAATATACTGAACTTGCCAGAGAATTGAAAGGAATATGGAACATGAAGAAAGTCAGTATAACACCAATAATCATAGGAGCACTAGGAACAGTCCCCAAAAACATGGAGAAAAGACTAGGAGAAATAGGAATCAAAGGGATAACTGAGACCATACAAAGGACAGTAATGATCAAAACAGCTACAATCCTGAGAAATGTCCTCGAATGCGGAAACCAACCCACATAAGCAACGAATGGAGAACAAACACATAGAAGCACAAGACAACAGAACCGGGGAAAATACAACCGCACGAGAGAGGCGTAAGCATAGGCTGACACCACGAAAATTATGGACAGAGGCTGGAGGAGGGAAAGCGCAAACCAGACCTCCACTGGAAGAGCGCGGACAGCTCTGGGACCTTGGGGAGGCTAGTTGCCACTCGGGCCCCAGAGGGGACCAATGGCCCTTATCAGCGGGAAATCGGTGGTAGGTGGCTGTTGCGATACCGCAAGGTCATCAGCGGTGATGAACGAAAAGAAGTGGAGCATACTGAAGTCTGAGGAGACTTGTTGTCACTCAGACTCCAGGGAATACCACAGGTTGTTGGCAGTGGGCGATCACTGACGATGACCAGTGTGATAACTCCTAGTGAGTAAATAATTAGAGCTTGCCATTTCGATACAAGATTGCAAGATAAAGAACAGGAATAAATAAATATGTATCAAGATCTAAAATGGGAATTAGTTAGACTATGGAAATGTAAAGAAGTAAAGGTGATTCCCGTTGTAATTGGAACGCTTGGAACCATAACGAAAAGCCACCATAAATGGCTTTAACAGATTGACGAGACAATTTCTTTTCCAATTCTCCCAAAAGCTTGCTTGTTAGGAACAGCGAAAGTGTTAAGGTACAGCTTGAATGTCTAAAGTTAAGGGAATTGACTTGATGTTAAAAAAAAACTCCAACTAAAAACATACATAAGTTGAGACTACTATGAAATTATAATAATAATAATAATAATAATAATAATAATAATAATAATAATAATAATAATAATAATAATAATAATAATAATAATAATAATAATAATAATTAATCTGACACTCTCCTCCAGTTCGTACAACTCAAAATGATCGTTAAAGGTCAAGGAGGATAGACATACCGAAGAGGAAGACCACCATCCAGACCTCCACTAGAAAGGCACGAATCGTATAGAAATTCTGAGGAGACTTCATGCCACTCAGATTCTAGGTAAAGCCAATGACCGTTATCGGCGAAAAATCAATGGTGAACAACTGTTGTGAGAACGCAAAGTGATTTGCAATGGTGATTGAAAGAAGTGGAGAGTACCAGAAACTTAGGAATACTTGTTGTCACTCAGACTCTAGGGAACACCACATGTTTTTGCCAGTGAGCTATCGTTGGTTATGACTCATGTGAGAACGCCTAGTGAGTAATACAATAGCACACGGGACCAAGAGAATCGGCCGAGCCTATAAAAGAGGAAGTGATAACCATGCAGACTGGTCCACCACCTCGAAGGATGCAGATATCCCCGGCGTGGGAAAGTAGATCCACCTGAGATCATTGAACGAGCGCGGTCGTAGAGCATCTTTAACACAACTCACATACTGCGGGAGGTATCCGACACATGACTTGTGTAGATATACGCACCTGTATTCTGGCTTCCGGTAGGCTTGTCATCATAGCTAATCTTTCGCGCATCACAACATCCGGATAATGCGTCTTTGCAAATGTCTTCTCTAGGGCAGCCAGTTGTTGATTGGTAAACGCTGTCCGGCTCCGGCGTTGTTTCCGGTGGGAACCATAACGAGCTTCCAGGATGATATCTGCAACGGAAACATGACATGAGAAACGAGATTTTCAGATGACACAAACGAAGAATACTTATAAATCTTGACCCTTATCTCGTATTTTGATTGTACTATCAAGAATGACTAGTAATGGGTCGAGTGGGATAGTGGCGACGTGTCAGAAGAAACCGCTTGACACGTCTTGTAGGGAACTTCCGATTTTGTGTAACACATTACCACTGGACTGCTTCACTGCGGACTACAAAAGGTTCGTCTTCAAATCTAATGCCAACAGATAATTGTCATAAACCATCTTCGTAATTCATCACATTTTATTAATTCCATTACTCAGTTTCAATCTTCTCATAATATTCTTCTTCATTCGACTGTCGATCCATCTTATTAACTTTCATCCTCGAGTCGTTTTAGGCCTTGATAAATGGTGACCGATAAGTAAAAAAGAGACGTGAAATCAAGACTGAAAGATATATAGAGAGAACAATAGAAGAGAGAGAGAGAGAGAGAGAGAGAGAGAGAGAAAGGGGGCGGATTGATCGAGTCGTCACACGTGACGTCACAGTAATTCACGAATTCTCTCAACATTCAAAATATGACACTACCTTTAAACACACACAAAACGTTTTGGAGAACACTATGGGTTTTCAAATGATCAATTAGTGCTAAAATATTTAGTATCTATTTCAAAAAGTGTGCATGATGTAACGTTTTATACTTTACATGCATACCCATATATATATATATATATATATATATATATATATATATATATATATATATATATATATATATATATATATACGTGTGTGTGTGTGTGAAAAGATGACAGACGGAAAAAAATTGATAAAAAGTTAATAAAATTAAAATGCATTGTATGGCGTTCTTATTTTTAATAATTCATATATATATA
>OY744519.1:17065958-17090958 GCA_963556195.1 Sepiola atlantica | reverse complement strand
AACAGACAACGAAATGCTATTTCAGATATAACTATAACAGACAACAAAATGCTATTTCAGACTTAAGTGTAATAAACGGACCATAATGCGGACAGAGCCTCGTATAATGATGCTTGGACGCAAAGGAGAAAAGATAGAAACATATTCAGCATTTTTGAAAAATGTTAATCACTTTTCTATCATTCCTCTCTTAATACCAGTAAATATTAAGAGCATTATTCTAAGCTTAGCCAAGCTTATCTTCGTATGGCACAAGGCTATGTGGCGGGATAAGGGGAGTTAGGAAGATTGTATTATGATAATCCGCAAAGAGAGTAGTGTTGCCATGAAAATCAGCATTCGAAATTCTGGCTCATACCTTGGACTTCAGCAACAACTGTAAAGTCCAATGGGAAACGTTTCGTTCTGCTCAGTTTATTATTAATTATTTGTGTAGCCAGATTAAACTTGGAGAATTGAGCGCTGGCGATTTTTGGTAATTGCATAGTAGATTTGCAGAAATAACAAGTCACCCTTTTTTCTTCGGCCCAAACAAGACATATCACCACTGAGGCTACTGTGGTTAGGGGACAGATTTATAGGGGCATCTTTAGTGGGGAGTTGTGCAGAATGATGTTTATTCACATTACAATTTCTGTATGTATGCACAGCCCGGGAAATAGGGAGCAGGGAGGGCATTCCAAAGGTAAACAGCACGAGGAAATAAGCTATCAAAGTAGAAAGTCTTCCGGTATCTGAGTACTTCTTCGGTAAACTTATAGGATTTGTCCTTTGATAGAAATCTGTTTGAATTATTCAGATCATTTCTGTGATGTGTACAACGTTTCGGCCTATGTAACATCATATCGTTTTCAGTTGCATCATTGCGAACTCAGGAATGTTTATGCCGAACTCGGGAATCTATACAAAATTTCGAATTGGACCTTTTATTTGATCAACGGGTATAGATTATTCTCGTTGCGTCAGAGGGAGTCAACGTTTTTTTTTCAGCAGCCTTAGTAAGGTATTCGATGAATTTGTTTCAATTCATGTAACCTGTGAATGTTAGGCCGAGGACTTTCAATGCTGGACTATTGTGTAGGCTGGACTATTGTGTAGGGTGACATTGCAATCGATGGTTGGAAAGGTTTCTTACTATTGTTCAAGGAAAAGAGCTTTGTCTTAGTAGCATTAAATGTTACCAGCCATTTATGTCCCCATTCCAATACAACTTGAAGTTTACGACCCAGATAATGTTTTTTTTTCTTTTCCAAATAGCGATATGCAGTAGCCCAAATCATAGTCCTTATATATTAAATAATAAATTGTTTTTAATGCTGATACGTAGATAAAGCAAAATGAATGGTTTTGTACTATTCAAATAATTTTCAACGCTATTTATTATGTTTATCTATTCATTTATTTTTATTTTTATTATCACTTAAGTTTAATTCATGTTTTGAAACATGACGTAAATCATACATATATGACGTCGCGCGAAAGCTATACCCATTTTGTTAAGGTAATGTTTTAAGTCGTATTTATTTGTGCTCCGATGAACTGGCTAATTTAGTGCCTCCTCGATGTAAATTCACTAGACTAACTCGACAATCAGCTAAATCCTATCCATTCTCTGTGGAGGTCCCCAGATGCTGTAGAGACTTCTACTCCAATAGCTTATTTCCTCGTGTTGCTGGTCTCTGGAACTCCCTCCCTACCCCTGTTTCCCCGACAGTAACAACATGCAGAGAACTAATGAGAATTAAGAAGTAGGTTTAGGGTGTCATTCTAAGTTATGAGCTGTGCAGCGAGATGTCTGTTTTAAACCTCTGCATGTCGATACTTTCGGGGAAACAGGGGGCAGGGATGGATTTCCAGAGGCCAGCAACACGAGGAAAGAAGCTATTAGAGTAGAAGGCTCTCCGGCATCTGGGGGCTTCCACAGTGAATGGATGGTATTTAGTTGATTGTCGAGTTGGTCTAGTGTATTTACGTCAAGGGGGCACCAGAGTAGCCAGTTCATCGGAGGACAATCAATTGAAGTATTTGTAAAACAAGCACAAAGATGCTACATTGCGGCGATGGTACAGGGGCTGGAGCTTGGTGGAAAGTGAGGGACCTATTAGGTTGGCGACTCTTTTGGACCTTGTCAAGGAGGGAGAAACTAGTAGATGATGTACCAGCCCAGATGTGACAACACTACTCCATGCATTTGTTTATCTCCCTCCCCATTCCCTACTCTCAATATTTGTCTTTGATGTCGAACCGCCTCCTACTTCGCTCCCTTTCTTTCATTTTATTTTTTGATTCCGCAATCACTTTCGTTTTTATTTACGCTTTTTATTCTATTCATAAAATTCCTCATACTAATTATTTCTTTCTTCCATAATCGAGATCGCCTTCAAAGAAAAGAAATCCCTACTCAATTTCATATTTCTCCTCCCCTTTCTTCATTCCCTCATCATCCAATTTTTTTGTCCTCCTCCCCCATCTATGTACCCCTTCGTTTTTGTTGTTGTTGTAAATACACACCTTTGTTTTTGTATCAATCTTCCCCCACTCCCGCTCAAAATCGACGTCCTATCATTGTAGTACCTCCCAACTCTCTACGTTAAAAATGAATTCCCCTTGTCCTTGGGAAACCCTCTGCTTCCATCCTCCTTTTTTCTTCTCTCTCCCCTTTTTCTTCTCTCTCCCCTTTTTCTTCTCTCTCGCCTTTTTCTCCTCTCTCCCCTTTTTCTTCTCTCTCCCCTTTTTCTCCTCTCTCCCCTTTTTCTCCCGCTCTCTTATTTCCCAACAATTTCTTTGTTTTCCTTTTCGAACCCTAAACGCCCCTCCCCCCCCCAAAAAAAACGACACCCACGTGCCCAATTACCAAAAGCATCCTCCCCCTACTATATACGAACTTCCCCTCCTCCCCACCGTGCGCTCTCCTCATCACAAGTCGGCTTTCGACGTCAGTTTAACGTTGCTTGACGAATCTCGCCGAATCTCGCGTAGATTTGATGGTCTCTAAATCCGCGGCGGCACGTATTTGCCGTGGAAGTGACCGCATCCCGTAAGACACCGACGCCGACGCCCTAGGCCTAATACGACCGTGGGGGTGGGGGGGTTGTTGAGAAAGAAAAGAGATTCGAGCACCCACCCCCACCCCCCGCTTACATCCGCATCGCTCCCCCCAAAATAGCGTGACTTCCAGTAAACCAGTCTTACCAAACATATCCGACATCACTTGTCGACCAGATTTCAACGGAAAGGTTAATCGGGTGAGGCGGCGGCGAAGGAGGAGGAAGTGGCGTGTTCTTGTGTGTTTTTTCTTCCTGATACAAAAGCGATGTATTTACTTGTGGTCTGTGACAAACAAGAGGACCTGGTGAAGTCCGGGATGTGTGCAGTTTTATTCTCACTTACCAACGTCCAAGACCGCTAGATAACTGACGGTGCCCTCATACTTCCTATAATCTTACATTCTTTTCGTAGTATTATAAAAAATTTACAGTGGCTAAGTAGTTAACGACGTGGACTGAGGACCTGTCTGTGCCGGGTTCGAATCCAGGTCGTTCCACAGAAAAACTTTCATCAAAACTCACACCTGACCTTGTGTCTAACCTCCTAGAGAGGACGTAAATAAAGTACTACATTCTTTTCGGACGTTTTTCGCCACTTTTTTACTGACCATTTCTTTTTCTCTTTCGGTGTACAATTACCTATCATATCATCATAGAATTCCGTATTTTTCGAACAAACAACATGCAACATCTTTTTCACCTTTTTTACGGACCCATTCTTTTTCGTTTTTCTGTGTTCAATAACCTGATCTCCCCTCCTAAAATCTAAAAAATTGAAAAAAAATCCCCAAATAACGAATTTCTCTAGCGACATGATAGGTAAATTGAACACAGAGAAAATACTTTTTTTTAAATTTATGATGTTTAAAAACCGGAGGATCAGTTTACGTTAAATTTATATTGGAAACTGATCCCCCTCCTAAAATCTCAATTATTTGAAAAAAATTCTCAAAAACCTATAGACCTATGTTATTTTACCGAGAACAACACAGTAAACAAATAGCATAACATTCAGTAAATAAATACATAAATAAATAAACAAAAATGAATATAACAAAAAGTACATAAATAAAATTTAAAAAATATATAAAGAATAATTAAAATATTTTTAAAGCACAAAAATAAGTAAAATAAATGAAATTAAAAAAATAACTCAGAGTAAAAATTAAAAAATAATTAAAAAATAATTAAAAAATAATTAAAAAATAATTAAATAACATCACATTAAATGAATTGAATTGTATTTTTTTTAGTTCAATTCAAATTTAATGGTTATTATTTAAAAGTAATATCGATTAATACAAATGTATTATCAAACAATTATTCATATTTTTATTAAAACATATTTCTTTCCACTGAATCTACAAATATATGAATTACTCAAGTGTAAATTTCGCGTACAACAAAATCGGCAGTGTTGTAAATATTTTTATACTTGTTAAATGTTGTCTCGTCTTATGAGTTATTACTAATTCTACTTTCTATTGACTTGGGTATGTGTTTAATTATTGAAGGAGGGTGGTTTGATTGTAGATGTACTATATGGGACTGGAGTTTTCTTTCATAAAGGGTTTATATTTGTTATCAGATAGGTTAAACGTAACATCAAGGAAGTTTACTTGTTTGATATTGCCGGGTGCGTAAATGCTGAAATAAAATATAAAAATATAACTACAAATGCTAACAACGAGGCAGGAAAATAATCTGGTTTACACCCCATTTAATATGATGTTAAAAACAAAAATTGGTAAGAAATTTCTACAGCTTATAAACAAACACTTCCCACCTGGTAACGCACTCCATAAGCTATTTAATAAGAATACATAAAAACTAAGTTATAGTTGCACATATAACATAGAAAGAATAATTTAAAAAAAATTATACTTAAAAGGAATGATACTAATAGTGACATTGAAGGTAATCGAACCACTAACAATTGTAACTGTCAGAGACAGGATGAATCTCTTTTACAAACAAATTACGTCACCGCATCAGTTATATATCGTGCTGAAATCTACACTGCTGAAAATCCCGACGATAATAAGTTCTATATAAGAAGCACGTCAAGAAGTTTTAAGGATAGGTATTACATGCATAAATTATCTTTTAGAAATAAAAAATACAGTAACACTTCGCTGTCCCAATACTTCTGGAAATTGATAGACGAGAAAAAAAACGAATAATTAGATGGAGCATAATAAGAAAAGCAAACACATGTAGATCACTCACTTCATCCTGTTTCTTATGCCTAGGTGAGAAACTTGAAATTGTTAAATTTACAGATAGGGAAAAATTACTCAACGTCAGACACGAAAAAAGTTTAAACTGCAAACATTTCAAGTAACACACACTAAGCAGACTTTAGATTACGAATAACTACTATCAATTTATTGACTGTTACTTCATTGTTAGCATAAGACATACTCAATTTTTTTCCCTGTTTTCCTTCATTATTATTATTATTATTATTATTATTATTATTATTATTATTATTATTATTATTATTATTATTATTATTTAATTTAAAATTCTGATATCTTTATATTTTTTAACTTAAGTAATCTATATTATCCAAAATCACTACACGTCAACCTATAATAATATGATTTCGGCACATATTCATAGGTATAACTTGTGTATATATATATATTCCTCCCACCCCGGACGAAATTGAGATCATCACAGCACAAACACGTGAAAACCTCCCGCGCAATAATTTGAAACACGACTTGTTGGGGTCCTCCCCCCTCCCCTCTCATGTTCCATGTCACCGTAATAGACAAAGCCCTAACTCTGTCCCCCTCCCCCTCCAATGTATTTTCAATTTTCAATCTCCCGTTAAGGTGAAGTTAAAACTTATGCCATTTGAATTCCATCGCCAGCCCGATGAGTTGGTCGTTATTTGCACCAATGAAACAAAACTTGTTTTGTCGCAACTAATGGAATAAAATAAAAAAATATATATTTTGCTCTGAATTTTCATTGAGCACTCTCATAAACCCGGTTTCAACTTTCTTCGGATTCATACCCCCTGGATATTTGTAACAAGTTAATTATATATATATATATATATATATATATATATATATATATATATATATATATATATATATAAATATATATATATATATAATTAACTATTGTTATTACATACGCTATATTTTATTAGTTTGCTTGTCTTTATGATACTTATCTTGTAAGTGCCTTGTATTAATAGTAGAGCAGGTATACATGTAAGCAAATTGAACTGAGATAGATTGGAACAATACTGAATGATATAAGCACCTTAGTTTTAATTACTGAAATATTGTTGTTTGTGTACATGTGGACGTGTTTATGTGCATGCATACAAATGTATGTCTACACATGCGTATGTGTGTGTACGTTGTCTGCATGTATATATAATGATGTTATGTATATTTAGGTTATATGTGTATGAAAATGTACATGTATCTGTAATGGTGTATATGTATATAATTGTATGGTATATGTATGTTATATATGTATATGTAATAGTATCTATATATACATAAGTAGTGATGTATATGTATGTATTCATGCATTGGTATTTGTATGTGTTTATGTATTTATATGTATGTGTATATATATATTTGTGGGTATATGCGTATGTGTATATATGTATACATGCGTGTATGTGTATAATTAGATCCAGATATATGTATATGTATGGATATGGATACTTTAACTAATATCTTATATGTATGGGATTGTTTATACAGGTGTAAAAGTTGTACATTTTTATTTTTATTTGTATATTTATTTCGTGTGTACGTATGCGTAGGTTAATGGACATATTTATATGCCTATGTGTCTATTTTATATATATATATATATATATATGTGTGTGTGTGTGTGTATGTATATATAAATGTTGTGTATATCCGTCTATAGATATATGCGTATATATTTGTGTTTGGTATTTATATATGCATAGTTGTGTTTATATATTTTATGTATGTACTTGTGTATATATTAATTTGTGTGCACGTTGTATTTTTTATATTAAGAACAGCTATGTATGCTTGAAAATGTATGTATGTGTATATATATATATATATCTGTGTATGAATATATGCGTATATACATGTGTATATATGTGTTTTTTTATTTACTTGTGTATCTATTAGTTTGTGCGCACGTGTGTATTTTATATATTGAACATATATGTATGCTTGCAAATGAATACATGTGTATATATGTGTATATCCGTGTATATATAATTATGTATATATTCATGTCTGTTTATTTATATATGTAGATGTGTATCTATTAATCTGTGCACACGTGTGTGTTTTATATAAAGATACGATATTTATCCTTGAATATGTTTGTAAATAGATTAAAACTTTGACGTGTTAAATAGAGTTGAAAGGAATCCAGGCTAAGTAGGTAATAAAACAATGAAAAGGGGAAAGAATAAGAAGGCAGGTAATAAAAAAGAATCATAAGATAGACACTAATTGAAAGAGTCAACAAGTAAAGTATGTAATCCGATACTAATTCATAAAAAAATAACCTATCCCCCAAAAAGATTTATTTAAAGGAACAGTTTTCGAAATCCATCCAACTCTATCGAGTCTTTAGTCTGAAGAGCTTTACTGTCTGCGAAGAGTACTATCGAAACATGTATGTTTGTATAAATAAAAATGTATACTTATGAACAGCTCTACTTGTTATTGAGCACTTTTTATACACACTTGAGTTTCAACGGATTTACATCTACAGAAACTAATACAGTACATTTATTATATATATATATATATATATATATATATATATATATATATGCATAACAGAAAACACACATGCACACACATATAAAAGTACATGCACTGTACACACATACCAGCCTTCAAGTATATACAAACCTAAATCAGATGCAAATACCCATACACACACATAAAGGTCTACACATAGATATGTCTACCGATCCTACACACACAGGAAGCATACATAAACATACCTTCATATATACATGTCTATTGTACATAACAATTAATGCGAAACTGATGAAGCCAAATTAATTAACTGCATATGCAAGAAAAATTGTAAATATGGACAGTTGTTTAAATAAAAAAATAATATCTCTGTTTTCCTCCACTCCGCCGCATAAGAAAATTAAAAAAAACATTGATTATGAAACTTAGTCAAATCCAGGATAGGTACAGAGGTGGAGGGCAATATTATGTGTTAACTAAACTAGATCTTCATAAATATCACCATGTGTATAGAACAATATCAAATGTATCGACTAAAGTTAAATGTGTTAAATGTGTGGAACAGTATTGATTTACTCCTCTCCAGGAGTTAGGCACAAGGCCAGTTTTTATCTTACTCCCACAAGTAAGATGTGACCCAAGGTCGGGTCGGGAAAGTGGGGTTTAAAAATTGCCTGGACAGCCCTGTCAGCATTCCCCGGTAGGGGCGCCTCAGGCAGTAAGCAATACTTACTCCTCCTCAAAGAGGGGAGGCAAAGCTTGGGAAGGTGGACTTCCCAGAACTGCACAGGACAGACCCATTGACCGGCGTAAATCAAGACCCAAAGGCCAAGACAACACCAGTATGGGGTGCAGTATCCATCAGAACAGATACTACACTTTGATCTTAGCCAACAGTAGATGCATACGAATATTGTAATTATGAATTAAAGGGTTAGGGTTAGGGTTAGGGTTAGATAAAACCAACATATGAGAATATATAAAAGTGGTTAATATTGGTCAAATTTAAACATGTTGACATGAAGAAAAAAAATTCAGAACAACGTTTTCAAAGAGTGGAATTGGACGTAAGAATTGTTAATATTTCAGTTTTACAAAGAAGACAAAAACTTGAAATTTGTCTAGCAATTGATATGATTTTCTTCTGTTTTTTAAATTACCAGATAAGACCTAAGAGTGAAATAAACCCTTGGGTTAAGAAAGGAGAGTTTATGCTTTGAAATACGTTCTTTAATTAACGTTGAAGTACAGATATAGGTAGAAATATCATTAATGGAATTCGTTTCACCATGCGAGTTTATATTACTACTAGGGTTCCATTCGCTGTTTACATCATCATCATCATCATCATCATCATCATCATCATCATCATCATCATCATCATCATCATCATCATCATCATCATCATCATCATCATCATCATCATCATCATCATCAGCAGCAGCAGCATAATCATCACCCCCTAATCACCACCCCCATCATCATCATCATCATCATCATCATCATCATCATCATCATCATCATCATCATCATCATCATCATCATCAGCAGCAGCAGCAGCAGCAGCAGCAGCAGCAGCATCTCTGGCTTAGTTAGGGTTAGGGTTAGAGTTATAAGACTAATTTTCATGTATACATTAATTATCTAAAAGGCATTTATTTTTATTAATACAGTTGCAACTACTGTAGAATCTTGGATTTAAGGAATTGTATTTGACTGATTTTCTTACTATTACGAAATATAATACATTAATTCAGATATTGTACAGTTTAGTCTAATTGTATTTTTCTGAGGAGTTTACTGTATTGATGCGGAGCGTTAAACTTATCAATAATTTAAAAATTATTTTGAGGTGTGTTAGTTTGAATATTATTATTAAGAATATCATAAACTGCTGTAAGACGATTATAGCAGTGAATAACATGAGGATCCGTATTCTTGTGTTTAAAGACTTTTACATTTATACTTTTTATTCAAAGGCATTTTATAGTAATGATATTTGTCTTATTTTGTGGGATGCGATCATTTTCAATTATCAAGCTAACTTTTTTGTATATAATCATAATCATAATTAGCAAATACATTGTTCGAATTCCGCGTTATGTTCGTTATTTGCTGAAATAGAATAGATTCTGTTAGATACAGAAATAAACAATAGATTTCATTTTAGAGCGTGGTTTGAACTCTTATAAACATAGTGCAATGATAAGTCAGGTTCATGGTAGAGTGAGAAGTCATGATGATCTAGGTCTAACGTGGCATTAAACAATTGTGTGAAACTATTTTAATACCTTCATTTCTGAAGATGTTCTCCAACAGAATGAAACCGGTCAAAATCTTTTGTTTTTGTTTTTCTCTTGCACTTTAACTTGTTTTTCCGTTTGTCATTTTTTTCACACACATATATATATACATATACCGAATAACAAGAAGTACTACGTGCGTATGACCTCCATATTTTCTTAAAAACAGATAGTATGATCACAACATCACATTTAAAAACAAACTATTACTGGGAGCTTAAAGAAAGAGGACGGTTACCAATAACTGACTGGAAGATAGTACCACATGCCAGTACATGTAGAAATTTAGAAGACCTGTGTAGATTATGTTAAGATGAGAAATTTGAAATCTTAAACTTTTAATACCCCCCAAAACTACTAAGCTGTAGAAGTGAAATAGCGATGATCCTTACATAGAATAACATTTACTTTATGATAACAATACATAATAAATAAACAAATACATAAATTAATAAACAAATAAAGAAATAAAAAACTAATCTAAATTAACACCTAACAATAGAAATACAAGCAGGCACGTGTTAATTAAGGTCACGAGTACAACCTATACTAAACAGAACAAACGAATACGAAGTAAAATCAACCGAGCGTTTGTTTGTGAGAAGACCTACTATTGACTAATAGAAACATTCAATCGAGGAACGGAATAACAAAGAATCTGATTGGTTAACTAGCTAGACTAACCATCACCTGTATATATAAAAACACCCAGCAACACCAACTCCATGCATTTTAGCCTGACGATTCCCTACGGGGATGAAACGCGGAAGCCCTCATGTAGCTTTATTGCCATAAATATATATTTATAAGTTACTACCTAGCTCTACTCATGTTGAAGTAAATACTGAAAATAAATATATAAAATACAATATCGCCTTATAATATTTATGTAGATACATGAATATATATATATATATATATATATATATATATATATATACACATATATATATATATATATATATATAAAGATAGAGAAAGAGAGAAGAGAGAGTAAGAGAAATAGAGAGAGAGAGAAAGTTGTGAAAGTATATTCAATGCAATTAATTAATATTAAATATATTTTTATAACTTACTACCTTGCTCTACTCACATATTGAGCAGTGTTGAAGTTAATACTAGAAAATCAATACATAACATAATATGTCTCGTTATAATTTCATATGTGTATACATGATATAATTATATATATATTTACATATATATATTTATAAATATAAACATGCTTTAAAAACAGCATTTTATGCTGAAAGCTAAGTTTAAAATAAATTAATTCATTTATTTTAACTTGACACGAGTGCCCAATACATAAATAGAGGGAGTTTAATGCACATCACCGTGACTGGCTCTGAGTCTCCCGCTATACAGACGCAGCTGGTAACTCCGCATATAGTTTCTCCATAATTCATTTCCTCTCGCAGACTGTCACGTTCTTGACCCGCCTTCCTGATCGTGTGGACCATCAGGCATCACTTCTCAACATGTTCTTGACTTCACTGGCCGAGGCTTGTGTGACGAATGCTCATAGACCGCTCGGGAACGCTGACATCTTGTGGTAATGCTTCATATTACCCTAAAATCTCGTCCCAAAGCTGAATAGCCGTTACTCAAAACGACGAGATACGTCAAGCAGGCTGATTTATGTTCCATCAGAGACACCGTCAAAGACGACGCATAAAGTAAAGTTTTTCTTTCCCTGCTGATCAATGCGCAAATGAGGCAACTGAATGGGTCAAAGCAGGCATTGATGCACATTTTCCCATAACAAAATTCTACAGTAAATGTGCAGCTGCTATTGCTCAGAGGCAGCAAGCATTCTGCCAATACGTCATAATTCTACTACAAATAGAAAGAACTTTATAGCGTCAAGAAATAGTTGTAAGACTATGATAGCTGAAAAGAAAGAGATGGTATACAGAGGTAAGCAGGAAACGCATTCAATCGCAGAAACTAGGTACGCGTGTTTTCTGGAAAATCTACAATAGTGTGGTTAACAATTGGCAGTCAACAATACGCCCACTATCCAACCACAATGATGTCGTTTGCTCTGCAATTGGCAAGGCTGAACTACTTGCCCAGCGTTTCGCCTTAAACTCCACTGTAAACACCAGAAACCAACCCCCCAATTAATATCCCAATGCGGACGGAAGCCACACTCGATGACCTGGTAATCACCCCATCTCCATCCATGGATATCATAAAAAATCCCTTGACACCTCCAAAACATGTGGGTCTGATCTTATACCAGTAATAGTAATGAAAAATGCTCTGCTGAACTGACCCCGGCCCTCTCCAAACTCTACAACAAATGCCTTGCTGAATCCTGCTTCCCCGATGGCTGGAAAATTGCCTCTGTGGTACCAGTCTTCTAGAATTCTTGCGATAGAACTGACCCTCAGAATTATCGCACCATAAGACTACTCCCGCTCTTCGCTAAAATCTTTGAATCCTTTATCATTTTAGCAATTGTCCGGCACCTGGTTAATACTCAACTTTTTTCTGACCATCAGTATGGATTTAGGCAAGCACAGTCTACTGCGTATATCTTAACAGCCATCTCTGAACGCATATATCATACACTAGACAAAGGGGATGAAGCTAGGGCTTGATATATCCAAAGCCTTTGACAAGGTCTGGCATAAATGTCTTCTCACAAAAATTAATTCATATGGTATGACTGGACGAATATTTAATATAATTAGATCCTTCCTATCTAACAGAAAATCCAAGTTGCCCTCGATAGCCGTTCATCCAAACAACATGACAGAAATGCAGGTGCTAATCAGGGATCAATTCTTGGACCTTTATTGTTCCCGAGTTTTATTAACGACCTCCCTAATAACATTGTATCTGAGATGGGTATATTTGTTGACGACACTACGCTCTATTCTCGAGGAAATGGTTGAATACTTAGAAAGTGGCCTCATCACTAGTGGAATAGGGTCATAAATGGATGGTAACATTTAAAGCTGCAAAGACAAAGCTTCTGTCCTTCAACAACTACAAGAAACCTCTTCAACCACCGATTGCCACCCTACAAGAAAGTCCAACGTTCAAACACCTAGGCCTAAATTCACACCTCGGGTAACATGAATTGGAACAAATACATAGAATACATTGTCAAGGCTGTGTCAACGAAAGTTGGCTTCCTCTACTGTGCTAGAAAACTTCTCACAACTGACATTATCCTATATCTCTACACAGCCACCATCCGCCTATGCATGAAGTATTTTTGTCACATCTGGGCTGGTGCCCCATCAACTAGTCTCTCTCTCTCTAAGACAAAATACAGTGTCTAATATGATAGGTCCCTCATTGGCCACCAAGCCCGAGCTCCTGTCCTATCGTCGCAATGTTGAATTCTTGTGCTTGTTTTACAAGTACTTTACTAGAATGTGCTCCGATGAACTTGCTTCTATAGTGCCTCCTCGACGTAAATACACTCGACCAACCTGACACTCAGCTAAATCCTATCCATTCACTGTGGAGGTCCCATAATAAATACGTAGTTGTTTTTTTTCAAAATTCTAAAAACAAATTATCATAGGACAATAATGTTTCCGTATACTTCTTTGGATATATATATATATATATATATATATATATATATATATATATATATATATATATATATATTCGTTTTGTTCGAGGGGGAATGATTTTAGAATTAAAACAAAAATATATATTCCATGATAAATGCCAGTATACTGAAATCATATGCTCTTAATAGGGTTAAGATGAAAATTCATATACACTAAATGTACAAAAGCAAGGAAATTCCACAATTTTTACACTTTTATTGTCATCAATTAAGGATATGACTACATATCAACCAAACCATTTTATTATCACATCACTACAGTATAAATCTCTATACATGAGTGGATGAAGTGTGTGATGTACGCTGAAGAAAATTTCCTACCAGTAAAATACAAAGCCCTGTTGTGCTCGCATACCCTTAATGACAATAAAAGTAAACATTTGGGAATTTCCTTGCTTTTGTACATTTAGTGTATATGAATTTTCATCTTAACCCTATTAAGGGCATATGATTTCAGTATACTGGCATTTATCATGGAATGTCACTACTTTTGTAAAGGCTATGCCTCAATACAATGGTCATTTTTAAGGTTTATTGGAATTTTCTGAAAAACTAAAATTAAAATGCCACCAACTAGACCCTAGAACCTCTATCTCTGCAAAAAATCAACTGAATCCATCAAATAGTTGATGAGATACAGGGTGACACATACGTACATACGTACGTACGTACGTACGTACGTACGTACGAACACACAGATAACATGATTTAATGATTGAACTTTCTGGATCTCTGGGTTGCCTTGACTTATGATACTGAAATTCTACACACTTATAGAACATATCAAATAAAAATGTTGTGCAAAGTTTTAACTAATTTGGTTTATTGTTTTTTGAGTTATGATTGATCAAAGAAATAAGATTTCCAGCATAGGCCATTCGTGTAGTCTATTAAGAGATAGAGCGCTCTCGCGCCTCCCTTAATATATATATATATATATATATATATATATATATATATATATATATATGAAATTAAAATGAAACAATCGGAAGACATAAAAAGCTAAATGTTTCGTCCAAATGGGCTTTGTCAAGGGCGAACAAAAAATGCAGAAAATGACATCGTTGTAGCTTTTTAGGTCTTCCACTTATTTTATTTTAATTGCAACTCTATACCGTCGAATTATTATATCCTTTCATTTATTCATATATATATATATATATATATTGGTACAGAAAAATTAGCACAACATTCGTAATGTCGGTTTCAAGCACAGAAGGATTTAGTAATCCGGCTCTCTTCAGCTTCTGCTGTCATCTGTTTTGGAAATGTGAAGTGTCACTCTCGTTTGCTTTGAGTGTTAGGTATGTTTGTTTAAATTTAGTATAAGGAAGGTTTAATAAGGTTTGCAAAAAAGGGGGGAGTGAAAAGTAACAGTTTGGATTTTTATATATATATATATATATATATATATATATATATATATAAATATAAATATTTGTTATTGTTTATGTACGTATACGTTTCGTCCTTAAACCGGGACTCATCAGCATAGAGATATGACTATTCACTACCGGTCACACGGTTCGAAACCCTAGACCACAAGTATTTTACAACTGAAATCCAACGTCGCTCGGCCAATTTTAAATAGCTGATAAACAATGATTATTTTAAGACTTTTTAAAGCGGCTTGACGTCCAGGCATTCTACTTCTATTAGGGAAGGAATGATGCATTATAAAGCAAGTGACGTCATGATGTGTTAGTACTACCATTACAGTGCTCTACTGCTTTACGAGGAGCGACAAATATGAATATTTGTTATTGTTTATTATCTATGTACATATACGTTTCGTCCTTAAACCGGGACTCATCAGCATAGAGATATGACTATTCACTACCGGTCGACAAATATATATATACATATATATATATATATATATATATATATATATATATATATATATATATATATATATATATATATATATATATATATATACTTTCGGTATACTTCTTATATATATATATATATTTATTTATATACATGCATTTATATATATATATATATATATAAATGTATATATTTATATACATGCATTTATATATATATATATATATATATATATATATATATATATATATATATATATATATATATATAAATAAATAGAGAAAGAGGGTGAAAGAGAAGGCGAGTGAAAGAGAGAGATAGAAAGAGAGAAAAGGAGGGATAAAGAAAGAGAGAGAGAGAAAGAGAGAGAGAAAGAGAGAAAGAGAGAGAGAGAAAGAGAGAGAGGGAGAAAAAGATAGAGGGAGCGAGAAAGAGACAGCAAGAGAGAGAGGACGGGGGGGGTTTTGGATTAAAGTAAATCTCATCGCTTGCAATAACATTTAACTTGTCTGACATTTCATTTTCCGTCCCAGTTTTTATTGCTCGCATGCAGACTCAACCAACAAATCTAATCGATACTAAATACTTGCTCTTTCCCCTTCGAACGATGAAAGCCAAAAGAATTCAGCAAAATACCTCCTCGCTACAGTCGACGCCCTTCTCCGTCGGCGAGTTCGTCGGAGCGTTTGCCTCTAAAACCATCGCGGCATCACGATTTTAACATAGGACTCTGTTGTTGGTCAGTGAAAATTAGATTTAAATAAAATTGATTTTTTTTTTAAACTTCTATTTTTAGAGCGAATCTTCACATCACTCACAAGACACTTGACGGCATAATCACGTTGACGCACCACTTCTCGTGATATCACCGAAGTTAAGCAACGTTGAGCCTGGTCAGTACCAGATGGGGGACCATTTAAGAATACTAGACGCTGCATGCAGGATGATGTCGATACTGCCCTGTAAGAACGGCAAACCTAACGTCGCTATTTCCTTTAACTAGGATATCCATGCGACTGGGGGCCGCTTGTGAAGTTGATATTCCCTAGAAACTTCCTCGTTCGGATGACGCCGCTTAAACCCGCCTCGGATGAATACCGCTTCGTTTACAGACTCTCTTATAATAATCTGTAGAAACAAATAAAATATATAAATTTATTGATTTAATATTGCAACACAGTTGAATGGATGTGGCCAGAATTTGTCATTGGTTGATAGGGAATAAATAAAGTTGGTATGTGTTGACTGTATATCCTTAAATGATGATAGCCGTGCTTGGCGTGTATATTCTACGGGGAGAATACAAGTATGTATACATCTTTCTTCGTGGTTGTCTTCGTTGACTAATGATGCTGAAATTCTACACACTTAGAGAACCTATCAAATGAAAATTTTGAGCAAAGTTTTAAATAATTTGGTTTATTGGTTTTTGAGTTATGACTGATCAAAGAAATAAGATTTCTAGCATAGGTCGTTTTGGAAGTCTATTAAGGGATAGAGCGCTATCGCGCCTCCCTTGATAACATAGATCTAATGTAAATGTTATTACATGATAATTTATTTGCGCTCGAAGAATTCAACGTAACAACTGTTTATGTACGATCGTTTCTGAGACGATATATCTTTATTAATATTGGTTCTTCATCAGCACAGGGTTTAGACACCAATTAAAAAGCTAAAAAACAGCATCAAGGCTTTTTGTAAATATAGTTCACCCCAAACAAGGCAAGTTGCCACTGTAGACGTAAGGGGATTCTAAGAATTAAGGTGAAAGTTTAGGGGGTCATCCTAAAGTGGGAGCTGTGTAACGAGATACTTCTTCACATTAGTTTTAAATTTCTGCATGTCGATACAGTCGGGAAGACAGGGAGCAGAGAGGGAATTCCATAGGCCGGCAGCTTTAGGAAAAAAGCTATTGGAGTAGAAGGCTCTTCGGCATCTGGGGACCCCCACATGTATTGTCGAGTTGGTCGAGTGTATTTACGTCGAGGAGCACCAGAGGAGCAAGTTCATTGGGGCACATTCAATTGAAGTAGTTGTAAAACAAACACAAGAATGCAACATTGTCGCGATGGGACAGTGGCTGGTGCTTGGTGGATAGTGAGGGACCTATCAGGTTAGAGACTCTTTTTTGGACCTTGTCTAAGAGGGAGAGACTAGTGGATGGCGCACCAGCCCAGATGATATAGAGGTAATACTCCGAATTATACAGCAAATAAGAAATAGAGAGGGACAATATTTGAGGATGTACAAAGGGACTCAAAGTAGAAACACCTACGAGGAAAAAGAAAAACAGTTATCTCTTTATATATATATATATATATATAACATAAAATACATTAGAAGGGACATACACTCTCGTTGGAGATTACTTTATATATACACAAACATACAATGTGAAAAAGGTTATTAATTGTTCAAATTTCCTATTATTAGTTGTAGAGCACTTGGATATTATAGTAATATTAGGAAGCTTTATCAAAAACAATTCTTAATAGATTAGACGTTATAGGAAAATAAAATTGAAAACAAAATTATTAAAGGTAAAAGAAGGTCATAAAATATTAAGATTGGGACTCAAAAGTCTAGGTTTCAAGTCAAAATTTCAAAGAATTATGAGAATTTTATTCTGAGACATCTCAAATAGTTTCCATATCTGTTGATAATCTAGGAAGAGACATGATCTATGATAACCTTTTCAGTGACAACATTTCACAATAATTAAAACGATATTATAAGTAGTAATAATATTAAAATAATAACGAAAAAAGTTGACATCTTTTTAATCGTTATAATAAAGTTAATTATAATCGGATATAATAGCCTAGCTATTGGTGTTGTTTTCTTAGATGTTAATTTAATGAAACTACAGGGTTTATAAGATAGTGCGCAATACGAGGTAGAGCTGTATTGTAGTATAAATTCGTTAATAATTTTCTATTATAATTTTTTATGAATAAAACACTATATATAGTTCAGAATTATTTAATAAAAATAGCTTAATATTTATTTATTGATTGATAATATTACAGAAGATCAGGTCGAATAAACATGAAACCCATGGTACCATGTTTATTTTCTCTCTCTCTTTCTCTCTTTCTATCTCTCTCATATATATATATATATGATGCAACTTTAACGTAATGTAACTTTAATTCCTATATAATTTTATTGCAAGCTACCATATTGCAGAATGGTTCTTGGGTGTAGTGTTTAGATAGTATTATTTATAATTATTTATTATTATTATTATTATTATTATTGTTATAATTAATGTTATTTGATATGCAAATTACCATATCATACGGTAGTCTTAAGGGTATTATATTATTATTATTATTATTTCATTATTATTATTATTATTATTATTATTATTATTATTATTTATTTATGTATATATTAGTGAAATTTTAAGCTGAATTATTTCGACACTTGATTATTGGGGAAATGGTAGTTTAATCAGTACTATTGGAGAGCCATGAATATTATAACTGTCCTGTTTTTTAATCTCCGAAACAGTTACATGGTAAACAGCTGATGATCCCCGTGTTAATATTAGACGCGTAAGGTCTCCTGTTTTTGTTTTACTGTTAGATACTTAACCCCACTTCTTTTTTATTTACTTATATTTTTTTTTTCATTTATGAATTTCCCAACGAATGTTACGTCTGCAATATCTTGGATTTAGTTAGTTTCTCTGGGAATTTAAACTGACATTTTACTTTTTTTTTTTTTTTTAAAATGACTCAAAGCTTCTTTAGACTATATATATATATATATATATATATATATATATATATATATATATATATATATATATATATATATATATGTGTGCGTGTGTGTGTGTGTGTGTGTGTGTGTGAAAAAGACAACCGCAAAAAACAACTTTAAATACAGGAATAAATCAGCAATAAACGAGAGATTTTACCGGTTTCGTTTTGATCAACGAACTCTACAGAAAAGTGACAATTTAAAATTCATTCGATAACAGCAAAAACATAGGGGAAAAAATATGTAGACGTGATGAATGTGTATGTGTTAGGGTCGATGAGAACGTCTAAAAACGGTATTTTATTATTAACATTAAGTTCGTGGGTGAATGTAAGTTCCGAGTTATTTTGGAAAGTGTCTTGTATATATATATAGTATAAAAAGCATATTTAAGATGCGATATAAATTTAAAAGAAAAATCGAAACAGATTTTTTTCTTTTTTATAAACTCTCATTTTAGTTTATAGTAATTACAAATATTTCGGCAAGTAAAATTGGCCTTATCAATGTATTTTGAAATCCTGTCTTATTGGATTACTCTGTCCTTGCTGGTGTCAAATAGACGTATGGTGTCGGCTGTTATTTCCTCCACCTTAAAATATGAAGGTGCGTATGCTCGCGGGATAGGTATCACAAGTAGAGTACATTTTTTAAGCATCTATTGGATATTTAAGTATATATACTTAAATTTCTAATAGATGCTTACAAAAAAATATGAACTCTACTTTTGATATATATGCAAATTCCGGGTAAGATGCAAGTTGTAAGGAACAAAAACAATAAATCGAATACGAAATATGACTTACTATTGATTTTTCCTAAAATCTTACATAACAGCAAGAGTGTTATTAGCTGTTTGTGTGATGTCAGGATGATTAAAAAATCATGATTTAATATTTCGGGAAAAGAAACTTCCCTTTGTCAAAAATAATCAATATCAGAAGAAATCCCCGACTATGCAGAGAATCTGACAAAATAAAATGGCTGCCAAAGCAGAACAGCTGCAAAAACCAGGCTCTCAGAAATGTAAATTAAAGATTTTTTTAAAAGTTATGTTATGGTGATCGATAAAATGTTGGTGTTTATAATAATAATAATAATAATAATAATAATAATAATAATAATAATAATAATAATAATAATAATAATAATAAAGAAACAATAATATATATATATATTATATATATTTATATACATATTATATATATATTATATATATATAAATATATATATTATATATAAATATATATATATATATATTATATATATAAATATATATATATTATATATATATAAATATATATATATTATATATATATAAATATATATATATATTATATATATATAAATATATATATATATTATATATATATAAATATATATATTATATATATATAAATATATATATATTATATATATAAATATATATATATATATATTATATATATAAATATATATATATATTATATATATATAAATATATATATTATATATATATAAATATATATATATTATATATATAAATATATATATATATATATATTATATATATATAAATATATATATATATTATATATATATAAATATATATATATATTATATATATAAATATATATATATATATATTATATATATATAAATATATATATATATATATATATTATATATATAAATATATATATATATATATATTATATATATAAATATATATATATATTATATATATAAATATATATATATATATTATATATATATAAATATATATATATATATTATATATATATAAATATATTATATATATATAAATATATATAAATATATATATATATATAAATATGTATATATATAAATCTATATACTACTAAAAGTCTATGGGTCTTGTATGTTTGCAATCAGCTTTCAGCTTTCCGGTTTTCAACATCCGGTTGCGCATGCGTAAATAGCATCGTCTTCCAATCTGTTATTCCAATTCCGTTGAACTCCTTTTATTAACGAACGCATGAAATTTTTCATTCTGGAAATGTTTATATCGCTTTAAATATAAAACAATTACATTTAATTTCATCAAATAGTTTTTTTGTTTTCTCCACGGCTAAAAACATTCAACGGTACTGTTTTAGAATTTGACCCTAACCTTCGTGACTGCCCGGCAGCAGCGAGCCGACAGCTAACGGAAGCGTCCCGACAGCTAACGGAAGCGTCCGAGACCTGCCGAGTCGGCAGACGACAACAATGTAAGACGATGACTATACGTAAAGAAAAAGAAATGCATATATTTGTATACAGAAAATGAAATAAATGAACAAACCCATAGCTGAAATGAATAAACTTTTTTTTTTATTAATAATTAACCATTTTAAGTAAGAAAACTAACTTTTTAAACTCTTTTTTTTTGTTTTTTTTTAACTTAAATAAACTGTTTTTATGAACGCTAAAATAACCATTTTTTTTTTTTTTTTTTTTTTTGCAATTACGCATTGTTTTTTTTTGTTTTTTTTTTTCAATTATATTAGCTGGAGGGGTAAGGGCTTGTTTTTGCGTTTTTGGAGGAGGGCTTAGCGAAATACAGGCAGAAGAGGAGGATGGGGTAGTCGTCGCCGAGGATGTGGAAGGAGTCGGAGCAGCAGAAGATTGTTGGTCGCCGACGACTGGATAAAGTACGGCTATCTGCGATAATATGGCGGCGAAAGGGTCTTTTTTAAAAGTCTGTCGCCACATGAATTCCCGCAGATAGCCGTCTATCAGGGTCCTGCTCGTCCGTGGCCACCGAGAGTTACTACAGGCCAAGCAACTAACTTCCTGCCCCCCTCTGACGTCACTGACTTCCGTGTCAAAACAAGGACCGTAGTAATAACAATAAGAAGGCATTCCGACTTCTCCATTCACTAAATAATCCATCAAAATTCAGGAAATCAACCAATTTTAATGAAATTTTCAGGATTTATTAATTAATGATCACGGAATATAATAAATCCATTACTTTATTATAAAGCTTGGTGCAAATGTATTATTTCTTGTAAACAAAAAATACCTTTACTAAAGTTATTCAAAATATCAAAACATGTTGAACATACGATATTGTAAATATTTAAAACAAAGCATTAGAAAACTTTAAAAATTGCATGTAAAAAAGAAAAGAAAAGAACACGGTTCGATTCATCTTGAAACTGATCTTTATTCAATATAAATTTAAAGAAAATAATAATTCACGATCAAATACTGCAAAAAACTGAATTATGAATTACCATTATTTAAACTTCTAACCCAATCAACCGTAAGTAATTCAGACTTTGAAATTTGCTTTAAAAGTATACAAAAAAAAAGTTCAGTGTTAACTGTTTGTTTAATAATGGAATCAAAATTCAGGAAATCAACCAATTTTAAAATAATTTCGCGCTTTTAAAAATTTCATTTTATAATTCACAAAGTTAAAATGCCTACTGCATATGTTTGGATTTCCAAAAGAGAAATAATTACTGCAAATATGGATACCCGTAAAAATGTTTACACCGACTAAATATAGTGTAGTAAGTTTGAATTTTTTTTAATTATATAAACAATCAAGTCTGAATTACTTATTCATTATTTGATAAAAAAAAGTAGTGTTCCATTTTTTTTTTTATTACTTTTTTTCGATGTCTTAAGTGTAGCAGAGTTTATCTTTTCTCTACTTTTGTAGATTAAATAAATGAAATAACATCATATTTAATCAAAATTTTCACAAAAAATATTAATTAAACAATGCTTTATTCAATGATAATATCGTTAATTCTTCGAGTTATACTGATTTTATTAACAAGAGTGTAGGGGCATTTTCCGTAATATATACGAAATAGTTTTTTTAAAAAAATATTTTAAACATATACAGATCTTATTTTCATTTTAAAAAAATCATGGATTTTTTATATATATAAAAATATACGTTTAGTAAAGGTGTATTTTGTTTTTAAAAAAATAATACATTTTCACTAAGATTTTTTTAAAATGTTTCACTATATCTCCTGTGCTTGTTTATTAATAAATATTGAAAATTTCATTAAAATTGGTTGATTTCCTGAATTTTGGTGAATTTTTAAGTGAAGGGAGGGTCAAAATGTTTTTACATTTTGGGGATCGGCCTTTGATTTTGCACGTACCTATCTCTTAATAGCAAGATAGGAGTTGGTGATTCCATTATTAAACAGACAGTTAACATTGAACTTTTTTTTTCTATAATTTCAAAGTCTGAATTACTTACGGTTGATTGGGTTAGAAGTTTAAATAATGGTAATTCGTAATTCAGTTTTTTGCAGTATTTGATCGTGAATTATTATTTTCTTTAAATTTATATTGAATAAAGATCAGTTTCAAGATGCATCGAATCGTGTTCTTTTCTTTTCTTTTTTTACATGCAATTTTTAAAGTTTTCTAATGCTTTGTTTTAAATATTTACAATATCGTATGTTCAACATGTTTTGATATTTTGAATAACTTTAGTAAAGGTGTTTTTTGTTTACAAGAAATAATACATTTTCACCAAGCTTTATAATAAAGTAATGGATTTATTATATTCCGTGATCATTAATTAATAAATCCTGAAAATTTCATTAAAATTGGTTGATTTCCTGAATTTTGATGGATTATTTAGTGAATAGAGAAGTCGAAATGCCTTCTTATTGTCATTACGACGGTCCTAGTTTTGACACGCAATGCAGTGACGTCATTTTCTAGCCAACCGGCCTGTAGTAACTCTCGGTGGCCACGGCTCGTCCCGCATTCTTTCTTGTTCCTCTGCTTCGCTTCCTTCCACATTCTCTCGACATGATTTGTGCATGCCCCCGTCGTCGGGTCCACGAAATGCTGGGCGTGATTAACAGTTAGGTGGCGATATCCATCCTCCTCTCCTATCCTGCTGTAAGCCCTCCAGCAATCGGAGACGACCGTGGTCCCAGGGGCGACGTACTGTCTGATTATTGGAAGGAGGGTTTCGGCATTTCTGTTTGGTACCGTTACCAGGAAACCCTCCTTCTCTGCGGGGTCGTATCCCCCGAAGACCCAGAGCGGCTGCAGAACACGGCCGACGTTGTTTTTCCTACGGTTGAACAGACTCTCATCTATCTCAACCGTATGCCCTGGGCCTCCGAGTCGTCTGGGGTTTCGTGCTAGGTGTTCGATGCACACCTCCCGCAGGAAATTTTTCCAATCCACTTGCGTGGCACTAGACAGTACGCCGCATTCTTTTTTTAGATTTTTTCCGGTCGCCATATCCTGGGACCACAGGTATATCATTTTCAGAATTGTCGATATGGTGAGGTTGGATCGCGAAAAAAACGTCCCCGATCGCAGCGAAATCCAAGCCCGGCATTCCTGGGTGGGGCATCTCCAGGCATATTTTTCGGAAACTGTCTTTCTCGGTACTAGCCGGCAAAGTCGGCCGCCGCCGCATCGCATACAGCGCATAGATTTTGCCACCAGAGCTTTCTGCTGGCAAAAGTTAATGCAATGCTCCGGAGAGGCAATCGAACTACACAACAATTCAAAATTCATTTTTACTTTGTGCCAAGCGTCTCTCTTTGAATTCAATATCGTCTGCCAGCCAGCCTCGTTTTCGATTTCGGCAGGTCTCGCATTCGGCAGGTCTCGGACGCTTCCGTTAGCTGTCGGCTCGCTGCTGCCGGGCAGTCACGAAGGTTAGGGTCAAATTCTAAAACAGTACCCATT
>OY744519.1:17055958-17060958 GCA_963556195.1 Sepiola atlantica | reverse complement strand
TAAACCTAGTAGAATAGTACATAAATTAAAAAGAAACCCAAGACCCAAACCCTAACCCTAACCTAGACCCAAACCCTAACCCTAAACCTAGTAGAATAGTACATAAATTAAAAAGAAACCCAAGACCCAAACCCTAACCCAGACCCAAACCCTAACCCTAAACCTAGTAGAATAGTACATAAATTAAAAAGAAACCCAAGACCCAAACTCTAACCCAGACCCAAACCCTAACCCTAAACCTAGTATAGTAGTACACAAATTAAAAAGAAACCCAAGACCCAAACTCTAACCCAGACCCAAACCCTAACCCTAGTAGAATAGTCCATAAATTAAAAAGAAACCCAAGACCCAAACCCTAACCCTAACCTCGATATAAACCCTTACCCTAAACCTAGTAGAATAGTACATAAATTAAAAAGAAACCCAAGACCCAAACCCTAACCCAGACCCAAACCCTAACCCTAAACCTAGTAGAATAGTACATAAATTAAAAAGAAACCCAAGACCCAAACTCTAACCCAGACCCAAACCCTAACCCTAAACCTAGTAGAATAGTACATAAATTAAAAAGAAACCCAAGACCTAAACGCTAACCCTAACCTAGACCCAAACCCTAACCCTAAATCTAGTAGAATAGTACATAAATTAAAAAGAAACCCAAGACCCAAACCCTAACCCTAACCTAGACCCAAACCCTAAACCTAGTAGAATAGTACATAAATTAAAAAGAAACCCAAGACCCAAACCCTAACCCAGACCCAAACCCTAACCCTAAACCTAGTAGAATAGTACATAAATTAAAAAGAAACCCAAGACCCAAACCCTAACCCTAACCTCGACCCAAACCCTAACCCTAAACCTAGTAGAATAGTACATAAATTAAAAAGAAACCAAGACCCAAACCCTAACCCAGACCCAAACCCTAACCCTAAACCTAGTAGAATAGTACATAAATTAAAAAGAAACCCAAGACCCAAACTCTAACCCAGACCCAAACCCTAACCCTAAACCTAGTAGAATAGTACATAAATTAAAAAGAAACCCAAAGCCCAAACCCTAACCCTAACCTAGACCCAAACCCTAACCCTAAACCTAGTAGAATAGTACATAAATTAAAAAGAAACCCAAGACCCAAACTCTAACCCAGACCCAAACCCTAACCCTAAACCTAGTAGAATAGTACATAAATTAAAAAGAAACCCAAGACCCAAACCCTAACCCTAACCTCGACCCAAACCCTAACCCTAAACCTAGTAGAATAGTACATAAATTAAAAAGAAACCCAAGACCCAAACCCTAACCCAGATTCAAACCCTAACCCTAAACCTAGTAGAATAGTACATAAATTAAAAAGAAACCCAAGACCCAAACTCTAACCCAGACCCAAACCCTAACCCTAAACCTAGTAGAATAGTACATAAATTAAAAAGAAACCCAAGACCCAAACCCTAACCCTAACCTAGACCCAAACCCTAACCCTAAACCTAGTAGAATAGTACATAAATTAAAAAGAAACCCAAGACCCAAACCCTAACCCAGACCCAAACCCTAACCCTAAACCTAGTAGAATAGTACATAAATTAAAAAGAAACCCAAGACCCAAACCCTAACCCAGACCCAAACCCTAACCCTAAACCTAGTAGAATAGTACATAAATTAAAAAGAAACCCAAGACCCAAACCCTAACCCTAACCTAGACCCAAACCCTAACCCTAAACCTAGTAGAATAGTACATAAATTAAAAAGAAACCCAAGACCCAAACCCTAACCCAGACCCAAACCCTAACCCTAAACCTAGTAGAATAGTACATAAATTAAAAAGAAACCCAAGACCCAAACCCTAACCCTAAACCTAGTAGAATAGCCGAAACATCATTTGGTTCAACGGACCTTACAATAGTTAAGTGATTACACTAACATGTAAATCTTTCTTTACCCAAACAAATAACATTTTCACATAAACAGTAAAATCCATAAAGTTATAAATACGAACTATAGGAAAATCAGTTACTTCTGCACACATATAATAAGGAAACATAACTTCATGAAATAGCTATATTGAAAGAAATAGCGACGGCAGACACATAACCACAAACAAGTAAGACAAAACAATAACAATAAATAACTCGGTAGAACACATGATATCCTGCTATTCCAGCAATATAAGAGTATCTAACCAGCACAAAGAAGAGTACCAAACTACTTTTAAAATAGCTGATGTTAAGTATACAGTGAAAACACAAACATCAATAGACACAATAGAAACTGCAACATCATCTGGTTTAACCCACCTTACATTAGTGAAGTGATTACACCAACAGATTCATTTTTCTTTAAACAAATAAATAACATTTTTTATATAAACAGTGAAATCAATAAACATATAAATACGAACCATAATCAGGTCAGTTACTGCTACACACATATAATATGGAAATATAACTTTAAACAATAAAATAGTTATATTGAAACCAATAACAACGGCAGAAACATAATCTCAAACAAGCAACGCATAAACAATAACAATAATAACCCAAACAACTAAACGATTTTGTAGATATTCCGTAACATGAGATAAGAATAATAATGCATTATAAAGAATCAGTACTGTGTAGAAACAATATCATATGGGTGAAGCAAGGTTAAAGTACCAATTTTGACGTCACGATGGGCTCTTTTGATAAGGCTAAAGTGAGCGAGCTAAAAGGAATCCTAATAATAAACAAGCTCTCCACAATAATCATCAAAGCAAATGATGGAACTACAGAGAAAAAGACCTAATTAGTTTTTACAACACACCCAATAATGTAGCAGACAACAAGAGAAAACAAATAACTAAACAAATGAACTTATTCAGATAAAATGATGCATAACTTTCAACTTAAACAGCGATACTTAAAAACCATACAAAAACCCAACAACGAACCTTTTTACATAAGCGAACACTCAAAGCATCCACCAACGTGTTTCAAGCAAATAGCTTAATCAGTTGTAAGACAATTCCTGCAACATAAGTGTATCTAACAAGCAATAAGCTCCCAAATGGGGGCTCCAGCACCGAATAAACTATAGAATCATAATTCAGGACGACGTTTTGGAGTAAAAAATAAAACCGATTCCGACCGTCGACATAAAGAACGTTTGTTAAGATATCACACACTATGTACAGGACCTGACATATACATGGCGCAACTAATAAGAATTCATTTCTATAAAGTACTAACCTTCAAATAGTGTGTGTCAAAATCTGAACCCAATCAGAGTTTTAGTTCACAGATTACAGTTATTTAAGTGACGCGTCAATGTTCTTGGCCTTTTGGCTAAGATCAAAGTGTAGTATCTGTTCCGATGGATACTGCACCCCATAGACTGGTATTGTGTTGGCCTTCGAGGCTTGATTTACGCCGGTCTATGGGTCTGTCCTGTGCAGTTCTAGGAGGTGCGCCCTCCCAGGCTTCGCCTACCCTCTTTGGGGAGGAGTAAGTTTATTACTTACTGCCTGAGGCGCCCCTACCGGGGAATGCCGACGGGGCTGCCCAGGCAATTTTTAATGGCCAGAGTGCTCACCTCTCGGACGCTGGGATTTTCAAACCCCACTTTCCCGACCCAACCTTGGGGCACATCTTACTTGTGGGAGTAAGATAAAACTGGTTTTGTGCCTAACTCCTGGAGAGGTGTAAATAAATACTCTTGCAAAATTTTAAAACAACGTAAAAATCTGAATTTACTGTGTTTATAAAGCATTGCTTTCTGATGAAGAAAAATACTTTTCAAGCAAAGCGATTACTTGATTAATGTTCATTTTGAAGGCAAGACACATAGTTCTACAAAAATAGGCATTTACTTGTTAGAGAAGCGTTGGGATCGGTGTATTACCCTGGAAGTAAACTATGTTGATGAATAAAGTCGAACTTTGTCTAAAAGTTGTTGTTTCATTAGTTAGGTCTTGAACTTATTGTGTGATGTGTTATATAGCTGTCAAGTAAAAATATGAAAACATCAATTAAATCCCATCTTGGCGTCTTATCTCTTGGATACCCTGACCCGTCATAGATTTCGACCCCCGCCCCAACACCACGTCAACACCTTCTCGCAATTTTTTTCTTGACTTTTTCATTTAAATCCATCTGGGCCGAGCTCAGACGAGCCACTTGTTGAACGACAACTTTCTGGTATTTCTATTTGTTTGTCTTAAGGATTGTCTAATATCTTAAGGTCCATTATCGCAATAACAAACAACGCTCATTTGCTCCCAACGCGTATAATACTGTACTAAGCTTATTTGAAACTCTATACAATCTTTATCACCCTCCCTTCGTTTATGCGTGACATACACACGGATTCACGTACATAGACACCACCGTATGAAAGATTCTCAATAACAAAGAAAGACATTCCGAATCATCAAATCCCCACACGAGGATTTGTTTTAAATGGATTGTGCATTGTGTAGAATATGACCCGCTCTCTCTACTAGACAAGTGAGGACTGCACATACGTGCCACGTTACGGAGACGTGCCTGGTTGAGGGTGTTATTTTCGGAGGACTTCTTTTAAGAATAGTTGTCGAGAGACAAATGTACCCTATTATTAGGAGACATAAATTAAAGGGTATTATTAGAAGTAATTCAATAACCATAACGGGATTGAACACCGCATGCCGAATCTAAAGCCGATGCCGGTAACTTTTCTCGGCTTGTCGCATATCTGTTGAAGTTGGCTGTTTGTTTAGATCGTCAGAAAAATGAGTTAAAAGTGACTCGTGTTTAGGGTTCAAATCTTGTGACCGGCTGAAAAGTTATCTTCCCCACCGATGATTCAATTAAGATGAAACGTGGATAATAATTAAATGAAATAATTGTTCATAGTCCCTGTTTAAGCGAGCTCTTTAACAGAAAAGCGAATAATCTGTCCAATCTAAGCGAAAATGCGAAGTTCCTGTCAACGAGATGTAGAGGGCTTACTATATTGTCCGCTTCATGACATAAATAGAATTTATT
>OY744519.1:17045958-17050958 GCA_963556195.1 Sepiola atlantica | reverse complement strand
TATAGACGTGCAAAGTTGAATCAAGCAATGTTGCATGCAAAGACAGAGTAATAATTAATGAACAAAAATGAAGTAGTTCAAATAAGGTTTATTGAACGTGTGTGTACGTGGAATGGTGAAGTGTGTGATGTATGCATGTGTGTCGATGGAAAAACAGTTCTTGAAAAGGTATAAGAAGAAATGAATCCGGCGTGAGGAAAGTCTTCGAAAGCCGTACACAAAGAAAACGAGTTGAGAACTCTTACCGTTGTTTGCCCACGTGTTGACGGAAGAAACGTGTGTTGGTAGTTGTTTTATTGAGACAAGTTCAAAAGAAAAGCGTGTGACGAAACGCTAGTGTATTAGCGTCGTTCTGTCGACCAGAGAAGAGTGAGACGGAACGCTAGTGTCAGCGTCATGCTGTCGAGGCCAAAAGGCGAGTGAAACGGAGCGCTGGTACCAGCGTTGTTTTGCTGAAGCTGGTCTGTGAAGGAGAGAGAGAATTTCCGTTTTGCCTCGGCTCTTATAGTCCGAAGGGCAGATAACTCTGGTGTCGCTTTACGGCGCCACCTGTCGGTGAAAAAGCGCCACCTACCGGCAAACCGGTGTAGTTATGTTTTTGAAAGGAGGAGGTAACTGCTACAAGGGAAAGGTCGATAAAATTGGAGCTCGAGAGTGAGTATTAAAATAAGGAAAAGGTAATTTGACCTCGAGTAAATATCCGGAATGGGAATCCCCAAGGTGGTTAAAGATATGGGTTGAAATAAAATATGTTGTTACGAGATGCTGGTGCTTTATGGAGGTAGGAAAATTAAACTTTGAATCAAAAAATTTTCAGAAAAAGGTATATGGAAGTTTAGTTACTTCTAAATAATTCTTCTCACTCTTTTAATAGCCTCGAATATTCCCCCTAGTTTACTTCGCCCTTCGCTCACTTCTCTCAGACCCTGCTCAACCCCCAACCCACCCTCATTCTACATCTTTTAACCCCCATAATATTTACTTTTAACTGCGATCTCCATTCTCACTCTGGTTTAATTTATTGTCACCACTTTAATCATGTATGTCTTATATTTCTTTCTGCCTTCATTAACCTATTTAATAATTTTCTTAATTAATTTACAGACTTTAGTGTTATAAATAATGGACTTTAGTGTAAAAAATAATGGACTTTAGAGTAAAGAATAATGGACTTTAGTGTTAAGAATAATAGACTTTAGCGTTAAGAATAATGGACTTTAACGTAAAGAATAATGGACTTTAGCGTTAAGAATAATTAACTCTAGCGTTAAGAATAATAGACCTTAGCGTTAAGAATAATGGACGTTAGTGTTAAGTATAATTAACTGTAGCGTTAAGAATAATAGACTTTAACGTTAAGAATAATGGACTTTAGTGTTAAGAATAATTAACCCTAGCGTTAAGAATAATGGACTTTAGCGTTAAGAATAATAGACTTAAGCGTTAAGAATAATGAACATTAGCGTTACGAATAATAGACTTTAGCGTTAAGAATAATGGACCTTCGTGTTAAGAATAATGGACTTAACGCTAAGGTCTATTATTCTTAACGCTAACGTTAAGAATTATGGATTTTAGCGTTAAGAATAATGGACTTTAGCGTTAAGAATAATTTACTTTAGCGTTAAGAATAATGGACTTTAGCGTACAGAAAAATGGACTTTAGCGTTCAAAATAATGGACTTTAGCGTTAAGAATAATTGACTTTAGCGTTAAGAATAATGGACTTTAGCGTACAGAAAAATGGACTTTAGCGTTAAGAATAATAGACTTTAGTGTTAAGAATAATTGACTTTAGTGTAAAGAATAATTACCTCTAGCGTAAAGAATAATAGACTTTAGCGTTAAGAATAATGGACTTTAGTGTTAAGAATAATTAACTCTAGCGTTAAGAATAATGAACCTTAGTGTTAAGAATAATGGACTTTAGTTTATAAAATAATGGGCTTTAGCGTTAAGAATAATTTACTGTAGCGTTAAAAATAATAGACTTTAGAATTAAGAATAATGAACATTAGTGGTTAGAATAATATACTTTAGTGTTAAGTATAATTAACTCTAGCGTTAAGAATAATGGACCTTAGTGTTAAGAATAATGGACTTTAGCGTTAAGAACATTGGATTTTAGCGTTAAGAATAATAAACTTTAGCGTTAAGAATAATTAACTCTAGCGTTAAGAATAATTAACTTTAGCGTTAAGAATAATTAACTTTAGCGTTAAGAATAATAGACTTTAGCGTTAAGAATAATTAACTTTAGCGTTAAGAAAAATTAACTTTAGCGTTAAGAATAATTGACTTTACCGTTAAGAATAATGGATTTTAGCGTTAAGAATAATGGACTTTAATGTTAAGAATAATGGACTTTAGCGTTAAGAATAATTAACTTTAGCGTTAAGAATAATAGACTTTAGCGTTAAGAATAATGGACTTTAATGTTAAGAATAATGGACTTTAGCGTTAAAAATAATAAACTTTACCGTTAAGAATAATTAACTTTAGCGTTAAGAATAATTAACTTTAGCGTTAAGAATAATTAACTTTAGCGTTAAGAATAATAGACTTTAGTGTTAAGAATAATTAACTTTAGCGTTAAGAATAATTAACTTTAGTGTTAAGATTAATTAAGTTTAGCGTTAAGAATAATTAACTTTAGCGTTAAGAATAATAGACTTTAGCGTTAAGAATAATAGACTTTAATGTTAAGTATAATGGACTTTAGCGTTAAGAATAATAAACTTTAGCGTTAAGAATAATTAACTCTAGCGTTAAGAATAATGGACTTTAGTGTTAAGAATAATAAACTTTAGTGTTAAAAATAATTAACTTTAGCGTTAAAAATAATAGACTTTAGCGTTAAGAATAATGGACTTTAATGTTAAGAATAATGGACTTTAGCGTACACAAAAATGGACTTTAGCGTTAAGAATAATAGACTTTAGTGTTAAGAATACTTGACTTTAGTGTAAAGAATAATTACCTCTAGCGTTAAGAATAATAGACTTTAGCGTTAAGAATAATGGACTTTAGTTTATAAAATAATGGGCTTTAGCGTTAAGAATAATAGGCTTTAGCGTAAAGAATAATTTACTGTAGCGTTAAGAATAATAGACTTTAGAATTAAGAATAATGAACATTAGCGGTTAGAATAATATACTTTAGTGTTAAGTATAATTAACTCTAGCGTTAAGAATAATGGACCTTAGTGTTAAGAATAATGGACTTTAGCGTTAAGAACATTGGATTTTAGCGTTAAGAATAATTAACTTTAGCGTTAAGAATAATGGACTTTAGCGTTAAGAACATTGGATTTTAGCGTTAAGAATAATTAACTCTAGCGTTAAGAATAATTAACTTTAGCATTAAGAACATTGGATTTCAGCGTTAAGAATAATTAACTCTAGCGTTAAGAATAATGGACTTTAGTGTTAAGAATAATTAACTTTAGCGTTAAGAATAATTAACTTTAGCGTTAAGAATAATAGACTTTAGCGTTAAGAATAATGGACTTTAATGTTAAGAATAATAGACTTTAGTGTTAAGAATAATAAACTTTAGCGTTAAGAATAATTAACTCTAGCGTTAAGAATAATGGACTTTAGTGTTAAGAATAATAAACTTTAGTGTTAAGAATAATTAACTTTAGCGTTAAGAATAATAGACTTTAGCGTTAAGAATAATGGACTTTAATGTTAAGAATAATGGACTTTAGCGTTAAGAATAATTGACTTTACCGTTAAGAATAATGGATTTTAGCGTTAAGAATAATGGACTTTAATGTTAAGAATAATTGACTTTACCGTTAAGAATAATTGACTTTAGTGTTAAGAATAATTGAGTTTAGTGTTAAGAATAATGGACTTTAGTGTTAAGAATAATTGACTTTAGCGTTAAGAATAATTGACTTTAGTGTTAAGAATAATGGACTTTAGCGTTAAGAATAATTCACTTTAGCGTTAAGAATAATAGACTTTAGCGTTAAGAATTATGGATTTTAATGTTAATAACAATGGACTTTAGCGTTAAGAATAATGGACTTTAGCGTACAGAAAAATGGACTTTAGCGTTTAGAATAATTGACTTTAGTGTAAAGAATAATTAACTTTAGCGTTAAGAATAATAGACTTTAGCGTTAAGAATAATTAACTCTAGCGTTAAGAATAATGGACCTTAGTGTTAAGAATAATGGACTTTAGTTTATAAAATAATGGGCTTTAGCGTTAAGAATAATAGACTTTAGTGTTAAGAATAATTGACTTTAGTGTAAAGAATAATTACCTCTGGCGTTAAGAATAATAGACTTTAGCGTTAAGAATAATGGACTTTAGTGTTAAGAATAATTAACTCTAGCGTTAAGAATAATGGACCTTAGTGTTAAGAATAATGGACTTTAGTTTATAAAATAATGGGCTTTAGCGTTAAGAATAATAGACTTTAGCGTAAAGAATAATTTACTGTAACGTTAAGAATAATAGACTTTAGTGTTAAGAATAATGAACATTTGCGTTTAGAATAATAGACTTTAGTGTTAAGTACAATTAACTCTAGCGTTAAGAATAATGGATCTTAGTGTTAAGAATAATGGACTTTAGCGTTAAGAACATTGGATCTTAGCGTTAAGAATAATAAACTTTAGCGTTAAGAATAATTAACTGTAGCGTTAAGAATAATGGACTTTAGCGTTAAGAATAATTGACTTTAGCGTTAAAAATAATTAACTGTAGCGTTAAGAAAAATGGACTTTAGCGTACAGAAAAATGGACTTTAGCGTTAAGAATAATGGACGTTAGTGTTAAGAATAATTAACTGTAGCGTTAAGAATAATGGACTTTAGCGTTAAGAATAATGGACTTTAGCGTTCAGAATAATTAACTGTAGCGTTAAGAATAATGGACTTTAGCGTTAAGAATAATGGACGTTAGTGTTAAGAATAATTAACTGTAGCGTTAAGAATAATTAACTGTAGCGTTAAGAATAATGGACTTTAGCGTTAAGAATAA
>OY744519.1:17013458-17035958 GCA_963556195.1 Sepiola atlantica | reverse complement strand
TCTGGAGCTATTATAAACTTGACTTCTCTGGAGCTATTATGAACTTGACTTCTCTGGAGCTATTATAAACTTGACTTCTCTGGAGCTATTATAAACGATAATTCTCTGGAGCTATTATAAACTTGACTTCTCTGGAGCTATTATGAACTTGACTTCTCTGGAGCTATTATAAACGATAATTCTCTGGAGCTATTATAAACTTGACTTCTCTGGAGCTATTATAAACTTGACTTCTCTTGTCGGATTTGAGTTGAAAAATACTTGTTATCCGGGGTTTCGAATCGCATGACCGGTAGTGAATAGTCATATCTCTATGCTGATGAGTCTTGATTGAAAAGGGACGAAACGTATACGTACATAGATAATAAACCATGACAAATATATATATATATATATATATATATATATATATATATATATATATATATATAGATATATATGTATATATATATATATATATATATATGTTTTCCCCAAGACCCAAACAGACAAACACAATACTTATATTGGCCATACGACTACAACCCTCTCGCGACGCCTTACACATCACTTAAATGACACTAGTGCCACTCAGCGAAACATTACCACACACAAAAAAGCTTTAATCAACCGAACTAAGACAAATATTAACAACTAATACTAAGATCATACATAGAAACAACTGCACTAAACGACTAAAAATCTTCGAAGCCCTACACATAAACAGTACAACCCACAATTAATAAAATAGAATTCACCACCGGTTCTAACGCCCTATCAGTCTTTAACAATTAACATATAATTATAATAATTATAATAATTATAATAATAAAAATCATAAATAAACGATAAATAAATAAATAGATACAGATATATATATATATATATATATATATATGTGATTTTATGAAGGCTTACCAAAGCATTCCTTTCAAGACACCAATGATCACCATTAAAGATATTTTTTCTTACAAATACTATTTATTCAAATTAAATGTTTTTTCCTACACGTGTTTCACTACCAAGCAGTTACTTGCTTGGCAGATCATCAGGGAAATTAAATGTCTAGAATACTGGTTTCAACTGCCGACAAAACACAATGTGGCGTTGTAATAGTTGAGGTCACTTAAGAAGAGAAGAGGAAAAAAATAATAAAAATAAAAATAAAGGTCAAACTTAAAAAGCAAGGAAGAACAACGATAAGAAAAGAAAGTCCTAGAAAAGTCTTAGAAAAGTAGCTTGTGCATTATTTCTTCCACCAAGCCAACAAGCAAGTAATCGGTCCCAAATACATTCAATAAAACCACAAAACCGGAACAATGTGCGATAATACACTTTCACGTTAGCCGGTACAATGATGAATAAATCCCCCCCCCCCCACAAGATGATCTGCCAAGCAAGTAACTGCTTGGTAGTGAAACACGTGTAGGAAAAAACATTTAATTTGAATAAATAGTATTTGTAAGAAAAAATATCTTTAATGGTGATCATTGGTGTCTTGAAAGGAATGCTTTGGTAAGCCTTCATAAAATCACATATAAATGCTCTGTACTCTGTAATCGAGTATCATCGAGCTTGTTTTTTATTGGAACAACCCCGGTCTTCACTGAATGATCTATTTTATAAGTGAAAAATCTAAATCTATATATATATATATATATATATATATATATATATATATATATATATATATATGTAAATAAATAAATATATAATCGAAATAATAAAACTATAAAAATGGTTTCTAGTAACGATAGGACACAAGCTTCTGAAGACAGAATATATATATATATATTTCAATTTCTAAATATCTTTACAACTTCTTAATTACGAAAAATTTAACCTTAAATATATTTACAACTTTTTGGTCAGGAAAAATGAAACCCTAAATCAGATTAAACTCCGTGATTGGGTATCTTGAACCTTGAATTGAACTTCCTAATCTGATAAAATTGAATATTAGGTTAAACTATTGAGTTTTTGAGTTCTGATTATTTTAATGGCTTCGTAATTGGGAAAAATTAAATCTTAATTAGGAAAAATTTAACCTTAAATTAAATTAAACTTCTTAATTGGGAAAAATTAAACCTTAAATTAGAATTCCTAATCTGATAAAATTAAATCTTAAATTAAACTATTAAACACTTTAATAATCTCTAATCTCATAAAATTAAATCTTAAATTGAACTATTAAATTATTAGAATCTAATAACTTGGTAATTTTTAATTTCATGAATTTTATATATTGTTTGATAGGGCGAGATTTGTGAAATCGGTTTTTATTTTAAGCTAGATTTTTAAGTAACTATTTGGGCATGTATACGTGATTACGCGATTTGACCTAAATATGCCAACCCCCTTTTCTTTTAACCCCCTTCTCTTTTGACATTGACTTTTCCCAATGACCCAGACATGTAACATCCGACCTATGTTGGGTTCGGTTGGCGGGTTTGTATTTTGCTTTCTTCGTTAAATTTGACAAGCGGGCCGATACAGGATAACACACACATAACTCCCGCTCTATTAACGTCGCTCAGAGAAGTAGGCACTTTTAATATTCGCCTTCCATGCGGCAAAGAGTTGTCATATTTGGCTGAATCGCGGAAGAACGAAGTTTAATTATTTTTTCGCTCGGTTTGGAAGATATGACCGGGTTTACTGACTCAATTCGATCTTATTTTTGTTCAATTCGGATTTAACGGACTCTCTAATTAACAAATGAACTTTGATTTGATTTGGGTTGCCCAGATCAAGACTTTGGAATTTTAAGTGAGTTTATTGAACTTTCTATATCATTTTATTTTATTTATTTATCGTTGTAATAATTAACATAAACATTGGATACTTTTCATTTCATCGATTGTTGACGCATTTCGCGACTGGATAACTTTGTCAGCTCTTTCAGTTTCTCGTATTTTGACTGATACTTTATCACCTGGATTAATCTTCAGTCAACCCTCTGGATGTCTTTCCTGATAATGTTTTTCAAATTGTATGACTTGGATGGATTATATAGATTTAACAAAAAAGTATGTTTTTGGGTTGATATGTTAGATGTTATATATTTTTTATGTATTTTGTATATATTTTTTATATATTTTCAAAGTTTAATGTTATTACCTGTAGTAGTATAACTGTGGTAATGCTCCTCTGAAGAGAAAAACTATTTTTGAAAACTCATGAGCTAAGGACTTTAAGATTCTTTGCTTGAACTTATAATTCTAATAAAATTTGATTGACACCTTATTTTATTACTTCATTTTATATTATAATATATATATATATATATATAAAATGAAAGAAGAGAGATAGATATGTATGAATGACAAATTTATTTTAACTTCTATTGTTCAATGCAAGGTGTACTCGGTATAAACATGTTTATTTTTCTTTCCTTAAGTCAAGACTTTTCAAAGATTAAAATCTTATCATCAGAGGAATTACATAGATTGATAAGTGGGCAGTGGAAAAGGCAAAATTCAAAATTTTTAAAATATAAAGTAATGAAGAGTAAGTCTGTACGTGTAAAAATATAGAGTCTGTCCAGTTGGTGAATGTCCGTGTTCGGGGAAAGGAGGTTTAAAGATGGAAAAAGGGTTGTGTGAAGGCAGCGTTGAAAATGTTAAAAAATTAAGTAAATCCAATAGAAAGATGTTTAGCTGAATAGTAGATAGAACGCATTTATTCAGATGTAATTTTGAGAATTAAGGCCATTTGAAAATACTTCCGTGGACCGAGAATGAAAGTAGTTTTTCAGTAGTTGTGTGTGTGTAGCAAGGCAGCATTTTTTTCTCTAAGGCACGTATTATTTAAAATAACCACAACTCATGTCTGGATATTTTTGTATGGATTCCTTCCATTTTCCGGATTAAAGTCCTAATCTCGGATGAGAATTGGCTGATGAATCTGCCGTAATTTTCCTTTAGGTCCAAAGTACTTTCTAACCCATCTGGGTCCATCTTCAGTGGAATAATGTCAATCCGAGATTAGGACTTTAATCCTGAAAATGGAAGGGATCCATACAAAAATATCCAGACATGAGTTGTCGGTTATTTTTAATAAGAATAATATATATATATATATATATATATATATATATATATATATATATATATATATATATATATATATATAATTGCACGGGCAGATGCTTCTAGGGAAAATAGCCTTTGAATACTCAGTAGAAACATAAAATAGGAAAGAAAAGAAACCGAAATATTAAAACAATAGAAATGATTATTGCTACAAATGACACCGAAGACAAAAAGAAGAAAGAGACTAATCGATTTAAGAAGTTATCCGAAAAACAGTGGTACATGGATTAGGCTCAGGCCGGAAACGTACGTGGATAATTCTCGGTTAAGGTAAATCCTAATTCAACTGGAACGGTGGATTATCCCGGGAGTATCGCATCGTCGTTCTACACGCGCCAATGGTGCGGATGACGAGAACACCCGACATATTGTAATTAATGTCGAACGAAAAGAAGATTGAAAGCGAAGCGAAAGTGTGATGCCATTGCAAAGGGAGGTAATCGTTGATTGGCTTAAGACGAGCAAGAGAAAGTAGATTTGAGCAAAACGCCCCATCTCTCTTTCCTTTAATCTCTCTGTCTATCGATTTGTCCTAGACTCTTCATATCTATCTATATGCCCATTCATGTCTGTTTATATGCATCAAAATATTACATGTATATTTATCAGAGTATGAATACCATTCCTCCAATATATATATATATATATATATATATATATATATATATATATATATATATATATTACTATTTCATGTATCCAGATGAAATTTTATAAGGAGATATAATATTTATGTATCAATTTTCAGTATTTACTTCAACAGTGCTCGATACGTAAGTAGAGCAAGGTAGTAAGATATGAAAATATATTTATGGCAATTAAGCTACACAGAGGCCAGTACATGTAGAAATTTAGACAACCCGTGTAGATTATATCTGAATGAAAAAATTGAAAGCCTAAACTTTAAAGACCCCCGAAATCTATTCAACTGTAGAAGTGAGATAGTAAACAGCTGCCTACACAGAAATAAATTTACCTTAGGCTAACCATAAATAAAAAAATAAATAAACAAATAAGTAAAAAAAACTAAACTGAACAAAAAACTAACAATTTAAAAATTAAAACCTAAAATAGAAATACAAAGAACCACGTGTTAAAATAAATTCACCCATTATATTGCCACAGCAAAGGAAACAGGATAATATAGGTCAATCTATAGAAAACAGCACAATAGGAAGTAACACCAACAAGACCTTTGTTCGCGCGAAGCCGAAAGATTGGCTGAGAGAACAACAGAATCTGATTGGTTAACTAGCCAGCCGAGTATATAAAACCACCCAGCAAAAATAACTCCATGCATTTTAGCCTGAAGATTCCCCCGGGGTGTAAACGTGGGAGCCTCTGTGTAGCTTAATTGCAATAAATATATTTCCATAGCTTACTATATATATATATATATATATATATATATATATATATATATATATATATATATATATATATATATACTTACGCAGATATTTTGTTATTGTTTTTTTTCTGGCGATAGTCGACCGTTGTTTACCGGTGCGTTTTTATTAGTTTTCGCTACCCTGAACGGTTTATTCATTTTAAGATTATGTAGAAACCGTATTTTAATTCGCCCTTAATCGGATGTGTCATTTATTTTTTAATATCTAGATTTTTTATTCATTAATTTATAAATTAACTTTTGTATATATATATATATATATATATATATATATATATATATATATATATATATATATATATATATATATATTTAAAATTAATTTATATTGTTACGTGCACAAAGAGAGACAGGGATATGTGTTTCTGGCTATGAGCTGTCATCAGCATGACTTATCCTGGCAGAGATAGAACCCTCGATGTAAATATTCGTAGTCTAGCACTTTACCCTTACACCGGAATGACCTGCCACATTTTGTGCTTGATTTTTATCAAAGTCCAGTATCATCAGACTAGAGTTTTTAACTCTAAATTCCACCCAAATTAAAAAAATAATGAATATATATATATATATATATATATATATATATATATATATATATAAGTTATGAGGTTTAAAAAGACTAAATATACATTCGGATTGTACACATTATAAGTTATTTCGACCGTAACTAGGTCTCCTCGGATGAGTTTCCAACCACATTGTGGTTAGAAACACATCCGAGGAGACCTAGTTAAGGTCGAAATAACTTATAATGTGTACAATCCGAATGTATATTTAGTCTTTTTAAACCTCATAACTTATTCATGCTCTGTTTGAACGGACATAGAGCTCTCTGATTCGAAATCCTATCGAAAATAATCGAACCTGAAAACTATATATATATATATATATATATATATATACTAATTGTGTGTTTATTTTTTTCTTCTATATTAATAAAGTAAACTCAATTTTATTCCTGTAACTTCAGTCACTATAGGACTTGAAACACTAGCGCTATATAGAATTGCTACATGGTAATGCTTTATGCCCATAATAAATACGTATTTTCGAAAATTATCAGTAATTTTCAGTCGATTTCATAATTTTCTACATTAATTCCGGCATACATGACTTTTTCAAACATGTCATGCATACAAGAAGAGTAACTTTTACTCACGCACAAAAATCTACTACTACCATCATCATCTTACACCGGGACTTCTTCATGGAATACATTTCCAGCTGCGACCGTCATTGTTTCTTTTTCATAATTCCGTGATATTGTCTTTCAACTATTATACCATCACTAAATGAATACAGATTGCTTCCTTGAGCTTATTCTTCCTGCTTTTACGGCACTTTCATTGGCTGGATATTATCTTGTTCTGGAATACCCGAATATAATTGCCGAACACTAAAAAAAATGAAATTAAAACATTGCGTCTCCTAATCCTTTATTTTGTAAAACGCCTTCATTTCCAAAATAATGTTATTAACTACAATATTTCTCTTTTAACAACATTTCTACATTCCGAATAAAAAAATTACCAAACTACTTCCGCACACGGCGCGTTCTGCTCTCAACATAAGCCTTCGTAAATTAGTATGAATTAATAGTTTTTTGCTAATATGATTTCAACTTTCGTATTTTTCCGGAGATCATTAACATCGTAAGACACGTTGGAAACGGGCAACATCGCTGGAAACGTTAATATGTTGCTTTTTTCTTTATAAAAATGTTGCTTTAAACATATTGGTTTTGGCTTACCGGATTACGTTTTAACAAACACCGATGACGTTTTAACAAACACTGATGACGTTTTAACAAACACTGATGACGTTTTAACAAACACTGATGACGTTTTAACAAACACTGATGACGCGTAGGTGCATCTTTACTTATAAATTCTACTAAGCGATTATGAACACGGTTATACAACTCTATTATTTCATTAAGGGGGAATTTCAGAGAAATTAAGTTAATTCAGATTATTCTTTAAAAACTCGGATCTTATTCGGAATAGCGGATTACGCTTCAGATTCTATTTTCGAACAGTTCGCATTTTAACGTTGTATGTGCATACAAATACCGGAAATCTTCGGAGAAACGCCTTCTAACGTAAGGTTTTTTGCTGTTTCTTTTTTAACAATTAGTTTTTCTTACTGTTATTTGCGATTTTCATTTTTTACTGTAAGGAAACACCTGTTCCCTCGATGAGGGTGACTGGATTGCAACAGATTCAAAATTGCCTCAATCTAGAAAGATTTCTCCTTCACAGACCGAAGACAGAAGAGATGGAGAAAACAATAACAAGCAAATAAAACGAACAACAAATGGTTAGCGCATTTTCGTTTTCCCTTACTGTTTGAGTTTCATTGTGTCTGCTATTATTTTCACAGACAGATATTCCAATACCCTCTATGCTACAATTGACACTCTCTTCATTCTCCTTTTTTCACAGGTTCATTTAGCAAAAAAGTAATTATTTGGGTACAATCCCAGCGAAACCAAAACAACTACGACAAATTAGCTCGGTTTTATTCGAAAATTAAAAAAAATTCAACAACAATAATGAAATACGACAGATATTCTAATACCCTCTATGCTACAATTGACACTGTCTTCATTCCCCTCTCTCTCATCATTTGTATCGCGAAATTTTTTAATAACACAAACAAATAATAATACTATGTTCAGAGAATTCTAGCAAGTTTCATCGTACACTTTAATGCCGTCATGAAAAAGTCACGCTTGAGATAGAAGTTAATATTTAAACTATCAAATATATTAAACGTTTTCGTCTTCGCTGATTGGAATAGAAATGCTAAAAATGAAATCATAAACGTTTTTAAATTTTGTATTTCCGCTTATCAAGGCCAAAAGCTACTCGAGGGTAACGGTTAAAGAGATTCTCCGTTGAACAGCATATTGGGAGACCTATGTTTTTAGGCATTTCCGTCCGTCTGTAAGTCCGTCTGTCCATCCGTCCGTCCGTCCGTCCGTCCGTCCGTCCGTCCGGATTTTTCTCCGCAACCATCCATTGAATTTCTCTGAAATTTTGCATGAAGTTGTAACTTTGGTCAGGTTAGAAAATGACATTCTCCGATTTTTGAAAAAAAATCTGGTTAGCCCCCCTGGGGGTCAAAAGGCCCCAAAATGGCAAAAAATGACATTTTTTGCTCCATAACTTTTCAGCCATCCATTCAATTTCTCTGAAACTTGACCAAAATATGGAGGCAATTGTTCCTAATAGAAAATAAGTATCGCTGGCAAAATGGCAAAAACAATGACCCTTTTCTCCCATAACGTTTGATCCATCCATTCAATTTTTCTGAAACTTGGCCAAACTGTACAGGCAATTGTTCTGGATATAAAATGAGCATCATTGACCTCAGAAAAATCCTGGTTCGCACCCCCAGGGGGTACAATGGAGGTCAAAAATGCCCCAAATTGCCCAAATATATTGCATTTTACACTCGCCACATCGAGTCACATACAGAGGGGGACCACGCACGCGCGGCTTATTATTATTATTATTATTATTATTATTATTTGCTCACTAATAATCACTGATTGCTCCTTAACAATAGCCTGTAGTGTTCCCTGGTGTCTGAGTGACAGCAGGGCTCTCTCGATTTCCATTACTCTCCACCTGTTCCAACAACCATTGCAAATGATTTTGGGTTATCGCAATAGTCACATACCATTGATTTCTGTCTGGCAACGGCCATTGGTCGTCTCTGAGATTTCGGTAGCAATAACTTTCCCCTATGTCCCACTACTATCCGCACCCTTCCAGTTGACAGCAGGTTAGTTCTTCCATGTCCTCGGTATTTCCATCCTTTTCGATACTTCACAGCCATTTCTGTGGTATCAGCCGAAGCTGGTGCAATCACATGGTCCGTGTGTGGTCGGAGGCAATTTATGAGATTTCATGCAGTTTCAGTTCCCTTGGGTTCACGTGGCATTCTTTCGATGTTTTTTTTAATTTTTAGCGTTTGTCATTTATTGGCACTGTAGTGTTATTTTAATGTAACAAAAAATCGCTCTCCTAAAAGAACATTTCAGCTCAAATTGTGTAGAAGTACAAAATGTTTTTTTTGTTTCACAAATAAATAAAACGTATAAGTATTTCTACGTTTTGGTTCTGTTTTTGTTTAGTTTTTAAGCGAATTCTTATTAAAAATAAAAAAAATAAAAAACAAAACAGTTCGGTTCAAATTCTGTAGAACTATCACTATTTTGTTTTTATTTTGTGTAGAAATACAAAGTACATTTTTTTATTATAAATAAAAAAATATAGAATTATTTTGATATCTTGATTCTTAAGTCTTGGTCTTGTGTATTTTTTAAGCGACTTGTTAGTTTAATGATTCTTTAAATGTACGTTTATTTAAATAAAAATGAACGTGATATTTTTGATCCATAAAATATTATTTAGGGCACTCTTACAAACCTTGTAATCATTACATCTGCGAGATGCGTAGTAAGAGTAGTGGACGGAATAAGCCTGTAGCGTTCAGTGTTATTATGAATGTTGATTAGTCATCGCTAATTTGCCGGTTTGCGAATTCTGAAACCGGTGTTTTTGTTTTTAGTGCTTTGTGAAATAATAGGACCAATACGCTAGCCGGTGTTTCTAAGTTTTATGGGAGGACTTTGTTATAGAGATATACTTTGCTACCATCTCTTTGGGAGAGGCTTAGAGGGTGATCAAAAACTAAAGTGATGTTTTTCGATGCGTGTAATGCACTGGGTTTATAGGCTACTTCGAACTGATTTAGGGGGGAAAAACGTCTTTACTTTATATAGAAGATTGCTTGAAAATTAATCACGTCATAAAGGACAAATTCTATCTTTTTGCAACTTTATTAATAGGTAAAAACAACAAATATTGTCTCAACGGGTTTCGGGGGGGGGGTCAAGTAGGTAAAAATGAATGTAAAATACGTTATACAAAATTTTACTTTTTAAATTCAAATCTGAAGTTATCGATTCCAGGCAGGTTTCACACACACACACACACACACACACACACACACACACACACACACACACACACACACACACACACACACACACGCACACCCACACACACATCTTTATGAGATTATAATTGCGAATACGACCAAGGAAGATTTGATAGAACTTGAAACTTGTCCTCTCCAAGTCCAAAGTCCTTATTGATAAACATTACGCCATCTGCACCTGTCAATCGCACCTAAACAACCTAGATTCACTCGAACTCTTATGTCGCGTGTAAATCTCTTCCAGATCTGCCACGCAGGAATCAGACCGCTCATGTCAAAGACTCGTCTTGTATAGCCTCCACCGATTTTAAATCCGGGGATTTTTCTGCTTCTTTCTGTTGTTGAAAGACTGCCTTTACACTAAAACTACCCTTCCAAAGCTGGTGACGTTTTTGGTTCTTGCTTTCAATAATGGCATCATACCCGGATCAAGTGTTGTGAAGCCAGTTGCTTTGGCGTTTCAGTCATTGTAAGTTGATCGCCAAACTGAGGTTCAATCTCAAGCAGCTCTTGATCCGAGCTTTACAGATTTGGATTTGATCTGTCTCGTCTTACAGTTAACACATATACACAAACTACCTGCCAACAGCGAATGACAACATAATCTTGAGTTAGGATGAGATAAATACATAGATTGGGAGGAATATATATATATATATATATATATATATATATATATATATATATACATATATATTCTCGAAACAGTTTTTCATGGTAAACAACTGATGATCCCTTAAAATAGTGTTAGAAACTAACTAATATAATAACTGTAAAAAATAAATTGACTTACATGAGTGATTTTCCACTGGAAGACTTGACACTATAAGTTTTTTTTTTTTATATATTTTTTTTTATATATATTTTTTTTATATATATATATATTTAAAATTTTTTTTTTTTTTTTATATAGTTTTAATGGTTGAGAAGCTTCCGAGACTATATATATATATATATATATACTAGCAAAAGCTACGCGCACCAATTAATCTAGTCGCAGCCTTATCCACAGACAAACAAAGAAAAATATTTATTTCACATTTTGGTAATTTGAAGAAAACAACAAAAAGTTTAAAAAGGTTATTGTCAATGTTTTATTTGATATATTAACATTTTTAGCATTTATTTTGTTTAAATATAAAAATTAGCTACCCATAATGAAAGGAATATACGGAAAATTGTGGTCGATTGCCAAGTATAACCAACAGAAAAAAGGGTTACAAAAACAAATAATCAAGAAATAACTGTTATCAAAGGCAATGCATTCACTTTTCTACCTTTTTTTCTGATTTGAAGTTTTGTAAAGAGTTTTGATTATATTTTAATAATTGGTCTGAATCCGAACGCGTTACAGGCCCATTTGCAAGATAGCGTAACCGGATGTCTACGAAGTTTGTAAAAAAAAAAATAACTGCCCCAAACGCCATAAAATTTACTATTCTACTCAAATGAAAGGAGAAAATACACAGAAATCGGGAGACTTCGAAGACGAATGTCAGTTTTCAGTCTAACGTAATTTATTTGACCGAACTTTTTAAATGGAATTAAAAAAAAACCGCTTTAAAATATTTTAAAACACAAAAAATATGCAGGTAGGTAGAAAAGTAACTTTTATGCCTTTGGTAACACTTATTTATTGATTATTTATTTTTGCGCATCTTTGTTTTCTATCTGTCATTCTTCACAATCGCCAAAATAAGGAAAGTCAATTAGTCAAATAAAAGAATTATATATTTCTGCGAAATTTAAAATAGTTACTTTATGTTTTTTGCTTTTATTATTAAAAAGTTTTATTGTCAACGTGAAACGCCTAAATGAAAATTATCTGGAAAATATAGTCGCCATCTTTATAAACAAAAATGAATATGCTGGTTAAAGAAGAACGACTACTTTCATAATTTTCTAGTTAAAAAATACATGTTTATTATAAAATTTAGTTATCGCCCTTCCTTAGCTAGTATTTTGGTAAACGAACATATATTACGCAGACCCTCGCCCAATGTCAGACGATAACATCATGATGAACGAACACGACTTCCCTCCACCCAAAAAGAAGGAAGTCTTGCGTGGACGGTCTTATGAGAACTGAACCGATACTACACTACCCTCCACGTTAAAAAATATTCTGACTAAATCGAGTCTTGGGGATTTTTCATTCTGGGAGAATTCCTCCCTAAACACTATTCAAAACGGAGGAGGTAATTCCTGGGAGGACAGTCTTATGACAACAGAACCGATACGACACTACACTGCCCATTAAAAAAATATCTAAATTTAATCAATTTTTTTTAAATTTAAAAATGGCTAATCAAAAAAACATTTTTTTATGAATCCATGACCTTTTGGCTAATATCAAAGTGTAGTATCTGTTCGACATATCAGTGATATTTGACACTTTACTAAAGCCGGAAGTACATTATCTCCCTTGAAAATGAAATCCTAAAAAAGTTTTTAAACGATATCATTTAAAAAAATAAAATCTCTTTATCTTACTTTATTTATAATTATAATAATAGTCATATCGATAAAACGATTGCGTATGTAGAAGAAAATCTGACAATACAAAGTGGAAAGGTATATTACAAAATATCAATTTATTAAAAAACTTAAAAATAAATAAATATGCAAATAAGCAAAATCGAGATTTGTTTGAGTGAGTAGGAGATGTCTATATATAAGGTATTTCAATATATTCTTATATTAGAATGAAATAACCCGAACGTGTTTTGATGTTAATATAGTTAGGATAGGTAGAAACAACTTTCGCATTTATTTATTTAGAAGACAGAAATAAAAATTTAATGACGATTTAAAAAAAAAATGGATCTTATTTTATTATAATTTATAAAGCTTTTGTAAATTAAAAAGCTTAGAGGGAGGCGGTTCCTTATTCTGAGAGTATGATGTCATGATGAATGGACTACATGCACTTACCCCAGGAAGAGATAATCACCGAGAGGATTATATCATGACGAACGAACACTCTCTCCCTCCAAGTACGAGTTAATGCATGAGAGCATGATATCATGATAGAGAGTACACTAACCACTCCTACAAAAGGAGAAGGTAATCCTGGGAGGATGCTATCTTGAGTAACGAACGTATACATACTACACAGAATTAAATAAGCAGACACAGTTTTGATATTAATATAATAAGGTTAGGTGGGGAAATCCTTCCCATATTATTCATTTAAATGACATAAAAACAATGACAAGTTGCTTTATCGACCTGAAACGCCGAGATGGAAATTAGGCTGAATTATATAGTCGCCATCTTCATTAACAAATAGTAAAATGCTAACTAAGGAAGAACGATATGTTTCTTTCATAATTTTCTAGTTAAATACATGTTTATGAACTTGAAATATAGTGCTGTTTTAGCTAGTCTCATTCATGACTTGTTTAGATGACGACTATATTTTTCCGACCTAATTTTTATTTCGCCGTTTCACGTGTACGTACTAAACATATATAAGTTTTAGAGTGCCGAAAAATATTTCACTCTAAAAAAGTTACGTGACTGAAATAGGAATTAACCTCAAATAAAAAAAATGAAACCAGCATGGCTGTTTATTTGAATTAGTTATTTATTGGGGAATGTTTATAACAGGATATATTAAGAAGTGAAAGAAAACTTTAGATACAAAAATTACAATTAAAACAGAAAATTCAATTTTATTTGTTAGCATTTTAAGTCAAAAATGTTTTAATTTCAGACGATGGATTTTTATCATTTTTCCGGAAAAAATATTAAGCTCTTACAAGGAGGAGGTAACTCCTGGGAAGACAGTCTTATGATAATAGAACCGATACTACATTACCCACCACATTCAAAGAAATTCTGATTAAATGAAGGTTTTTTTTCATGTCGTTCATTTAAAAATGCCTTGTCGTATAAGCATTCCGTGGCCCTCTGGTTAAGATCAAAGTGTAGTATCTGTTTTCAACATTTCCGCGACAGTTAAAAGAAGTTTCAAGTAAATTATATCCATTAAAAATGAAATTCTTAAAGTTGTTAAAACTCTATCCGGTTTTTAATAAAATCCCTTTGAAATAATTTTATTAATAATTAAAATGATAATACTATAGATAAAACGATTGCGTTCATAGAAAAATATTTTGCAATACAAATTAGAAATGTATATTAAAACATATTAATTAATTAGAAACGTAAAAATAAATATGTAAATGACCAATATCGGGATTTGTTTGAGAGATATGGGGATTCATATATATATACGGTATTTGAAAATATTATTGTATCATTAGAATGAAATAAGCCTAGTTAGTTTTGATATTAATATAGCTAAGACAGATAGACAACATCTTTCGCATTTATTCATTTATATATATATATATATATATGCATATATATAATACATACATATTCCTCCTAATCTCTTTTCATCTATTTACCTCAGTAATGTATATATATATATATATATATATATATATATATATATATATATATATATTAGTATTTCATGTATCCACATAACAATTTTATAAGGAGATATAATTTTTATGGAACAATTTTCAGTATTTACTTCAACAGTGGTCAATACGTGAGTAGAGCTAGGTAGTAAGTTATGAAAATATATTTATGGCAATCAAGCTACACAGAGACCCCGCGTTTCATCCCCGGGGGAATCGTCAGGCTAAAATGAAGATTCCCCCCGGGGATGAAACGCGGGAGCCTCTGTGTAGCTTGATTGCCATAAATATATTTTTATAACTTACTATATATATATATAGTTATTAGGTTATATCAATAAGAACTTTCATATATTATTATACAGGGTGGGCAAAAATAAGGGTCCTATTTTTAAAAATTCATAACCTTTTTATTTATTGATTTTTTAAAATCTTTTTTTTTAGAATAAGTAAAGGACCCCTTCCGAAGCAAGCATGAGCCGTATTAGCCCTAAGGAACGCACCCTTATTTAGAAAACATTATTTTTGCTTAAAAAACTCAAAACAGTGTAAAAAACAATACTTTAGTTTTTGTAAGTTTTAAGAAGTGTTTTTCGGCTAAAATTTGTTTTGTTTATTGCAAAAAATCTCGGAAGGGTCAGTCTACACACACATAAAGTTTGGTGAGTTTAACTTTTATTTTGTGGAAGTTATTCAAATTCAAGTTATTCAAATTTAAATATAGGACCCTTATTTTGGCCCACCCTATACATATATTATTATATTTCGGAGTATTTGATATTATACATAACAAGTTTTTAATTTTTAAAATCCTCTTTATCAATGTAAATATACTGTGTTTCTTAGCTAAAATTGATGAATTTCTAGGATTATGGAAAACATAAAACATGAAAATACTGTGTGTTATAATTTCAATCAAAAATATATTATTTGATAAATTAATATAAAAACGTGAAAAATTAGACATTTGTAACTATGTGCAGCACTCATTCCTTGTCTACGCGAAGTTTTGCTACCGATCGTCAAAAGAAAACTGTTGTCTTTTTAGAGTGAACGTATTTTAGATTTATACAATTCGATATAGATGCGTATTACCTATTGATTACCTCCGAACTTTTGACTAAGGCCATATTAATGGCTAAAGAATTTACTAATATCACTAGTCTAGAAATTGACATAGTAAAATTAGCTCATAGATATTTTATTAAATAGGATCATAAATATGGACTAGAAAAGAAAAGCAGTGAATTTTGACGTTACGATGGGATAGCAGATTCGGCTCAGCTTACTGGTTTGGTAAACAATTATATTCTAAGGGAAATTGAAAAAGTGATACCTAAGTTGCAAGGGGGATTATATAGAGATGATGCGTTATTTATTTATTACAAGAAGTACAGCCAGACAACAAGATATACTGAGAAAAGCTCTGCACAGATTATTTAAGGAATTGAGCTTAAAAATAAAAACTGATAAACATCATAAGAAATCTAACATTTTTGATTTTAACCTAAATCTAAATCATGATACATATAAGCCATACCATAAGCCAAACCAGTAAATATTCAATACAGATAAATTATCCAATCACCGAACAGCAGTTTAGGAAACCATAATAAATAATATATTTAATAGAATTTCACAACCGTCCATAAATATAAATATTTTTAATGAAAATAAGCAATATTATAATGATGCATAAAAAAAATCAGGCTACAATGAAAATATTAAATATATTAATGAAAATCTTCCAAACAAAAATAAAAACCAAAATATTAACAGGAAGTGTACCATTATATCGTATTACATGGCTTTTAGAGAAGATCTTACAACGGTAAGAGGAACAGCTCTGGATGCAGCGATACTGATAATGCGAATAGAGCAAAAAGGTTAAATATTCATGGGGCTGATATAGAAATGGGATATACTAAACTATTAAACAGAAGATATAGATAAGAGAGCGGATGAAGATAATAAGATAAATAAAATTAAAGGTATAAATAATACGTATAAGAAAAGTAATAAAATAAATAGGAGGAGAAGAACTATATGGGTTACTCCCTAAATAGTATACATGTAAAATCGGATATACCTAACGAATTCTATAAAATAATCGATAATAAATTCAAAGGAAACTACTCAGTAAAAACACAATAAAAGTATCCTATTCAACTATGACAAACATTAAAAACACCATAATCTCATCGAATAAAGCTAAGATTAAAAACTCGAAAGATAGTTATGATAATGTAGGAAACTCGAATAAAGCAAGAAAATGTAAATATGCGGAAAGATGAATTCCCATTCAAAAGGGAGTGCATGACGGAAAGTATAGCGTATAAGTGCAATGTAGTGGACAGTTTGTAAGGAAGGCGTCTCTAAATTTACCACTTCCTTAGCTGTATATATATATGAAAGAATTTAAAGACAAGAAAAGATAAGTACATTATCGAATGGTCAATATAAGTTAAATTCAGTAAATATTTACCAAGCAAGCGTAAAAGATGCAATTTATGTATAACTGAAGCAGTTGAAATAATCACATATAGAGAACATATTATGAACAAGAGAAATGAGATAATAGGCGGCTGTTTACATAAATATATATATATATATATATATATATATATATAGTAAATATGACGGTTGAAAAACTAATAAGTTAATAAATTATAAATAAAATATATAAATGAAAAAAACAATACCTGTATCGCTCTTAAAATAACTCAATATAGGTGAACGAAATATCTATAAATAAACAATAAAGCCGAATAATAAATGCAGATATAGATGATATTGTAACAAAAAAATCAGTGTATTTACGGTATCCCGGTCAAAACAGAAGTCACATACCACATGGAAAAAACTATAATGTAAGAAAATAAAAATTCAGAAGAAAATAGCAACAAAAATCTATAAAAACTATATGTCTCACTATGCCAAAATAATATGCAACCATGGGATGTGTTGTCGTTGTGATGACATCGGAGGAGATTTTAAGTTACTAATTACAAATAAAAATATATGAAAATTAGAATAGCGATCATGAATCATATATGATAATATAACTAAGTTATTGTAATCACTACATTAAACGTACATATGATAGAATTTGATAGATAGATAAAATAAATAAAAATTGGAATAAAGTAAAATATCTTTAGGGGAATAATGTTATTGGATAGATCGGCACGAATGTCAAGGTTATAATAAGAGATATAACAGAATAAATATATATTTTAATGCGGAAATATTTAGATTACTAATTATAACTGATGATGAATGATTAGAAATACAAATAGAGAACAGGATAAGATACATATATGTTACCAGATAAATATAACGAGACAATAATTCCATGTGAATATATATATATATATATATATATATATATATATATATATATATATAATGTTGATTAGTACTGATTGTAATTTAGGCTCTAGTCGCCTAGTTTTTCATGTTTTTGTAACAGATATATTGGTGTTTGCTGAAACAAGTGTATGCTGAATATTTTTTGTTGAAATGACGTTTATCTGTTCTTTCTAACACTGAAATAGTACAACATTACATAAACAATACTTAATATAGCATAGCTATGGCTTCACACTATTGAGATATCATAATTACTTCATGTTGTAAAATTTATATTTGAATAGAAAAAATACTAAATGTAAATACAAAAATACACACACACAAATATATATATATATAAATATATATATATATATGATTATTTTTAGTTATACAGACATGTACAACATCTGCGACCCTGGCATGTCGATGTTATCGATCAACAGCAAGTATAAACTTAGATCTAATCAGGAAGAGTTAGAATCCGATCTAAACCTTACATCATATTTAGAAAGGCTATTGCCAAATATGATCTAAGATTAAGATCGAATTCTAACTCTCCCTGATGAGATCTCAGTTTATAATAACTGTTGATCGATAACATCGACATGCCAGTGTCGCAGATTTTGTACACGTCTGTGTAAATAAAAATAATCATGTATAAAAGCTCTATTTGATATTGAGCACTTTTTATAAACCCGGTTGAAATTCTTTGGATTACTACTCTGTGGATGTTTTACCTGAATTATATATATATATATATATATATATATATATATATATATATATATATATATATTTAAAGTAGGAAAGATGTAGATAAAAAAATACATAAAATTACATAAAATTGATTCAAATTTTATTATATCGAAAGTTCAGATGCACGGAGTTACACTAATCCTTAAACCATGGTTTTTCAAAGATAAAACTCTTCTCGTCATAGGATAAAATTCGGTAATGTGGTATTTATAATAAATAAATATTACCTGTTCCATTTCACTTTGAAAATTAAAGAAGAAAAACAGAAAAGGTTGGGGATAAAGAAATAAATGGCCGGGAGGGAGAATGGTAGCAGTATTGAGTAGCCATTGTCGAAGACCAAAGGGGACGCTATGATGCAGATAACAAAATAGCAAAGTTTGTAGATTAGCAGAAAAGTTTGTAGATTTGGAGAAAGTTTTTAAAAAGTTTTTACAGGGGTTCAAGTAAAAGGCAGAGGGTTCAAATGTAATTTTATTCAATTTGTTATCTTCATCTTTCCTTCTTTAAAATTGATTGCTCTACTCAACGTATTTATCTTTACTTTATCACGATATATCACTTTACGATACTTCACTGATCGTTAATTCTATTATCATTATAATACACACACACACACACACACATATATATATATATATATATATATATATATATGGGAAAATGAAAAAGGAAAACCAAAAAGGGATGTTTTTATGTGTACATCAACGTTTCGTCTTTATATATAAGACTTCATACTTTCATAAACATTTACTTTCATTCCTCACTACTGACTCCACTAAATCCGGACATCAGCCCTACTGTTTTCTCCAGTAGTGGCTATTACTTTCCTCCCATAATGTCAACCCTATATGTGCACGTACTTGCATGACATTTTCTTTATATTATCATCCCGATGAAGTCTTACAAATAAAGACGAAACGCTGATCTACACATAAAAAAAACATCCCTTTTCGGTTTTCCCTTTTCATTTTCCAATTACGTCGGATTACCTTCATCCTTCTTTTCCCATATATATATATATATATATATATATATATATATATATATATATATATATATATATATATATATTATATATATATATATATATATATATATATATATATATATATATATATATATATATATATATATATATATATGGGAGAATGAAAAAGGAAAACCAAAAAATGGATGTTTTTTATGTGTACATCAACGTTTCGTCTTTATTTATAAGACTTCATCAGGATGATAAAATAGAGAAAAAATGTCATGCAAGTGCAGATACATGTAGGGTAGACATATTGGGAGGAAAAATAGAATGAAATAGTGGCCACTGCTGGGTGGACGTCCGTATTTGTTGGAGAAATAGAAATGAATGTTGAAAAGAGTGAGTGGGGAAAAAATGGAGGGATGGGGTGAGCAAGGACTACTGTGGCTGGTGGGAAGAGAAAGAGGTGGGGGATGAGCAGGGGTAAAGTGGGTGGCAGAGAGAGAGTGGAGGAAGAGGGGGGAGGGAGGTGTTTGACCAGATGGCTGCGGTTCAAGATTGAAGGGGAAAAAGTAAGTTGGAATGTTTGTGTATGGGGTGTATATATATATATATATATATATATATATATATATATATATATATATATATATATATATATACGCCAACAAGGGGATCTCATCGATACGTACAAACCGAAGGCGTTTATATGAAGACTTTTAATTAAAAGAGAGATTCCAAATAAAGTAGCCTTTCTTATATCCTACACAATTGTCGGTTTCCTGATGAAAACAAAACAATATCCACAAATTTACGTAATTAATTAATCAATTGATACTTTAAACTTTATATTTGTAACGTTGAACGCCAAACAAACAATGCGATTTTAAAAAAATACATAATTTATTTTAAGACATGTACTTTCGACGAAAAACGTCGTCATCAGAAATAATAGCATTTGTTGTTCTTTTTAGTGACACATTTGTCATTTAGTATTAGTAAACCCGTTAGATGGTAACAAAGGTTATACAGCAACTGTTGATATAGCGAGCTTACGCTAGCATTGTAACTATTTGAATTATATTTAGAATGTATAACGTCAAACAAACAATACGACCTTTTAAATGATAAATTATTGATACATTTTAAAACATGCGCTTTCGACGTAAGACGTCTTCGTCAGAAGTAATGAACATTTTTCGGTCAGCGTTTGAAATATAATTAAAATATTTGCAATGCTTCAGTGAAGTCGTTTATAAAAATCAGGTACACATTTTAAGTATCTTAAAGGATTTTTAGAAGGCATAATATTATTATTATTATTATTATTATTATTATTATTATTATTATTATTATTATTATTATTATTATTATACATAATTAATTTTTAAAAGCAAAACTATTCATAAATAAGTCGATATAAACTAGATAAGTTAGAATCGAACATTTTATATAAGGTTTAGGGTTAGGGTTAGAGTTTGATTTAAAGTTAGGGTTAGGGTTTCAAATAAAATATCGGTTTAAATAAAAATAAAGAAAAGCTGATTTCTTTAAGTTCGTTTGAACTGTGTATTTTGATCTCCATTACTTTAAGAATCTATAACGCCAAACAAACAATACGACCTTTTAAATAATAAATTATTTATTTATTTTAAAACATGCGCTTTCGACGTCTTCATCAGAGTAATAGACATTTTTCGTTCAGCGTTTAAAATATAATTAAACTATTTGCAATGCTTCAAAAGTGGGCTAATATTTTAAAAAAAAAGGTAACTAGTGTTCACTTACTTACTTATCCGTTTCGAAAATCCATCATTATTAAACTTAATTAACTTTTATTATGATTTGCGTTAAAATAGAAAGTCTACCCTAAAAAGATGTTCACATTTTAAAAAGCCTCTGTCTCGTAACACTACAGAGGAGTACGTTTTCACACACACACAATAAATTGAGAGTAAAGATTCCGGCATAAATTAATTCTAAAATACATTTTAACCCCTTAAAGAACCCCCCCCCCCAGTTCATTCCAAACATTTTACATCTTTAATCATAATCGAAACTTGTTAATCAACTGGAGACATGTTTTCAAAGGGAACTGAACAGCGGATACCACTGGTATACACCATATTTCTGCTTTGAGCGTTTTTCACCAGCCCCCACTTGCTAATAAAGACTTGGGACTCTTTCTCGGTTATTGTAATCCGGAATTTGTCTTTTCTTAAACATATATCATATGAACTTTGAAACTTAGAACAATTTAATCACGTAACAAAAACTATAAAATAGCTAACAATAATGACCTTCAAAATATTAAATCAATATTGATCAAAACCGTGAATTATACACCTCTAAATGCTTCAGTTTGGCGCTTATCCAATCTGAGGAAAAGAAGAACCGGAAGCACAAGACGTAGGATGACACGAGCAGCAGCTATGGAGAAAGGGAGGCAAAAGAAACAATACGTGCGCATGCGCGGTGAAC
>OY744519.1:16993458-17008458 GCA_963556195.1 Sepiola atlantica | reverse complement strand
CATTATAAAACAAGCGTAACTTACTAACAAATAGATGGTGCTTTGTTAGATTGGGACCCGCGCTTACTTTGAGCCCGTCGTTAGGGTTAGGGTCGGGGGGGGTAGGGTTACCGATAAAGTTCAGGGTCATTGGGGGTTAGGGTTTAAGTTAGGGTCAGGGTCAAAGTTAGCCCGGGTCCCCATGTAACAAAGTACCAAATAGAGACGTAAAAATAAGACAAGGGCAATGATATTGTATAGTTAACATCTGAGAAATTATTTTTTTTATTTCAAATAGTTATTTAGTCATATTGTCAAATTCGTCAAACAAAAATGGCGTTCGCTTATTTTAGGTGAGGTGGTCGCTAATTTCAGACTTTATAAAAGGCTAAATTGTCCGATTACAGTAGAGGATCTCTTTACATTAGCGGCTAACCCGAGATATAGGGGAGGGCGCCACTCTTTTCCCAGGATTGCTTCATTGTCCTTGATCCTGACCTTATAATACTGAGAGTTTTAGCAATGTTTGTTTTAGTCTTTGCTATGACTCAACCGAGGATAGAACTCTGGTATCCCGTTTCATTAGCGGAAACGCTTACCAAATGGGCCGGTTTCAGGCTGACGGTATTTATTTATTTATTTATTTATTTATTTTATTTTTTAATATTTAAAATTACTTCTTCTTCTTCTTCTTCTTCTTCTTCTTATTATTATTATTATTTATATATTAATACGATAGAGTGTGTGTTATTTATTTTGTGTGTCACGATCTGACACTCCTATTTAAGAAGATTTAGTGAAGAGACAGCTTTTGCCCCGGCAACCGAGTAATATAAATAAATATATATACTTCCATTCCGTCACGCAAAATTTTTGTGAGTAAAATATGTGCATATTTCTAGCCACCGGATAATATTATTAACAGTAAATTATACAGATTGATGTAGAAAACACTGTGGAATTTCCACAGGGTCCCGCTAGTAAGTATTACTATGTATATAGGAAAATTTAAGTTTCTGAATTAAAACAATTCAACAATTATTTTTGATACGTTTTGAAATTATTTTTGATACGTTTTTAAAAACAATAAAAAAACATGTATTATCAAGTCTCCACGATAGAGTACACATCTGCGGTTGATATCAAGCTCAATGATCAATAGTTTATATGATTAGAACTTTATATATTAATATTACATATTTCAAAAGTTCAAACCATATCAATGTTGATTCCACATATCTGAAACATACTAGGAGAATCAATACTTTGTATGTTATCTTCCACATACGCACGTTCTAAAACTATTTCTAGTAGAAACATTACCTTAAAGTAATGATAAGGAATCCAAATGTTTTTTTTTTCATCAGTATATTTAAAAATTTATCAATTTTCAAACATTTGTACAAGTATATTGACATACCATAGATCTGTTCAATTTTGAGCAAAGGGAGATTATCGGAGACATAAAATATTTCAACAGATTATTCTCAAGTAATGGAGATCAAAATACACAGTTCAAACGAACTTCTTAAAGAAATCAGCTTTTTTGTATTGTTATTTCAACCGATATTTCATTTGAAACCCTAACCCTAACTTTAATTTAAACCCTAACCCTAAACCTTGCATGAAATGTCCGATTCTAACTTATCTAGTTTATATCCAATTATTTATGAATAGTTTTTCTTTTTAAAATTAATTATTGTTGTGAAGTTGTCCCACAGTAAATAATAAATAAAGGAAGTCAAGTCGAGGGTTGGTTTAACAAGTGTATTAACAAAGTAAGAAACTGACTAGCTCTTGGCTAGACAGTTACAAGACTGTGCTTTTTCTTCAGTGTCTCTGGTGACTCGCACTATTTATAGTGACAACCGGTGTAGTTTCTCCTGTGTAAGAACGGCCGGTGTAACAATTATGAATAATAATAATAATAATAATAATAATAATAAAATAATAATAATAATAAAATAATAATAATAATAATCATAATAATAATAATAATAATAATAATAATAATAATAATAATGATAATAATAATAATAAAATAATAATAATAATAATAATAATAATAATAATAATAATAATAATAATAATGATATTATTATGCCTTCTAAAAATCCTTTAAGATGCTTAGAATATGTACCTGATTTTTATAAACGACCTAACTGATGGCATTGAATCTTATTATATCATTGAGACTGAGATAGGAATATTTGCTGACGACATAACGCTCTACTCTCGTCATGTGGGAATAACGGACGCGCACATGCAATGGTTGAATCCTTATAAAATAACCTCCAGGCTGTAGTGGAATGAGACCATAAATGAGTGGTAACTTTTAATGTTGCAAAACGAAAGCTCTTTTTCTTTCGATAACTACAAGAAACCTCTTCAACTACCGATTGCCATGGCAAATACCAATCTACCTGAAAATTCAACATTCAAACTTCTCGACTTTACATTCACAGGTAGCATGAATTGGAACAAATACATTGAAGACATTGCTTAATCTGCTGCAAAGAAGATGTGCTTCCTCTTCCGTGCTAGTAAACTGAAATGTGGGTAATATTTATTACTTGATGTCTACTGCCTAGTGTTAAAATTTTACTAAAGTCAGAGGTATCTGTATTTTCAATAGCCGCCTTTGCATGAAGCTTAAGTAAACAAAATATAGCTTACATTACCTACCCTTACGTAGCAGCCCCGTTCTAAAATGTATGATGGACGGTTAATCAGTTTAGTAGTGAGACCTATTCACATTAATGTAGAAATATATACACATACACATACACATACACAACTTTAGATAAATAGACGTAAAGATCAGCAAAAGCCTCGAAAACCACACCTGAAAAGAAATTGTAAGAGGAAAAGGGAAAGGAAGAAAAAGAAGAAGAATGTTGCATCCTTGTGCCTGTTTTACAAGTACTTTAATTGATTGTGCTCCGATGAACTTGCTGCTCTAGTGCACTCTCGACGTAAATACACTAGACCAATCCGACAATCAGCTGTATCCCATCCATTCACGATGGAGGTCCCCTGATGCCGGAAAGCGTTCTACTCCAATTATTTCCTCCTGCTGCCGGCCGCTGGAATACCCTCCCTGCTCCCTGTTTCTCCGACATGCAGAAATGTATAACCACTGTTAACAGGCATCCTGCTGCACAGCTCCCAACTTAAGATGACTCCTCAAAACTTACACCCTATTTCTCAGTAGCCCATTACGTATAGAGTGGCGACCTGCCTTGAACCATGATAACAAAAATAAGAGATCAAAACAGATTAATGAAAAGAGAGAGGAATGTCTAGTAGTAGTGTTGAATAACAGGTTTACAACACGTGTATATGTCGGCTCTGTCGTTGTCGCCTGCAGCTTGTGTCGAGCTGCTATCTGTCTTCTTTCGGCCACATTGTCCGTGGTCACAATCTCCATCGTCTCCTGTCCCTGGCGGTTTCTTCGTAAGCTGAAATCGAATCTCCCCGTACACAATAAAAGATAATAAGCCTTTCTTTTTTGTTTGAGCTATTTATTTTCTATTTGCTTGTCGATACCGAAGCAAGTTACGTCGTAGTAGAGAGAGAAGCTTACGCTAGTTAATTCCCTAATTACTTAATTACTTGTAAAGGAAGGAAGAGGGGGACATCGCCTGGCTCTCATTTTTGGGAATCTGAAATCCCCTAGCTTGTGTAATCGCTACATGGCTTAGGCGACTTGACTAGCAGGCTTCCAAGTTAAAACTGAAATCTCAACTCCAGTTTTCCTACCGGGAAAACTGTGACGTCACACAATCTCGTTATCAAAACGCAGGTGTTACCTAACCTTTGAACTAAGGTCTCATCACCCATCACTGCGACCGTGAGAAACAACATTGCACTAAACTTGCACGAGATGACTTCGTTACAAATCGCGCAAACTAAGCACTCTCTCATACGTCCATCATCACATGCGTCCCATTATATAACAGTAGTAGTAGACAGACCTATTAATGCAGTCATCATGACAATTTTAGTTCTTTAATCATCTAATGCATGATGTTTGCCCCACTAATGATAATATATCAAAAGAAAGAAATGTCATTAAGTAGCATGGGTATTGAGAAATGAAGGGGCAGGGAGAGGGGCTAGAGAAAGGAGGTGAAAACAGCGGTCAATTCACAATCCAGTCGCCGGCATTCTAGATCAAGCCAGCAGCCGATAACTAACATTATTTGCTAGCTAAGGGGACGAGCAGCTATAACTACTTAAGATGAGCGAACCGTTTTTGTGTTTGTTTGGCGAGATCTCGTTGCACAGGAGATGTGATTAACGTTTGTGATAAATCCACAGTCGCAAAGACTAGGTTAGAAAAATCGCCTCTCCTCGGGTAGTCCGTTGATACCAGTGAACATATATCACTCTCTCACTCCGTTACTTCGCTCTTTTATTTTCCCAGTCTTTATCTGTATGATGCTGACTTCAGAAAAACATTTTTCTTAACATAGTTCACCCCAAACAAGGCAGGCTGCCACTGTAGACGTAAAAGGCTATTGAGAAATGCAGTGTATGTTTTGGGTGGGGCATCCTAAGTTGGGAGCTGTGCAGCGAGATGTCTGTTTACATTAGTTTTAAATTTCTGCATGTCAATACCGTCGGGGAAACAGGGAGCAGGGAGGGAGTTCCAGAGGCGGGCAGCACGAGGAAATAAGCTATTGGACTAGACGGCTCTCCGGCATCTGGGGACCTCCACAGTTTATGGATGGGATTTGGCTGATTGTCGGGTTGGCCTTGTGAATTTACATCGAGGGGAGCACTAGTGCAGCAAGTTCATCAGAGCACAATCCATTAAATTACTTGTAAAACAGGCACAAGGATGCAACATTGCGGCGATGGGACAGAGGCTGGGGCTTGATAGATAATGAGGGACCTATTAAGTTGGCAACTCTTTTTTGGACCTTGTCTAAGAGGGAGAGACTAGTGGATGATGGACCAGCCCAGATGTGGCAACACTACTCCATGCATGGGCATGCTTTGACTTTTGATTCGTTTTGTGTAGACGTTGGGGTCACCAAATATGTAGGAGCGCGGACCTTAGCTTAATATGTTTTGTCTCAGAGAAAATGCTAAGATCCACGCTTACATTTGAATTGTTAAAAAGAGTGTTTACTACTATTTCGATTGTTTAACTTCCTAAGTGATTAAGATGCAGACAATTACATTATTAGTCGCCCTTAACTTAATAGGACCTATATATATATATATATATATATATATATATATATATATATATATATATATATATATTCATTCATATAAATATCAGTTACACTGGAAAAGCGAAAAATCTACAACTCAACGTCTCGCTAACTAAAGTGTTTTCTCGGCTTTTTCTAGACCGAAAACGCTAAAAGTGACAAAAAACAGGAACATCTATAATTTTGAGAAATATATATATAGTGATAGGATATAATAAATTTATATCGATGTAGAGAAGTAGACATATAAATAACGTACGTACATATACATATAAAAACATATATTCGTATATATGTACTCGAAATATATATGCAAAATATACGTAGATGTCGTATTAGCAAAAAGAAAGGATAAAAGAAGCGTAAAATAGAAAACAGAAGGGAAGCCAAAGAACCTTATTTAAGAGTAGGGAATCAACCGGTGTCTAAGATTATATTGTTTTCATGTATAATAGTTTTACATAGTTGGGTGAGAGAGAAATAATAGAAGCCTATTCCTTGTTTTATTTTATTAGTTGAATGGACTATGAGAGCTGATTTTCTTTTTAATGGAAATTGTTCCAGACAATTCATGAAGCCACTTGATGTCAACAGCTAAAAATATATATTACTTCACGGTAAAAAACAAGCCAACGATAAGTGTTATGTAGCAAGATTCCGACCCAGATGACAGTAATTCTTCCCCCTTTGTCAGAAACATCGCTCATAGAAGGGAGAACTAGCAGACAAAATAATGGAAGTGAGAGTTACGAAGCTGCTGAAATTAAACCTAAAGTCCACTTTCTACTATCCATATTAATCAAAGTGGCGTTTTTTTTAATGAAAACGATGATCATATTCGATACTATTCAAACACACTCAACGCTTTATGTTCTCATACAATGGAATATGATCATGGTTTTGACTTCAGTTTAATTAAACTTATGCAAAACAAATCTAGACGACGATTAATCGAATCAGCTCTCATAGCCCACTCACAAATAAAATTAATCAAGGAATGGTCTTCTATTATGCCCCCCCCACCACCTATCTAAATATATTATCAATGAACGCAATATAAACTTAAACACTGAGTGATTCCCTGCTTTTAACTTAGATTCTTTGGATTCTCTTTTTCTTTTGTTTTCCTCTTAACTTATCCTTTCTTTTTGGTAATAACGACATCTTTGTATATTTTGTATTTATATATTTCGAGTACATATATTATTTGCATATCTATTTTATATGTACATGTATGTACGTTATTTATTATGTATTCACTCTCTTTAAATTTAATATATCCTATCACTATATATATTCTCCAAAATTACAGATTTCTTCGTTTTTTGTCACTTTTAGCTTTTTGTCTCTTGATAAAGCCCACGCAACAGCTGGGCGAAACGTTGAGTTTTAGGTCTTCCGCTTTTCCATTGAAACTCATACCGTTGGATTAAGTTTATACTGCTATTTGTCATATATATATATATATATAGATATATATATATATATATATATATATATATATATATATATATATATCTTTCTCTCTCTCTCTCTCTCTCTCTATATATATATATATATATATATATATAATAATTTATGACAATATATTTATGGCAATTAAGCTACAGAGAGGCTTAATTTTTCCGTTATTATGTGACAATCCCTCGTGGCCTAATGGGACTAGGTGAACGCTTACAGCGCGTAAGTCCTAAACGTCGTACGTAGGTAAAAAAAATATTTTAAAAAAATATATTAAAAACAATTTGATAATATTATAAGCCTCTTCTAAGTAAAGTTGAGCAATGTCGGAAAGATTAAAAATAAACGTTCACCTAAAAGCTTCAGTGCAATGCTCCGATCCTGCCGTTGACTGCTATCGAATGTTCAGTGTAAACATCACTTAATTTCTCTATTATTACGTGACAATTCCTCGTGACCCACATGGACTGGGTGAACGCTTACAGATTCAAGATGTATCTGTGAACGGGGTTCGCGCCCTATGACAGTCTGAGATTGTTATTTCCCTGCGCTGATGAGATATAAACTCAAAATCGACGTTGTACGTAAGTAAAAAAAAGTATTGAAAAAATATTAAAAGTAATTTAATAGTATATATATTATTATTATGAAATTATTTTTAATATGTGTGTGTTGAGTGAAAGTATTTCCACTGTTTGCTCGAATGTAATTTCAATGCATTTAAGCAAACAGTGAAAATACTTTCAATCTTAACTCACTCGTGCCTGAAATCGGACATATAAACTTCAAGCTTCAATTAAAACGGCTAAGTTACACCATGCGACGTACAAAAAGAAAAGTATATATTTTCTGTATTTTCCTTATGAAGTTTCTAATATAAGTTAAAAACTAGAATTATAAATAAATAAAGATGTTTACTCATTAAAAAAAAATCGGCGCTTCTGCATTATGACGACGAACAAAATTCCCTTTCTTATTTCTAGAAGAGTAAATCGAAAGGGGAGATAATTCGAATTATTTTTTTAGGGTGACTCATAACGAAACGATCATATTCGATTTTTCTTTCGTCACGAGGGAAACCGTAACACAGAAGCATCAAAATTTGTCAGAAGAAACATTTAAAAACAATATTTTTGTAATAAAATACATTAAGAAACGAAATAATATAGATTTATTTGGGCAACTTTGACATCATATAAAATATATTTAATTTAATAAAATGTCTTCAAGATTTAACGCATTGACGTCCATTTTCGGAAAATGAAGAAAAGAATTCAGACACTTAAAATAATTCGAATTATCTCCCCTTTCGATTCACTAGTCTAGAAATAAGGAAGTCGCCATTTTGCTTGTCGCCATTTTGTTAGTCGCCATTTTGTTGCCATAATACAGAAGTACCAAAAAATCTACATTTTTACTGCTTTCTCAACTGTTGTTATATATATATATATATATATATATATATATATATATATATATATATATATATATATATATATATATATATATATAGCAATAGATGAAGTGAAAGAATAGAATAAGGTGCGAATCAAATTTTATTACAGTTCAATGTTCAGGCAAAGTTCTTTAAAGTCCTTAATTCATGAGTTTTCAAAGAAAATCTTCTCCTCAGAAGACCATTACCGCAATGACATTACTGCAGGTAATAAAAATTAAACTGTGAAAATATATAAAAAAAGTATATATAAAAATACATAAAGGTATATAAAACATGAACAATATCGGCCCAAAACATACTTTTTTGTATACCTATACAGTTTATCCAAGTCAACAAGTTTAAAATAGCCCCAGGCAAGATATCAAAGAGGTTGATTAAAAAATAATCCAAATGGTGAATGGTGGTCCAAAAATGCAAAAAGTTATCCAGGCGGGAAATTCGTTTGCTATTGATACAGCGGATAGCAAAGACTTAAAAAAAACTTTGCCTGAACATTGAACTGTAATAAAATTTGTATTCGCACCTTATTCTATTCTTTCACTTTATCTATTGCTATTAATGCTCTATTCAGTATATTGAGCTTTATTTTTATCCGGATGTTCACTAATTAAATATATTAGTTGCCTCTTATATATTTTGTTGTATTAACCTTATATATATATATATATATATATATATATATATATATATATATATATATATATATATATATACATACATATATATATATATATATATATATATATATATATATATATACTTTATTTTTAATATAGCAGGAACAATCACAACACAGTGCTCGATTAATTAAGAATTACATTTTAAAATTAAAAATTAAGAGCGTTATATTCATTTATTTTGGTATAGAAAAATTAGTACAACATTCGTAGCTGAAGAGAGCCGGATGGCTTAGTCCTTCCGTGCTTGAAACCGACGATACGAATGTTGTACTAATTTTTCGGTACCAAAATAAATAAATAAATCTCTCTCTCTCTCTCTCTCTCTCTCTCTCTCTCTCTCTCTATATATATATATATATATATATATATATATATATATATATATATATATATATATATCTTTCACTTACCCCTTATTTTCTGCTGTTAATGTAATGGGTAAAAAGTCCACCTGTTGTCAATATGCCCGGGTCTTTCCTAACTGAAGAGCTGTGATATTGCGAACCTGTTTGTGGATGACCGTAAGTAATGAGATGCATCTAGCTTTACCTGTCTGTTCCAATCTGTCTACCCCATGTACTTATCCTACCTCGTACACCATATCGGACACGATTATCGTTCACTTGTCAAGACAAAAATGAAAATATTGAAATAAAAATGCAAAATTTTTTTTTTGAAATTAAAATATTCGAAAACAAAAGTATGTCGATAATTCTGAATACATTCTGACATTTTCGTTTTATTTTTAATCCGTCATATTGAATTGCCTGGTCGATTCATATGGAAGAAATACAGTGGGGAAACGTGATTTCCATTCATATACATAGTCTACACGTTTCGTCTTGAGCAATTTGAATACCGCCATTAATATGGTTCTTTGCTAATATATGCACCCTAGAAGAACGGATATTTAATAGCATTAAAAAAGGGAGATATTACATGAAATATGAAACTAAACTCAACATCTAATATATACTATCGTTTGTTATGGAGCGATTCTAACGGCGATTCGTTTCTTTTCTAGAATAGCGGCGCTTCCTAAAGTTCTGATTATGTCTGGTTTAGGGGCACAAGTGAACAAGATTACTCGATTTTGAACATAAACCATTATTATAACCAGATATTACTCTCTATTCGCCCATTTAGAGGCTTAACATCACTTTCGAATTTCACACGTCCAAGAAGTTGTAATTAGCAACATCACATTTTTTAATCTAACATAAAATTTAATCCTGTACGATTTTAAAAGTCAGACCCAAATAGCAATCTATCCAATATATCGATATTTGATTCGGACTAACTTATCTTCTGGCTTTTGCTACTACTATGTTACAGACACGAATATAATTTATTTAGCTTCGTTTTTTTCCTGAAAATATTTAACCTGGCTAAGAAATGTTCTTTACTTACCTGAACAGAAACGCGAGTTAAAACATTCTTAATGATAAATAAAGTTTCGATAGTTCCCTACATATTTCTTCTATTTGATTTATTTATTACAATTAATTGTTTATCATACTAATAGGTGAACTTAAACTTATGCGTGCATTTTTATTAGCAGTCACAAACGTTAGTAATTATTAGGGATACAAGGGGCCTATTTTTATCCTAAGATTAACGTACTACCGTGGGTATGTTGGAGAGTAACAATTACAAAATGAAAACATTTCGCATAGCTTAGATATTTCACAGATATATTTAGAAACAATTTAACACTATATTGTTTTGCCTTTAAAACGCCAACTTTGAATGTCATTTCTTTTATTGATAACATTCTCTCATTAATTCGTTGCTACTTTAAAAAATAACTATTAAAAACAAACCATTATATTGTATATTTATCTTTTAGAATATTATAAAGATTAGGTCACCATTCTATTAAAAATATGTGCAGCGTGTTTGCCAAATCGATGGCATAACTTCAGGATTATGTTCTATATGTGTAAATAACCTCTTCGTTCTGTTTTTCTTGTCACAGAACTCAATTACTAATCAAATATCTTTTGGGCTCCATTTATTCCCTGCGTGGTTTATGGATTGTGCTGATCATATTTACTAACCTATATTTAGACTGTTGTATTATTGTAACTGAAAAAAGAAGGATTACTATTCGCAGGATGCCGACTATGTTCCTCATGTTGACTATCATAGGAATCTTTGCAAATCATGACGTTCAGATATTTCTTCCGAGCCCCATGGTTATTATATTTGTTAAGTGTTATTTTTTAGTGGTTTTGTCTGCGAATGTAGTAACAACAGCCCAGGCTTATTTTATCTGAGATTTCGTCACAGATATAGTGTTTATTTATCCTTTGTCTAGAATAGACGTGCAGTATAACGCACAGTGTACGTGTTTGATAATTACAATAAAGAATATTGATCAGTTTTCGGTCTTACATACACATATAGAACTTAACTCTCATGTTAAATTAACGATCGTTTTTTTATTGTATATATATTGAAAAATAATGAAAAGTCATATTGATATATGGATTTTGGAATATATAAGATATATTTATCATTTGGATTAAGAGTGTATATATTAATAAAACATGCATCAGATATATTGATTATTTAGATAAATATTTAATAAATATAAATTAACAATAGAAAATATATATTAATCGTTCGTTATATAGTAATAAACAATATATAAGATATATGAATTGCTTGGAATAAAACTGTATATATTAATGAAAAAAGATCATATATATTAATCATTTGTTTTTAAAACTGTATATATTATTAAACAATAGATCCGATATATTAATTAATTGGATTAACATTTGATATATAAATAAACAATAGATTAGACATATTCATCGTTTGGATGAAATCTGCATATATTAATCAAAAATAGAGCAGATATATTAATCGTTTAGATTATAACTATATATATATTAATAAACAATATATTAGATAAAGTAATTGTTTTGATTAAAACTATATATATTAATAAAATATCAGATATATTGATCGTTTGGATTAAAACTGTATATATTAAAAATAGATCAGATATATTAATCGTTTGGACTGAAACTGTATATATTAAAAACAAAAGATCAGAAATATTAATCGTTTCAATTATAAACTGTATATATTAATTAACAAAATATAAGATATTTAAATTGCTTGATTTAAAACTGTATATATTAATGAACAATAGATAAGATATATTAATCGTTTAAATTACAACTATATATATATATATATATATATATATATATATATATATATATATATATATATATATAAACAATAGATAAGATATATAAACCGTTTAAATTCAAACTATATATATTAATAAACAATAGATAAGATATATTAATCATTTGGATAAAAATGTATGTATTGATAAACAAAAGATAACATATATTAATCGTTTCGATTAAAATTGTATATATATATATATATATATATATATATATATATATATATATATGATTATTTGTATTTACACACACATGTACGAAATCTGCGACACTGGCATGTCGATTTTATCGATCAACAGCTATTATAAACTGAGATCTCATCAGGCAGAGTTAGAATCCAATATTAACCTTAGATCATATTTGGAAAGAACCTTTCCAAATATGATCTAATGTTAAGATCGAATTTTAAATCTGTCTGATGAGATCTCAGTTTATAACAGCTGTTGATCGATAACATCGACATGCCAGTGTCGCAGATTTTGTACATGTCTGTGTAAATAAAAATTATTATATATGAAAGCTCTATTTTATATTGAGCACTTTTTATAAATCCTGTTGAAATTCTTTGGATTACTATCCTGTGGAGTTTTACATTGCTTGCATTATATATATATATATATATATATATATATATATATATATATATATATATATATATATATATATATATGTATTTTTTGTTGGTGATTTTATTATTCCATTATTTGCGACAAAATATATGCTGTTTCATTAACGCTCGCAAAGAACGTCAACTCTTCAAGCGACAATGGAATCAAATTTGATTCCATTGTCGCTTGAAAAGTTGGCGCTCATTATGGACGCTAATGAAACAGCATATATTTTGTCGCAATTAATGGAATAATAAAATCACCAACAAAAAAATATATTTTGCTCTGAATTTTCATTGAGCACTCTCATAAACCCGGTTTCAACTTCCTTCGGATTTATACCCCCTGGATATTTGTAACAAGTTAATTATATATATATATATATATATATATATATATATATATATATATATATATATATATATATATATATATATATATATATAAACAATACAATACGATATATATATATAAATCGTTATAACAAAACTGTTGTTCAAATCCAATGTCAACAAATACTTATCACAGATCGATAAGTAATCAATGTTTATTCATTCTATTCTATTACTCATTTTCAATCTTATTCTTGTCAACTCTTGTCTTCCAGTGGCTTTTACCCTTGATTAGTAGTGACTTGTTAGTAAAAAGAACAAGTGAAATACATGAAAAATATAAAATAAAATGTAGTGACGCATCTAAGAGTAAATCCGTTGCTATTCATTTTATTAAACATGGCCGCAATTGGATTCTCATTTTATTTGCATTTCCATTCGCAGGCGATTAACTTCCATCATCACGAAAGAGGACACCTATTTCGAATTAACTGCTTTTTTTTCCATTAATGGGCTTCCGTAAATATGAAGTCACTTCGCGGAGGATTACCCAGGAACAGACATTTATGATCATATCGTTAAGAAAACAATACAGTCAGCACAAAAGACACTTGAACGTGCATAGAAAATGGCGGATATCCTGAAGAAGAGCATTGCGCATGCGCACATATTACTCCGCAAATACGGTAGCACAGAAGCGTCACAAATGTACACAATCGTTTGGTCGTTGAATGGCATCATGGCAAAATCTTTTATTCATCCCTCTTCAATTATCTTGATCCAATGTTTGGTGAGCATTCCAAACGATCGACTATACAAATCCATAATTGACAGAATTTGTTGAATAGAGCAATCGTCACCTGCAACACCCCCAAACAATCTTACTACAAAACACCTTAATTACCATCGCCTGAATTATTTCTCAAGATGGAGAGGTTTTATTTCTTTATCAACTAAACCCACCCAGTGTAGCTCGGAAATTTATTTCCTCTCTCGCTCTCCCTTTCTCTCTCCCTTCTCTCTCTCCCCCTCTCTTTTTCTCTCTATCTATCTATCTATCTATCTATCTATCTATCTATCTATCTATCTATCTATCTATCTATCTATATATATATACAGGGTGGGCCAAAATAAGGGTCCTATCTTTAAATTTGAATAACTTGAATTTGAATAACTTCCACAAAATAAAAGTTAAACTCACCAAACTTTATGTGTGTGTAGACTGATCCTTCCGAGATTTTTTGAAATAAACAAAACAAATTTTAGCCGAAAAACACTTCTTAAAACTTACAAAAACTAAAGTATTGTTTTTTACACTGTTTTGAGTTTTTTAAGCAAAAATAATGTTTTCTAAATGAGGGTACGTTCCTTAGGGCTAATACGGCTCATGCTTGCTTCGGAAGGGGTCCTTTACTTATTCTAAAAAAAAAAATTAAAAAAATCAATAAATAAAAAAGTTATGAATTTTAAAAAATAGGACCCTTATTTTTGCCCACCCTGTATATATATATATATATATATATATATATATATATATAAATATATATATATATATATATATATTTATTGTTATTTAAAAAAACATAATAACATCATTTATTTTAAAACGCTGAGACTTGCAACATATAACTTTTTTTCAAATCAAGACTTTACTTTTTTTTCATTCTGATGGTATTAATCTACGATGAGTCACCCTCCTGTGGAGAAAGCAAAATATATGCACGTCTTGTTGACGAGAGTGTTAAAAGTCCGGTGAAGTGTCGCATCTAAGAAAGTATTATTTTTGTAAAATTATAAACAAGAAGTTAGAACAACAACCAATGTAAGATAATAATAAGTTGAGGTCAGTAAAACTATTTATATCAGTTCAAATAATTCAGACACAACAAATAATTGGTGTACGATCGTTTCTAAAACAATTTGGAATATTTTATTTTGTATTATACTTTAGATATATTCCAAAATGTGTCTTTTTCAGCATCATGAATAGATGTCAAGCAAGAAAGATCAAATTCTAGTATTATTTATATATATATATATA
>OY744519.1:16940958-16990958 GCA_963556195.1 Sepiola atlantica | reverse complement strand
ATATATATATATATATATATATATATATATATATATATATAGAATAAAGTAACACGGAATAACATAATCACATAATCACCGGTGCAATAATTTATTTCGAACCTCTGGCCTTATTCAAGCATCCAACCTAGGCAATTACATTTTTAAAATGAAAAAAAGAGAAATATACACTAACTATTCAGAGCGACAACATATTTAATACATATATGGAGAGAGGGGTAAATGAACTATTTCAGACGTATTTTGAGGGGGAAAGAAAGCGACAACATATTTAATATATATATAGAGAGAGGAGGAGATTGCACGATTTGTAACGGAAGGCAATATAGTGAGGGGAAATAGAGTAATAGATATATAGAGAGGAGGAAAGTGTATGATTTACAACGGAATGTATATAGGGAGGGAAAAGGAGGTTAAGATATTATAACCAAGTCAGTTTTTTCTATGCCCCCATCCAACCGCTTAACCCTAAGTTCTTTTAAATCGTCTACGAAAACCGGAAATTCGAATTATAATTCAAAATGTAGTAAAAAAGAAAATTGACTTTTACCAGAGTCGCAGTGGCGCAATATATTGCATTGTTTCAGCGCGGTTTTTATCCAGATGTTTACTAAGAAATAAGATTCGATTCTGACGCTTATGTTAGATGGTGATGGGAGCAGTATTATACCGCTTCCAATGAACTTGTGACGTGGGAGAGAGTATACGGTATCTCTCTTTTCCTGGGCAAGAATCGAACATACGACATTACAGTCTGGCGTGTGACCACAAGACCACGAACAGTTTGCCAAGATATATACGATTTTGTATCGTCATAATGTTACGTCGTCTTTGTTATTTGTTTTACTGGCGATAGAAACATGGTTGCTTTCTTAGTATTTTTCCACATCCTAAGCGGTAAAGTACGTCATATTAAGTCGCACTTTTACATAGAACGTGAAATTGTTTTTTCATTTTATATATATATATATATATATATATATATATATATATATATATATATATATATATATATATATATATATATATATAACTTTTTCCGCCATTGCCCGATCGTATAATTGTTATATGTGTGTGTAAGCAGGGCTGTTTTGGATAGAAAATATTCCGACCCCGAATATTTAATTTTTTTATGTTACTGGTATGGTTATTTCAAATGTCAAGGATATATATATATATATATATATATATATATATATATATATATATATATATATATATATATATATATATATAATTTTCTCAACATTTAAAAATTAAAAACTAAAAAACTATAATGGAAAACAGCATGTAAATTATAGATAATAATATCATTTTTTAATATTTCGAACAGTCCGGTTTCAAAACTTTTTTTTTTAATATAAAACCTGAATGAATATGAACCTTACGTGAATAACTTGACATCAGATACATTGGAGTTGTTTTCCCTTTTTCTTTATCGATTCTTTTTGTTGTAACTATGAGCAACGCTTTTACTAAATGTAATTCGATGACGTTCTTGACTTTAGGCGCATCTGGTGGGTTTACGTGAAAATGTTTGTCGAAGTTACAAAGAGAATTTTATTTTTCTATTATTAATATATAGTCTTCAACGTACCAATGTCTGTCATGTTCTTGTAAGCGTTAAGTACAAGTAATTTGTTCATAGTAAAAAACTAGCAGGGCCACCCGGCGTTGCCCGGAGTAAAAGTGTAACATCTCTGCATTAAAACGTCTATCTCTCTCTTTCGCCCTGTCCTGTTTATCCCCTCGTCACCCGCTCTTTCTTCTCCACCTAGCTCATTTTTTTTCTCTGGACATACACACACCTTTAAATAGATCACTTGAAGAATGAGTTTATGTTAGGGAAATAACTAATTAGAATGAAATCAGAGTTACTTCACTTTTGTTATTGGGAAAAAGATGAAAAACCTACACCCCAACAAAATCGTGTCCAGTTTTCTATTTGAATTTAGGATATTATTAATTCCGGTAAACCCTGATCAAGAATATACCAACTTTGTTGGTGTTTCTTTAATAGTTTTGCCTTTTATCTTGACAGACACACGTACATCCACTTCCTTTTACATGATATTAGGGGTGGGACGTAATGGGTGAACATTTCAGATTCATGTGAGTAGTATTTTTTGTGTCCATTTATATATAAATTACACTAAACAATCAAACATTTTGAAAATTTTGCAAAATTCAGAAGGTGCAGGCCAAAAATTGCCGTTAGGGATCCACGGGACTCAAAATCCATCATTTTTCGGTGAAAAAGTGGTTTCATGCAACATTGCAGGCCCTAAAACATCCTCAAAAGCTATGAATGGATATAGATGGTTAAATCTGATATAGTACTTTAATTTAGGACCATTTTCAGGCTGTGAAAGGGTTTTCATGAATGTAAAATAGGCAAAATCTAGTGGCCTGCACCTTCTGAATTTGGCAACATTTTCAAAATGTTTGATTGTTTAGTGTTATTTATGTATAAATGAACACAAAAAAATACTACTCGCATGAATCTGAAATTTTCACCCATTACGTACCACCCCTAATGATAGATTAGATATTTTTCCGTCTGTAAAAAAATCTTACGTATCAACTTCGGAGTTTACAACTGATCTCTGTATGTTATATATATATATATATATATATATATATATATATATATATATATATATAGTAAGTTATGAAAATATATGTATAGCAATTAAGCTACAAAGAGGCTTCCACGGTTCATCCCCGGAGTGAATCGTCATGCTAAAATGCATTTTAGCCTGACGATTCCTCCCGGGGATGAAACGCGGTAACCTCTGTGTAGCTTAATTGCTATAAATATATTTTCATATCTTACTACCTTGCTCTACTCACGTATCGAGCACTGTTGAAGTAAATACTGAAAATTGACACATGCAAAATTATATCTCCTTATAAAATTTTATGTAGATAAATGAAATAATAATAATAATAATAATAATATATATATATATATATATATATATATATATATATATATATATATATATATATATATATTGATGTTAATCTGGTGCATGCTTTTATGATTACAGTATTGGGACGAAGATTCGATTTCGTACAGCAGGCACACCTTTTAACATTAGACGTCTTAACGCAAAGTTGAAAAACCTTTAATAACATTGTTTTTGCACTCATATATGCAGATGATGCAGACCTTGTTTCACATGCAGAAGAGAACACGAAACTGCTTATGGACAAGGTATCCAGTGCATCTAAAGCTTTTGGACTTAGCATCAGTCCCACGAAAACCTATGTTATGCTTATTGGAATGCCATATGTTGAACCAAACATCTTGGTTGTATTGGAAGAGATTAAATGCTACAGGAATCTTTGTGCATCTTGGTTGTACGCTGGGTACGAATTGTACGGTTGATGCTGAGATAAATCACCGAATAGCCAAAGCCAGTCCTGTTTCTGGCAAACTAAAGAAACGTGAATGCTAAGATCGGGGATATATATCAAAGACAAAGCTTAGTGTTTATGGAGCATGCGTTATAAGTACTGTGCTATATGGATCAGAGGCTTGAACAGTATATAAAAGACATCTCAAGCTATTGGAAAGATTTCATAAAAGTTGTATTCAAAGAATACTTAACATCAACTGTAGTGTTTGAACGATCAAATAGCACCAGTATAGAAATGAAAATCATTTAAAATCATATGCGCTTGACTGGACACTTTGTTACGATGGAAGACGAAATACTCTCGAAACAGCTGTTTTATTGTGAGATAGATAGAAGGAAAATACCACAGCATAAACCATAAACAAGGTTTAAGGATACCCTGAAAATAATTGGAAACTACTTGAGATTGATGTAAATAACTGCGAAGCACAATCAGAAGACCGACCACTATGGAGAAATAACACCAGGGAAATATGTAAGAATTTTGAAGAGATTTTGTGTAGATCATGCTGTAAAAATGCAGGATTAAAGTATAGTGTCAAAGAAGTTGCAACAGAAACCGACGTGCACTATATGTAATAGGCTTCTTATGTCTTATCTTAAATCACACCTTTATTATCAGTAGTATTATTATGGAAGTGACAAAGGGTATTTAAACTTATGATGAAAAAAATATCAACTATTTGATGGATTCAGCTGATTTTTGGCAGAGATAGAGGTTCTAGGGTCTAGTTGATGGCATTTTAATTTCAGTTTACCATACACCTTAGTTTTCCAGAAAATTCCAACAAACCTTTAAAATGACCATTGTTTACAAAAGTACTGACATTCCATGATAAATGCCAGTATACTGAAATCATATGCTCTTAATAGGGTTAAGATGAAAATTCATATACACTAAATGTACAAAAGCAAGGAAACTCCCACATTTTTACACTTTTATTGTCATTAAGGGTATGCGAGCACAGCAGGGCTATGCATTTTACTGGTATTCATTTTTCTTCAGCGCACCTCACACACTTCATCCACTCATGCATAGAGATTTATACTGTAGTGATGTGATAATGAAATGGTTTGGTTGATATGTAGTCATACCCTTGATTAATGACAATAAAAGTGTAAAAATTTGGGAATTTCCTTGCTTTTGTACATTTAGTGTATATGAATTTTCATCTTAACCCTATTAAGGGCATATGATTTCAGTATACTGGCATTTATCATGGAATATATATATATATATATATATATATATATATATATATATATTATGTGCTAGAGTCTCATATCATCCAGCGATCCATTTCTTTTAAATTCAGTTTTCCAGGATTGATATTATAATGAGCCAGTCCTTCTGTGTCGTACAACAATATCACTATTGGGTGATAATAATAAAATACCAACCGTATACAAACATTCATTCCTACCCCGTCACCACTGCAACCAAAACTTAATCTCCGACATCAGTATTATTTTTGGTATGAGTGGTAGTTGAGCATATGTCTCTTTGGATTCAGTCTTGTTGTCTTCCAGGAATCATTGTTGCCCTTTCACTGTTTATCTGGTAATTGTTTTCCACCGGACGCATGGGAAATTGAGAGAAATGCTTGTAGATGGTTGTTTAAACGTAGCCTGTTCGAATACGGCAAACAACGACCTCGGATGTCAAAAAGAAGAAGAGGGCCGTCGTTCGCCCTATCTAAAGGTGAGGGAAAGGCGGGCTGCTTTTTTATAAGTGAGGCGAGTTCCTCCAATTTCCGTCGACATAGCACGTCTAAAATGGCGCCGATGACATTATAAAAATAAGCATCTCTGCTTAGAAAGAAGTTATATTTAACAAAACAAATAATTTTTTTTAATGCCCCTAAACACCGCCATTCCACAAAGGCTGATTGTGACTATAGTCGAGTTAACGTAGTGAATAATCCATCTCCCCATACGAATAGCTGGCCGTTCGCTCTTTTTTTCATCCTAGTTAAGGTTTGAATCGGCAATCAACCCGACAAAGCAGGGATTACCGCACCAGCACTAAGCCCCGTTTTGTCAGGATTGGATATGGTCCAGTTTGCTCCTAGGAGATACACATATGCAAGCATAACCGTCTCGCTTTGAAGGGAGTTTGTTTATTCGGATTGTTTGACGCGCCTCTTTGGGTTCGTTCATGTTTATTCTTGTACCAGCCAGAGTGACCCCTCGGAGGAGCTGGGGGTTTCCTACCTTCAGACCTTAATTAAGTGAGAAGCAAGTAAAAACTTTGAGCTGAGATCAGAGCGTAGTATCTTTTTTTAAAACTGATCAGAGGAGGAGAAATCCTTCTAGACTGAGAATAATTTTCATTTTTCTCAATGTCTACTTAGTCAATTGTTTTTTTTACTCTGGTTTATTTTTTAGACGTTTATCGTTTCTTTGATACGATAGAAAATTAACGCTTCGCCACATGCTTGAGAACAAAATTCCACCACTTAGCACACACCAATAGACGAGTCATTTAAGTGGCATGAGCAGCCTACTAGTCTTAATTATTTTAGAAGTTAAAGTTCGTTCAATCGATAACGATGCAGACTGTCGAGCTGGGTGCGCCAAGTTCGAGTTCTGTCAGTTCCATAGAACGACTTTAATTAAGGATGTTTGCAACCTTCACGTTTGTTTGCGTGGTTGGGTTGGTTTTACAGCATATCAACCCCTTTCGGGTTATTTGATGCCGAATCCGGTCATTTTGGTAAAAGTTTTTATGCTTCAATTTCTTTATATCTTCAAATATTTATTCATGGTGTTTCGTTTAGTTGTTTTTTTACGGCTGATCAACCCTTTTCGGGTTATTTAATGCCGAATCCGGTCATTTTGGTAAAGGATTTTATGCTTCAAATTTTTTATATCTTAAAATATTTATTCAGGGTGTTTCGATTGGTTGTTTGGTTTTACAGCATATCAACCCTTTTCGGGTTATCTAATTCCGAATCCGGCATTTTGGTAATAGTTTTTATGCTTCAAGTTCTTTATATCTCTAAGTATTTATTCATGGTGTTTGGTTGTTTTTTGTCGAAGAACATTGTTGCTTTCAGCTTTGCAGAACATGATTGAGTTTTGCAAAGATAAAGAAACAACCTTCATGTAAATACCTGATTAAAAAAAAAATAGGGGCAACAAAAAAGAATCAAGTCGCACAAATCGTACCATAATGATTTATTTGATGGTTGTTATCATGATTTTTCATTAAGGAACTCATCTTCATATAGTTTCCCTACACAGTTGAAATACCTATTTACTTACCTCCCCACGAGGGCAAACTGAAAAGGTCCACAACGACTAAAAATGAATGTAAAAAGTATACATTTATGTCCTTAACTCTTACAAAAGCAAATATAATTAGTCAAATCCAAATTCATGACAATCTGTATATTCATCGTTGTACGGCATTCACTCTGGGAGGGTTTAATCGGGTACCCCTGAAGTAGGATGTTTCATGGGAGCATCAAATTCACAAGCAGTTCCCACTCGCATGTATATCCCGATCAGGGGTGTTTCGTTTGCAGTTCTCGACGTTCTCATACACACAGCGCCTGGTATTGCCAAATTGTCACCCATCTGGTACCGACCTGCATCAGCGTTGCTTAAATTCGGTGATCTAACGGGAATCGGTGTGGCAACGTGATTATGCCGTATTTGCATATACAGAAATAAAAACTATCAAAGTAAAAAAAAACGCCCGATATGATACTTTAACATTATCTTGATACTTAAAATCAAGCCACAAAATACTTTCTACTTTGCAGTTTAAATACTTTAAAATTACTTTCGAATTTTTACAACGATTGGTGTTGAATATTGTGTCTGGTGTATCGGAAATGTCACCTGGCAGAAGTAAAACGTACTTGACACAGACACGCACCTAGCCGGAAGTAAACGAAACAGGATTGCTTGACACGGAAAGACAACTTTTCGGAAATAAAATAATTGTTCATTGATTAAAAACTACCTACAACGGTTATATTTATCTATAAAATGTTAGCTGAAAACGGGATTACCCCGTCGCTAAATAAACGCCCAAGGGACGTGGCTACATTGATTGCTCATGCGAAATCTCAGAATAGGGCGTTTAAAAGTTGAATGCGTGACAATTCCTAATTATTATATAAGCTACCCATGAATTGAGATCGTAAGTCCACTGGCAGTCGAGTTCTAGAAAATCACTTCCGTCTATTTTTGCGCGTGCTCCACCTTCCTCAGTAACCCCCACTCTTTCACCGCCATCGACAATAAAGCTAAATCATTGTATTTTTATACATTGTTTGTCGTAATTCTTTTGGGCACAGCAGGAATTAAACACTATGAACCACAGTTGGAGGCCTTCAACTTTTGTTCGTTTGAGCGTCCGCGGCTGCGTAGAGACCTCATCCTCAATTTTAACATCATGCACGGCAACTAAAACGTGCCTCGTGACCTCTATTTACCACCATCCCCGCAGAGAGGACTTCGTTAAAACTCAGAGAAGTTGTACCTTGAGACGATTTCGACTAAATTGTCGGAAGGCGTCTTTTTCGGTTTGGGTCGCTTCATCGTTGAACAGGCTACCAGAACCGTGCTCAGCTGTAGACGATCAACCAATTCAATGCAACGCTTGATGCATCATGGCCGCTTATTTTTTGATAATTACACTTTACCTGAGGAGCGGGGGAGAGAGGGCGATTCTGGCGTAAAACATCATCAACCAGAACTTAAATATACTTTCAAAGAGGTTTTCATCCTAGCGCCAAGTCATGGTCCCCACAAGACACAAAAAAGTGGTACCATAGTCACTTTAGTTCAGTTAGAAGAAAGGCAGCATTCTCTGTCTGTGTTTCTGCTCCGTGAAATTACCAACCAAGGGTAGGGACAATGTCTAAAATATCAGGGATTAAAGTCGCCTTTAACATACATTCAGATCTTATATAAATGTACACATCTTGTAATATCTTTCTGCATGGCTTGTTGCACTTTGATTTGATTTGGTTTTAAGCACAGCAGAAATATAACATTGCAAACGTAATGTATTCAATAACACCGTCTGGAATACAACGTATACACGTAACGTAATTCGTGGGAATAAGAATGTTACGACTTTTTGACCTTCTAAATTCTCTTGAGTTGGCATCGTTTTCGGAGATGATGTTTAGAATAACGTACTCACGGGAGTGACCAACTGATGGTTGCCAAAATTCTTAGAGAAACTAGTGCTATGGATGCTGACAGAACTCGAAAGCAGCACGCCCAATTACCTGTCCGCACTTCTATTAACTTCATCACCACCAAATTCTAGGAAGCGAGGCTCTAACAAAAAAAGTTTTATTCAGTTTTTATTAACAGTAGGGTGATGTTAATGATAATAATTACTCCTGATTGGTTTGGTTTGTTTGACGGCATATCAACCAGCTATGGGTTATTTAATGCCGAATAAAGCTGTCAAAACGAATCTTAAGGTAGGATAAGTATTTTATACATTTTTAAAAAACAATTTGAAATTAAATCTTAAGTCTAAAATTTTGGTCGGATTTGTGTCTTTAAACAGGTCTGTTAAATTTTTCGAGTTATAGTATTTCCTTTCGCTTTGTTGCAAATCCTGATAGTGTTTTAATATATGTTTGACTGTATAAGATTCTTAACATGATATACACATTGGAGACTCTTCACCTTCCAATAAATGTTTGTTAGTAATATATGGGAAAGGAAGGATGAAGGTAATCCGACGAAATGGGAAATGAAAAAGGAAAAACCAAAAAGAATGTTTTTTATGTGTTCATCAACGTTTCCTCTTTATTTGTAAGACTTCTTCAGGATGATAATATTAAGAAACATGTCATGAAAGTATGTGAACATATTGGGTTGACATAATGGGTTGATGAGAAAACGTAGTAGTCACTACTGGAAGCAGTAGGACCAACGTCCGGGCTTGGTGATGTCAGTCGCGTGGAATGAAATGAATGTTGATGGTTCTGAGTGAAAAAAGTGGAAAGGTGGGGTGAGCAGGGATGATGTGGATGGTTGTAAGTGAAAAAAATGGAAAGGTGGGGGTGAGCAGGGATGATGTGGATGGTTGTAATGATATATGTATTTCCTATACGGAGTCTGGCTACTACAACCTCTTCTCTTCTTGTAGAATAAGTGCCACTCATAAATTGTAGGCCAAACATTTATTACCTTTGCATTCATCCCAAGATTCTTGCCATTTTCTTTCATAATCCTGTTTATTGAAGGTCGACGATTCTTTACAATGGGGCGGGGCGAATGACGTAAATAATTAGAGGATAGGAAAGAAAATAGAAAAAGAAGAGATAAAGGAGAAGAGAAAGAGAGAGATAGAGAGGCAGAGGGAGGGTAAATCGACCACGATCTATTTCCGTATTGTATACAAGCAATTCAGCCATTTTACTTTTTTGATAATAGCTAAAACAAGAATTAATTACATCGTAACTCTACGAAATTTGAAAGGAATTTAGAAGATATGTTGAACTGTAAAATTTATTATAAGAAAACTCTTTAGTCACAGATTGCCAGGACTAATAACGCCCTATCTGAGACTCTGTCGTTTAAACTCCTCGGCCTAAGATCCATAAGTATCATGAATTGGAACAAATGCATAGAAAGCACTGCCAAGGCCGCTGCAAGGAAAGTGGGCTCCCTCTACAGTGCTAGAAAACATCTCACACCTGCCAGTGTATATATATCTAAAATAAAACCATTCGCCTATGCATGGAGGTTTGTTGTCATATCTGGGCTGGTGCATCAACCACTCGTCTCTCCCTCTTTGACAGGGTAAAAAAGAAGCCTCTAATCTAATAGTCCTCATACTGTGTACAAAGCTCCAGCCTTTGCCCCATCGGCGCCAAGTTGCATTTCTCTGATTGTTTTGCAATTACTTCAATATAATGTGCTCCGATGAACTTGCTGCACTGGTGCCCCCCTCGACGTAAATACCTCCGATCAACCCGACGATTAGCAAAATTCCCCTCTTCATTGTAGATGTCTCTAGATGCCAAAAATGAACTTTAATAGCTTCTTTCCTCAAATTTCTAGTCGTTGGAATTCCCTCCTTTCTTTCTGTTTCCCTTATTGTGCAAATATTGCAGAATGTTTAAATATAATGTGATCAAAGATCTTGCTGCACAAATCCCCACTTATAGGGGCATCCCCTATAAATATTGCCCTTATTCACAGTAGCTTCTTACATCGCAGTGGCAATGTGCTTTGTTTCGGGGTGAATATTAGTAAAATAAAAACGAAAGTTTTTAAAACTGGGATTTAAAATTCTTAGTAAACCCTACTATATTAAAACAGTGAAAGTTTTGGAGCTTTTTCCATCCTATAATTTTTCCATCCTATAATTTTTCCATCCTATAATTTTTTACATCATATAATTTTATTATTAGAGCTTAAAATAGTATTCCTAAAAATAGCTATAGTTTTATTACAATTTGATTTAATTATTTTTATTGAAATCACTCCAGACAACGCATGAAGCCACTTGATGTAACATGCTTACAATAGCAATTGATGATTATCACAAAACAAGAGATGCCTATTGTGCTTAATCTTGAAAAGACCAAGGTTATAGGTAGGAGGAAAACAGTCAGCAGGAAGAGAGTTATAAAACTTGCAGTTCTTGAAAAGACGCTACTGGAATAGGAAACTGTATTACAATGAGGTATCAAAACAGCGAATTTATGGAGACGACTATATCAACGAGTCAAACAAGCTAGAAAAAAAGAAGCAGGTAATAGAACACATAATTCTGAAGAATACATGCTATACTAGTATTTATAGAAAAGACTGAGACTAGCAACATAACGTCTGCGAGAGAGAGGGTGCCGAAAAGAAAAGGACGTGGTCAATCAAATTACAGATATGTTTTTGCACCTTATCAAAACGCTCAAATTGGACAGAGATTTACCAGCCAAGCATCACAAAAGTACTCCATACATAGTCTGATAGTAAATTTTTAGAGATAAAGAATGGCGTCAGGTATGAGAAAGTGTTTGGAGCGATAGAGAGAATTGACTTTACCAGAAGCAGAACGGGCAATGGATCTAATGTATGAACTCTAAGAAGGATTTGATGAGAAAGAAAGACCAAGAAGTCGATTTCTCGTGAAGGGCAAATCCATCGATGATAATCTCAGAAAGAAAAGAGACATTAATTATTGAACAAAAAATATTGATGTTTCGGAATTTTTATAGATGAGGGTTGATAATTTGCAGAATTTGGTATATTCGCACTACTGTTCTCATCTTGGGTGTTTTCATCACAACGTTTCGGCCGATGTATAAATAATAGATAAGTAGTGATCTATAGTGATAAGTAGTTAGATGAAAAACAAAAGTAGGTTTAAGGCTCCCAAAATTCATACTAAAATTTTCCGCAATGCCCCGTACTAAGTATTATTCAGTTATAAGGGACAGTCGTTTGAAGGTTGAAGGTTCAATCCTCAGTGTAGGCGATACGAACGATTACGAATTACTGAAGAATTCTTCCTAATCATGGTAGATGGAACGAGAGCATGCTACCCCCGTGGATTAAATAAAGGGGTCCGTTCGAAATTCCGTTCAGATTCCGGAGTTCGACAAAGTACACCTGAAGAAGGTCGGAGGTTACATCGGCCGAAACGTTGTGATAAAACACCTAATATGATAACAGTAGTCCGAATATACCAAATTCTACAAATAAATATTGGATTAATAACATAAATTAATAATGTACACACTTAAAGTTGTTTCATAATTTTTTTTTTTATTAAAGTCTAGAATTTTTTATTAAAGTCTAGATGGTATAAAATAAGTAAAAAATGAAAACCTAAAACAGTTTAAAGTTGTAGTACTTGTCTGCCTGTTTGTTGGATCAGGAATCTCTTGTAGAATATATATATATATATATATATATATATATATATATATATCATATTTGAATTGTCGAGTGTGAATTTTCCCTTTTTTAAGTTTCAAATATATAATCACCTGAATTGGATGCTTGACAATACCACAAGGTTGAAATAAATTATTGCATCGATAGTTATGTAATTTCGTGTTACTACATTTTATTTTATTCTTACTCTGTTTATTACATTGAGCTCTCATACCTGGATTTCCTCCTGGAATTAGTTCATTATAACACAATATATATATATATATATATATATATATATATATATATATATATATATATATATATATATATATATATATATATATATATTCTGAAACTACATTATGCAGAGTACTGGGCTAATTATATTTCGTCATAATCAAAAGAGGCAAAATATTATCGCGGGGTGTGCGTTCCATAAAAGTGGTAATACGTTTGATATTATTTTTTTATAACTCATCAAATTATTTGAAATTGAAGAAAAAGAATAGAAATGCTAACATGGAGTTAAGTGCTGGGACCAGACATGCAATGTTGTCCTCGATGATTCCCAGGAATCGGATGTGCCTAGATGGGGTTAAATATTATAAATTTACCGCAATTTATTTCAATAATATCACTATACTTACACCAGCTATCAGCCAACTAATGCTGAATTCACCTTTCGTTCCGAACCTTAAAATTGAATATTACAAAATGCAAAAAAATATGAATAAAAACGTAATATAGTTCTATTGGCTCGGCTACAAAAAGAACAACTGATTACTTAGTCAACCCCGGACAACGTCGAGTATTGTTGCAGGTTTAGGTAAAAATCATATGAACATGCATTGTAATCAATTAGTTTGTACATCAGCTAGTGATTATTTTGTTGAAAATTATTCCTTTAGCGAAATCAACTGGGTAAGTCACAAACAGAATGTGTTTTAGACAAAGGGTTCGGAGGACTGAAGTTCCCGTTATAAAGTATGTTGTGAGAATCGGGAACTGGGAGATCTAACCGGAGAATACGGCAGACGAGCGATTGAGAGAATAGCGGTTGCTATTGGGGACTCTGATGGGAACAAAAAAGTAGACGAAACATGTAACTCTAACTCGTTTGAATAGACTTATAAGTATGTGTGTCTCTCTATCTATCTGCCCCTTTCTCTCTGACCCCGCACTTCCTTTTGACTTATGGCTCCGATAGACAATGATGACAGAATAAATCATCGTTCTTCTTTAAGAACGCGATGAGTTTGTTACTCGAATCCTAATTGATGTAAGACGAATAAAACCGTGTATTTGATTGTAGATTTTTATTTATCTACCTCCCACAAGGTAAGATGTGACACAAGGTGGAGAAAGTGGGATTAGATAAGCCAGCGCTCGAGAGGTGAGCACTCTGGCCATTTAAAAATTGCCTGGGCAGCCCCGTCGGCATTCCCCGGTAAGGGCGCCTCAGACAGTAAGCAATAAACTTACTCCTCCCCAAAGAGGGGAGGCAAAGCCTGGGAGGGTGGACCTCCTAGAACTGCACAGGACCAGTCTCGTGCAGTATCCATCGGAACAGATACTACACTTTGATCTTGGCCAAAAGGCCGAGAACCAGCCAATTACGACCGATTGCAGATTGCAAAATATTCTCGTTCTGGAAAGATACGTTGACAACAGGCGTGGACACTGGAACGCCGACCTGTGCCATCTTCAATTAAGAAAAGAAACTTTGCAGGTAAATGAGTTACATAATGAGGGACGGGTTCGAATAGAAGAGTTTAAGTGACACTCTTTTTGAAAGTCAAAGGTCTTCAGAGTGAAAATCAACGAAACCACGTGACTCGCGGCTGGGAAATCTCTCTCTCCCTTATCTAGCGAGATCTCAAGGGGGTAGGACACATGCGTCTGGCTGCTGTCCCCAATAGAAGGCCAGTGCGCAGAGTGCGGCAATCCATCTATCTATCTATCTATCTATCTATCTATCTATCTATCTATCTACCTCCCTCCCCCTCTCTCTCTCGCGTATACAAGTTGTCTCTGATTTTTTTTCTGTAGGTCTGCTTTCTTGAATTGGCTCTGTTCTGATTTTGAGATTGATGTTCATGTTATATGTGTGCGTCTTTGATTGAAAGCTGATTGTTGCGTCTTGCAGTTCTTGTTCTATACTTAGATTTCACCTTGAGAATTTCATAAAAAAACTAATTGCCGCTTCTAATATATTAAGATCTTTTTTCTTATTATTGTTCCCTTCTCATTATTGTTATGCATTCATCTTATTTTCTTTTAGCATCTCTCCATCAACTCTCCGGCAAATTTACATTTTTGCTGTTATGACATTGAAGCATTCTAAACGCACCAGTTTTCTCCTCTCCAAAACTATATCTCCATTCAACATAATTGACAACTCATTTTAAAGCACTTGTCTCTTAATTAAGTGTACAACCTCCTCTCTCTCCCTCTCCCCTCTCTCTCTCTCTCGTCGAGTTTACCAGCCAACAAACAACGACGATGGCACGGGTGTATAATGATATACACACATCACTAAGTGAAAATGCAACAGTAAGAAAAAAAAAAGGACGTCTGCTAGTTTTTTTCATATCCATTTTCATGTGCACAATATTCTCGCTGACTTCTAATCAAATCTCTCGACATTATAAGGAAGGAAGAAATGAGAGAAATCATCTGAAAAATACCACATCGGCCTTTTGGCTAAGATCAAAGTGTAGTATCTGTTCCGATGGATACTGCACGCCTGTCCTGTGCAGTTCTAGGAGGTCCACCCTCCCAGGCTTCGCCTCCCCTCTTTGAGGAGGAGTAAGTTTATTGCTTACTGTCTGAGGCGCCCCTACCGGGGAATGCCGACGGGGCTGCCCAGGCAATTTTTAAATGGCCAGAGTGCTCACCTCTCGAGCTCTGGCTTTTAACCCCACTTGCTAGACCCGATCTTGGGTCACATCTTACTTGTGGGAGTAAGATAAAACTGGCCTTGTGCCTAACTCCGCGAGGAGTAAATAATCATCTGAAGAATACCAGGCAACGAAAACTTGGATTTGAAATCCATTGTTTGCTTAACTGGGGACACTAACCGAACATTTGAAGGGGAGATAATCGAATTGTTTCTAATTTTGTGAGACACTTTTATGTTTCTCTTCGCAGGCGAGATTTTAAGGAGGAAAGGCGCGTCTCGGTGTTACCCCCAATGAGGACCAGGGCACACAGTGTGGATATCTGTCTATCCGTCTCTGCCTCTGTCTCTGTCTCTCACACGCTTATACAAGTTGTCTCTCTGATGTTTTCTGTGACTGTGATTTTAAATAAACACCGGCGTCGAGTGAGTTTATTAGCAGACGAAAAGAACCTGGGTTTACGACGCGACCACACGAGTGTATAACAGTTTATACAACCATCCATGAATTGAAATGCAACAGATAGTCACATAGGGATCAGAGAAAAGACGAGTCGGTTATGTATATAATAACTTTGCATTCCTAAAAATAGTTCAAAATAAACTTTTTTGTTTCTAAGAGTATTCAAGACGACGGTAATCAATGTTCCAGGATAACTTAAAAACTTACAAATCTTCTGTTACTGTATGAGGGGTAAGGGGTGTCGAGCCTTACTACTCAGATATCTTTTCGTCTTGGTTGTAGAACATTATCGTTAATCGTCTCGAGGTGATGGATGAGGCAGCGACTGCTGGATAAACTGAAATTAAATTCACCAACTAAATCACTTTTTTAGCTGAATAAAACTAAGCCGAACTTGGAATTAAGAATATTAACTCGCCTACTTTTACTATTTAAACGTGGGGCATTTTATTTGGAGTCTCACATACAGAGACGGTGAGGGGCGGGGGAGAACGAAAATCTTGTGTGTTTGGTTAGGCTTCTCGCCGATTTAACTGTTTTAATACATTTTTACTTTCTTTCACTTATTAGGCAATTACTGACTCGTTTCTGGTTTCCTATGTTTCCCACATTTGAACGATTAAACCACTAACCTCGCCAGACAGTTCTGTCCTTGGTCATTTCATTTCGGCTAGTTTGTGAAAGCTATCATTGATTGTTGATGGGCGAGGCAGTGGCTGTTGGATGAGCTGAAATTAAAATCACCAAGGAAACTACTTTTTAACTAACATAAATCCGGCCGCAAATAAGAATAACTCTAATATTTTTAGTATTTAAAAATAGAGTATTTTTGTTTGGGATCTTTCATACAGACACCATGCAAGGGGGGCGAAAGTATCTTACTCATAAAAAGTACCTGACTCTTGACGCAATCATCTACTTGTATAATAGTCTGATAGCTCTATGATGGAGTACTGTTGCACACCTGGAGAGGTGCTTATATGAGCCATCGTTCTTGTTATAACAGAGAACAATATCGACTTCGAAATTTAGTTATAAAATTATATATTCTCTCTCTAACAACCCCTTTCTCGCAAAAGAGAGGTTGCTAATATTTCTTTACTCTGTCGTTATTTCCATGGTAGGCGCTCGACTAAGCTCCAATGTATGGTTCCCCTGGTAAAACATTCACAGCAAAAAACTAGTTTAGCCGTAACCATTGTAAATCAGTTTTCTTTCTGCCTCTATGTATCTAAAATTAAACGGAACTTCCATAAACAATTTTTTTTCCTAAACCCTCCCATATGTGTAATACAATCCCACTGGGCTGCTCCACAGCTAACTACAACATGGTCGTTTTCAAATCCAACGTTAACAAATTCTTATTGAGCTGTCCACCTACATAATCCAATTCTGACAATTTAAACAATTATTTCCAATCTTCTCAAAGTATTGTTCATCTCCAACTGTTAATTTCATTAAGCATTATCCTCTAGTTGCTTTTGAACCTTGATAAGTGTTGACACATTTGTACAGAAATAAAGTTTTACGTGCCCATTTCTTGTCTCTTCGATTACGCTCCTCGTTGCTAACCGATTTGTCATTTAACAAATCCTACTTCATGAGGTAATTCATTAAATTTTCGTCTTCTATTTGTTTCCCACGTTGAACTGATTTAAGTTCTAACTCCGACAGACAGGTCTGTCATTAATAATTATAAGCAGAGCTAAACGAAAACCAACCATTATTAAAGACTAGCTAACTTACCCATCCTCAATATATTAAACTGATCTTTCAAACTTTAACAACACTTTTGTATGTTTCATGATTTGAATTAGCGGCTTCTAAAAAGCGGGAAAATCAATATTTCAGATTTTACAAACGTTGGATCAAAATTTGAAATGCCATAAACTCTGTTTGGTAACATCTGTGGATCTGAATATTTTCAGGAATTTCTTCTTTTATTGATAGTAACAAATGTTAAGAGCTGACATGACACATCCCTGTTGAATTTCTTTGCAATGCCATTGCAGAACTAAATGGAATAATGAAATACGGTGAGAAGGAAAGCAAAAGAAAAAAGAACGTTTAGGTACAAAAATACGATTTCATAAGAGGAAGAAAGGGAGAGAGAGAGAGAGGGAGGGGGTGAAGAGAAAGAGTTGAATGAACGAGTGAAGAAACTATTCCTTTAATAAATAATATAAAGAAAGGAGAAAGGAAGGAGAGAATTGAAGAACATGTTAAATAAAGGTTAAGACGTCGTTATAGAAAGAAAAGGAAGTACAAACACAGGATGAAGAAGAAGATGGTAAAGAACCGAAAAAGTAGAAGAAGTAGAAGAAAATAATTAAAAAAATAAAAATAAAAAAATAAAAATAATAATAATAATGATAATGATAATGATGATGATGATGATGATGATGAGAAAAGAAGAATACAAAGCAAAATAAAAAGAAGAAGCAAAAAGAAGACGGGAAAGAAGAAGACGAAGAAGAAAAAGAAATTGAAGAAAGAAGAAGAATGAGAAGAAGTGGTGCAATAAGTAGGAATAGCAGAAAAATAGGAGAGGAAGAAGAAAGAAGACAAAAGTAGGTGATAGACAAGGAAAATACGAAAAAGAAAGAGAAGAAAAAGAAGAAAAAATGAAGTAGAAAAAGAAACAAAATAGACGAAAAAGAAAGAGAAGAAAAGGAAGAAAAAAATGAAGTAGAAGAAGAAAAAGAAAAGACGAAAAAGAAGAAGAATGTTAAAAGAAGGAAATAAGTGGTCGGAGATGAATGAGAAAAAAGAAGACGAAGAAAAAGAAAAAGAAGAGGAAAAAGAAAACTAGAGAAAGAAAAATAGGACGGCAAAGAAGAGAACGATGAAACGATGAAAGAGAAGAAGACGACGAAGAAGAAAAAGAATACGAACAGGAAAAAGAGTACCAATAATAATTAAAACAATAAGAAATGCAGAATAAGAATTAGATTAGATTGTAATATGATGAAACAGCCGGCGGACATTCCAACATTTGGTGACCCGCCCTCTGATTATTCGAACGGACAGAAAGTTCTATTTCAAGAGAGAGAGAGAGAGAGAGAGAGAGAGAGAGGGAGAGATTAAATAAACCAATTAGACAAAATATGCTATGAACACAATTAAATATGACCTTCCTACGCTATGAAAAAAATTAAATATGAACTTCCTACGCTATGAACAAAATTAAATATGAACTTCCTACGCTATGAACAAAATTAAATATGAACTTTCTACGCTATGAACAAAATTAAATATGAACTTCCTACGCTATGAACACAATTAAATATGACCTTCCTACGCTATGAAAAAAATTAAATATGAACTTCCTACGCTATGAAAAAAATTAAATATGAACTTCCTACGCTATGAAAAAAATTAAATATGAACTTCCTACGCTATGAACAAAATTAAATATGAACTTTCTACGCTATGAACAAAATTAAAAAATGAACTTCCTACGCTATGAACAAAATTAAATATGAACTTCCTACGCTATGAACAAAATTAAATATGAACTTTCTACACTATTAACTAAAGTAAATATGAACTTCCTACGCTATGAACAAAAGTAAATATGACCTTCCTACGCTATGAACAAAATTAAATATGACCTTCATGCGCTATGAACAAAATTAAATATGAACTTCCTACGCTATCAACAAAATTAAATATGAACTTTCTACATTATTAACAAAATTAAATACGAACTTTCTACACTATTAACAAAAGTAAATATGAACTTTCTACACTATTAACAAAAGTAAATATGAACTTTCTACACTATTAACAAAAGTAAATATGAACTTCCTACGCTATGAACAAAATTAAATATGAACTTCCTACGCTATGAACAACATTAAATCTGAACTTCCTACGCTATGAAAAAAATTAAATATGAACATCCTACGCTATGAACAAAATTAAATATAACATTCCTACGCTATGAACAAAATTAAATATGAATTCCTACGCTATGAACAAAATTAAATATGAACTTCCTACGCTATCAACAAAATTAAATATGAACTTCCTATGCTATCAACAAAATTAAATATTAACTTTCTATGCTATGAAAAAAATTAAATATGAACTTTCTACGCTATTAGCAAAATTAAATATGAACTTCCTATCTCATGCACCGAAGTTAGTATTTGAATAAAGCAAATTATAAAGTTAATTGATATATTTCTATAAATTAATAAATTTAAATATATTTTATCGATATACTAACGAACGTGCACCATTTCATAAGTCGTATAAAGAAAGACACATTTTAGACATTTTATATTTTTCTACTGTTTCAATAAATGTTCTACGGTAAAACTCCTACGGTTTTCTTACGCTATGAACTTCTGACGCTATGAACTAAGCTTAGCTATTTAAAAAAAAGGTAATTATAAAATTAACTAATATATTTTTGTAAATTAATATATTTAAAGATATTTTTTGTCGGTATAATAACGAAGGTACGCCCTTTTTAAAGTCGGAGAAAGAAATACAGAATCACTTGGAAGAAAAGAGTTGCTTTTATAGATATACAGATGTTTCGTGCTCAACAAAAAAAGATGTTGATTAAGGAACTGGAAATAGTATTTAAAGTGTCTATTTGTTGTATACATAGAGATGGTTCGTGCTCTACAAAGAAGAAAATGTATTAAGAAAGTAAACTGAAAAAAAGTATCCAAATTTCGACAAAACATAAAAGACTCAATGAAATAATTGAACGGAAACGAGGATATTCAAACATTTCAATGCAGTTATATACATGCAGTATCTATTAACAATTTTTCTTAAATATTTAGGCATTAATGTCTTTTTGCATTGTTCAATAATCATTTACCTAATAAAAACTATGTAAATATACCTCTACATGCATTTAGTATTTAAAGTGTCTATTTGTTGTATACATAGAGATGGTTGGTGCTCTACAAAGAAAAAAATGTATTAAGAAAATAAACTGAAAAAAAAAGTATCTGAATTTTGACAAACCATAAAAGACTCAATGAAATGATTGAATGGGAATGATTTTAAAAAATATGAGAATATTCAATCATTTTAGTTCAGTCATATTGATGCAGTATCTATTAACAATTTTCTTTATATTTCGACATTATATGTCTATTTGCATTGATCAATAGTCATTTTTCGAATAACTCCATTTTGTTTACATATAGTTTCTTTAATTATCCTAAGAAAAAATTACTATAGTTGGCCAAACCTAGACTGATCTTTTAATGAATAATTTTTGTTTAAGGTCATCTAATTTATCCTACGCTATGGCTAATCTTACGCTATGAACAGATCAAAAGTTCATAACTTAGGAGTTTTACTGTATATATATATATATATATATATATATATATATATATATATATATATATATATATATATATATATATATATATGTGATTTTATGAAGGCTTACCAAAGCATTCCTTTCAGGACACCAATGATCACCATTAAAGATATTTTTTTTTTTTTTACAAATATTATTTATTCAAAAAACATTTAATTTGAATAAATAATATTTGTAAAAAAAAAAAAAAAAAAAAAATATCTTTAATGATGATCATTGGTGTCCTGAAAGGAATGCTTTGGTAAGCCTTCATAAAATAACATATAAATGCTCTGTACTCTGTAATCGAGTATTATCGAGCTTGTTTTTATTGGAACAACCCCGGTCTTCACTGAATGATCTATTTTATAAGTGAAAAATCTAAATCTATATATATATATGTAATATGAATTATTAAAAATAAGAACACAATACAATGCCTTTTAATTTTATTAACTTAACAAAAAATTTCAATTAAATTTTCGAGGATATACTTCATCATCAAAATTAAAAAAAAGATATATTAAAATTTCTTTTTTTTCTTATCGTTTTTTTAGTGTTTTCAATTCGTCTGTTGTTGAAGCAATGTGGATGAGGGTCTCTTTAGTCAAGTCGCGGCACGTAGCGGTGCAAATTGCATAAAAAATGGTGTTCTTGTTTAGAAAGCTTTGTTTATATGGTAATCTGACTTATTAAACATAATGCATTTTAATTTTATTAACTTAAAAAAATATTTCAAGTAAATTTTCAAAAATATATTTCATCATCAAAATTTAAAAAAAAAGATATATTAAAATACCTTTTTTTTCTTTTTTTCTTATCGTTTACTGTGTGTTTTCAATCCGTCTGTTTAGTCAGGAACGCAGTAAGTTAAATAATAAATTATATATATATATATATATATATATATATATATATATATATATATTATATATATATATATAGTTTATCGCTTTGAAAGAAGAAATATTAAGAACTCTACACGAAGAAGGTATTTCGAATTTATGAAAAATGTAGTTCAAAAGGTGACCCAATCTCCGCCATTTTGACAGAATCTAAACTCCTTTAATCAGGCGCTCAGCTTTATAAACACGTCGTCGATAGAAAAGGTATCTGTTAACCAAAATAAAAGATTATCTCTGAACACTTAACAAATGAAACAAGTAAATAATGAACGACTGGAATATCACGAATGTCCAGGCAACCATTATTCTGTTCCCCCATTTTTATTGAAAGTAAGAAAAAACAAGTTTAGTCTATAATCTTATCGGTGTCACTGAAACCGTCATTCCGTTTGGCGGGAGGAAAACGATTCTTAATTTAAATACAGTTGTTATCACTTTTTTATTCTGCCTTTTTAAAGTTTGAATGAAGCTTTTTAATTGGAGATTAGACTTTTTTAATTTGAAGTTGAGATTTATCATTTGAGATTTAGCTTCTTTAATTTTGGGTTGATTTTATTCTTTGAGGTTGGTCTTTTGTAATTAAAAGTTGTGCATTTTTAATTTGAAATTGAGCTTTTTAAATTTGATATGAAAATTTATAATTTGTTGTTAAACCTTTTAATTTCGTGTAGATTTTTTAATTTGAAGTTGAACTTTTTATTTGAGTTTGATCTTTTCAATTTTGAGTCAAATTCTGATTTGAGGTTTAACTTTTTTAATTTAAAGTCGAACGTTTTTATTTGAACTTGAGTTTTTGTTATGTAAAGTCGACTTTTTAATTTTAGGTTGAGTTTCTTTAATTTGAAGTCGAAAGTTAACATTTCAGATTAAGCTTTTTTAATTTGAAGTCGTGATTTATAATTTGTAGGTTAATTTTTTTAATTTAGAGTAGATTTTTTTATTTGAGGTTGACGTTTTTTAATTTGAAGTTGTTTTTATTTGAGTTTGAGCTTAAAAATTTTGAGTTGAATTCTTTTTTATTTTAGCTTGATCTTTTTTAATTTAAAGTCGAGAGTTTTTTAAATGTGGAGTCGAGTTATTTTAATTTTAGATTGAGCTTATTTTAATTTGCAGTTGAGATAAATAATTTGCTGTTGAACTTTTTAAAATTTTGCGTAGATTTCTTTTCATTTGAGGTTGAACTTTTTTAATTTAATGTCGAGCTTTTAAATTCAGATTTAGTTTTTTTAATTTTAAGTCGAGAATTATAATTTAAGATAGATATTTTTTTGTATTTGAAACTTATTCATCGTTGAGTTTGTAAAATTTTATGTCGAGCTTTTTATTTGAGTTTGAGTTTTTGATTTTGAAATCGAACTTTTTTCATTTGAAGTTGAGATTTTTTATTTAACAACGAGCTTTTATAATTAGGAGTTGAGCTTTTTTAAATTGAGATTCAGACATGAATGTTCAATTGTCTTTGTTTTATCGCTATTCAATGATAAGCACACCTGGATACGACGGGCAACCCACCCACCACTCTTAGCATTCTAGGATTTTCGCTAAGATTAAATTCTTCAGTTCAGGAAAAGCTTTGAGATAAACTCAAAGATAAAAATCTGGGCGGTTCTGATCTGTGTGGTGTGAAGCCTATTGAGAATCGGATTTTCTACTGATGAGACGATCACCAAAGTTGTCCCGCACCACTTTCGACGGGGTATCTAAAGTGTGGAGTGTCACAACCTCAACAGAATAGTGTCTGCAAAAGCCACTGCTCTCCACAAAGTGCAACACATAGGATGAAATATATAAAAACATATGATCATTGGTCCTTACTGGTTTGTGTATATATATATATATATATATATATATATATATATATATATATAACATTATACATACCTTCGATCTAATTATGGATTAAATAGTAAGGGAGACTAGCCTCTCAAGCCTTGGTTGTGCAGTTTAACTAACATAAGAGGAGGAAAACTCTGAAATACAATCAGTTTTTTTTTATTATACCGGCATTTTTTCAAGCCACCCTGAAATTTTCCTTAACCTCAAGCTATACTATTTCAAGATAGATGCAATAGGTGATTGTGCAGCCCTTGCTTCACTACAGACTCCCTTTAGAGTAGGTATCCATTCTCTCAAGACTGAAAGGAGGCCAACTGCATACATTCCCAGATTCTTCAAATAGATACTTATGATTAGAAAGATTCGAAATAAGATTCAAGAAGATAGATTCTATTCTACATCTTCAAGAGTGAATTTCGTTTAGTTAAAGAAAAAATTAATTGGTTGAAAAATAAAACAAACTTTATTTCCTGATTGTTTGCTTCTTATGTTTTTAGTTTTTATTTCTTTTCCAATTCAATTTCTCCTTCAAGAGGAAAAATTGGTTATTTGAAAAAGAAATGTCTGATACTGACTAGATTATTATCACATTAAGTATTTTTGAAAATGATCATCTTCAAATGTTTCTTTTTGCCGAACATATATATGAATGTATACTCTTGCAATCTTTTTCCATTCAAAGAAATTTACATACACATGTATATAATTTTTTGCATACTTACTGAGCAGTATCTAATGCCTGTTAATAAGTTTGGACCAACTTTGAGCAGACTAAGATGTGTTGCAAAGGAAGAGTAGTGGTTTTAACGGAATAGAGTAAGGAAGGAGTGTGTCAGACATATTATCAATCTTGCACGTCTGATCCAGATGTACTTGCAACGCAGAGGTGCACACTTGAAACATATAATTGAACGGCGATAACACAAATACTGTTGCGCATTCATAACAAAAACTTGGTGGACACGCCAGAGGCATATATTGAGGACCTTTCCGTACCAGATATGGTTGGATTGCAGAAATAATTGTCAATTTTATTAACGATTTAATGGATGGCATTTTCTCGGGTGGGAGAAGTCACACTCTATAAACGTATGTAGATGTTTATAGGGATCTGTATACCTTTCACAGAACGGTAACAATTGAGAAGGGCTCTTTATTAAAGTAAACATTATTTGTATTTTTATTTCATATAAATCCTATTTTTCCCGCGCAAATCGAAAGAGGAGGACGAGGAGGAGACGGTGAGGAATAAAGAAAACAATGAATAATACATAATATACCAAATCAATGTATGACTTTTTTGGCTACGAGCAAAGTGTAGAATCTGTTCTGATACTACACTTCGTCTTTTCTGTCCTCGATCACTAGAAGAGAAATCCTTCTGGACCAAAAACATTTTTATTTTTCCCCAATCTAGAGTGACACATTTTGGGAAGCTGCATTTTTTCCCCACATTAATAACCAACCTTCTGCGTAACTCTGCCCTCGTAGGGAGACGAGTAAATAGTGTCTTCCCCATAATTTCCTCTGGGCTATATAGAAAAACATGAAATATGAAAATAAACTATTCCTTTAACTAAGACATTAACATAAAGACTGTTGGACATTCGTGACTGAAACTTGGTGGACAAGTCAAGAATGAATTTAAGCACCGAATAAGTTGAATTGTAGAAAAACTTGTGAATTTTATTAATGGATTGTATATTTTAGGGGGGGTCATTTATTAATATCGGACTTTTATAGTTACGGGTGACACAAATAAACTATAATTTATATTCAACTCTCCTTAAGATTAGCCAAGTCTAATAATTGTCCATCGCTCATTTCTATGTTATTTTTAGTCTTGCTAGTTTCCGTTTCCGTATTAACTTCTTATATACATAGAGATTTTGTCCGTCTGTAAGTCACAATTTGTCGAACGCAATAAATACTTTGTGGAATTTGTCTCATTTCGAAATATCAGAGACCTTAAATAAATTCCCAACACAAAAAAGCGGATGCCATGACCGGAAATCGAAACCGGAACCTAAGGTTCTACCAACTGAGCCATTTAGGATCTGTTGTAAATTGAGCTTAAAACATTGCCATAAAATAATTATAGCTTTTGTGTGACGTGACAAATTTATTATTTACGTCATGTTTCAAAAGATGAATTCAAACATACGCGATAATAAAAGTTGAACAAATAAACCGGTAAACATTATCAATAAAGTTGGACATTATTTTAATAGTCCAAATAATTAATTTTGCTCTAAGTACGTATTGGTGTAAAAAACAGTTTAATATTAAATATATAATAAGAAATGTAAATAAAAATAAAAATTCCTTAAGCAAAAACTTATGAAATGAATATCCAAGTTTTTTCGTAATGAAAAAAGTCGGGAACGAGTTTAATTTTAATCCTAAAAAAGCGTTTATATTCAATTAAACTACATGTTGTTTTTTGTTTCGATTTCTTTTTATTTTAAACAATTTATTTTTTTTTCTGTAGCTTTTGTTAGACTACAGCAATAATGAGTTCAATTCGTGTTTATAGTGGTTGCCAGCGTAGAGATCATTTGCTTTTGGGTATGATGGCAGACCTGTAGCAGTCATCTATGAGGTTTACTTTGTAATGCGTATCAGTGTCTCTGTGAGGTGGTTTAGCCAAATGTTGGCTAATCAGCTCGCAGGGTGCATTGATATCATTGGTTCCCTAAGGGACTATTTCAGGCCCGCTCATGAGATTGCATACGATCGTCAGACGGTTCTCTGGCACCAGCCAAGATGAATCGCCTCAAAGAGACTCATGCAAGCATCAAGGAAACATCTCCTGCGTCCTTGTCCACTGGACGCTAACAGTACTAACTATCTTCGCCTGAAGATATTTGCTGACAGACCTCCGGCAGCCCTAAGAACTTCCTAGTTTCCCCTCTCTCTCTCGGACACTGTCCAACTTTCTTCCACCTATATCAAACAGTATAGGTAAACTTTTTGAATAAACCCCTTCCGTTGTTGTTGTAAGCAAAGCTTTTTTTTTGTTATTTCATTTGTGAGTGAAACATGGATAAAGGGTCCTCCGCAGGAGCTAGAATTTGGACGCGTCGGACCTATTAATTCTATTATAGAAAATTTGGAAAACGGCGCCATCTTTATATTTATAACACAACCCAAAAAAGGGGTTGCCTTACTGTAGTAACGGGCTCTCAAAACCAATGAAAAAGAAGGTGTTATTCCGGAGCTTTCATTCACGGAGACAAGTTGCTCTTTCAAGGCTTCGGAGTCCAGTCAATCCTACTATTTCAGTCTAGCTAAAATCGGAGTAGTGCGAAAGGAGGAATGTGTTAGAGTTATTAACAATTGTGCACAACGTACCCGCATATGCTTGCAACGCACAGATGCACATTTGGAGCATATCATTGAATTGCAATAAAACAAAGACTGTTGGCCATTCGTGACGGAAACATGGCGGACAAGTCAAGAATGTAGTGAAGTTTATTTATACTAAATATGGTTGGATTGCAGAAAGTATCATAGAATTTTATTAACGAATCCGTGAGTGGCAGTTTTGGTCACTTTGTGTTCTTCTAATTCAAAATTTACTTTTCTAAATTTGATGTTAAGCTTTTTAAAATTTAAAATTCAATCGTTTTAATTTGAGTGTAAGAAAAGGTGTAGTATAAGTCTTTTTAATAGTGTTTTCATTTTACCGGAAGTAATTCGGCCATTACTCAACTGCGATTATGCCAACGTCCGGTTATATCCCAATTATTCGTTAATATCTCATCATGCATTATTCGTTAAGCTAAAGCCGCTTCAGCGTCGTTGTTTGTCCCTTTCCTTTCTAAATCTTGTGGAGGATGAATTAGATGTACGGCTTATCGTCTCTCATCTGCTTGTTATCGACGTGGATCTCTCAATTCCCAATCACTCATCTCTCGCAATCGTCTGCTCTCGTGAGATCTCGTCTTATCTTATCGCCCTCTCGCGCTCTCCATACTCTTTCGCGGGTCTCTTTGAAAGTTTTTACTTTCTTGGATCAGGTTTTATTTTCTCCAATTCACTTTCGTTCTCCATCCCCTCCCTCATTTATTTCGTAACTTTGCATTCAAACAGTTTCTATTTTCATGCACATAGGAGAGTCGGGCTTTCTTTTTAAGAATAGAGGCGCCACACGAAATAGTATTTTCGTTTTCTTGAGAGCAAACAAAGAAAATGAGGTTTTCAACTCGCGCACTATTCACTTGTTTCACACACACACGCATATATATATATATATATATATATATATATATATATATATATATATATATATATATATGCGAGTTCCAACACAGTTTGTTGTTGTAGATCACTTTCGCTGCTCGTTGTAAAATACCTGCTGACTTGGTATTTACAAATTTAAATTCCTCTTTAATGCTAAGCTAATTTGTGGTAGCCAACGGAAAACGCTCTTGCTTGCGAATCAGTGGCGATTTGTGATCGGAGTTCGCGCCCGCCAACAGTCGGAAATTAATTTCCTACACTCAAGATTGCATTAGCACGATGTCTGTAGCAAATAAATAATTAATATCTCTCTCTCTCTCTCTCTATATATATATATATAGTTTATAAAATACATATATATATATACTATGAAATAACATAAAACACAAATACTAATATATAGTTAAGATCGATTCTGAGAATCAATTTCCAAAGTAAAATAAAGCTCAATATTTAATATTCAAAATTGAAACCTTTAAAAAGTTATTTTAAAAATTAAAACTCATAAAATTAATATAATATATATATATATATATATATATATATATATATATATATATATGAACAGACAAAATGGTGCCACACCGCAAAATAAATAATGAATTGTATTGGGAACATACTATATAAAATGAAATAGAAAAAAATATATATATAAAAAACCGTTATATATGATGTCGTAATTCATGAATAAAAATTCAAGTTCACACATTCTCAATTTAAAAAAAAAACAGCTTAAAGTTCCCAAGGCGCCTTTCAACCGACTCTCGTCAGGGGAATCGTCGGTAGAATAAATAAAATACATGAAAACCATGAATTGGTGTAAACTCCAGTTGCAAGCAGGTGGCTACAGGTGATATACGTGCGAAATTGTATATATAAATAACAAAGCGCTAGTAAAATGGAACAATTTTAAATCAACCTGCGGACGACCACGAATTCAAATATATGTAGAGAATGCTTTAATTGTCTTTGTCTACAGAGAGAAGGACGTCGTGAATTTATAATGATGGCTTACTATATGTCCAGATGGAAGCGGTGTCGTGCTCTGTGCACAATGGAGAATTTATTATCAGAATAAAGATCACGACAGCTTCTTTTGTCCAGCCGGTGGTCGCCTATGGCAGACCCCTGAGATTGTGAACACCCGGATAACGGGACCGGTTCATGTCGGCGGACACATCCGGGCACATGTTGAGCCACTCTAACCGACAATCGCTGAATGGTCTTGCCTACATAGTCAGCGTCACACTGACATTGAAAATGATAAAGAACGTAACTTTGCTCATTGGTAGGCAAGACGTCCTTGCGAAAGGATGGGAAAGCGGATCGAGTGGAAAAAATAATGCGCATATTGGCAGCATTAAAGCAATGTGTCACCGAGGAAGATATCTTATCTATATATATATATGTGTGTGTGTGTAATTATTTTATTTATACAGACATGTACATACTCTGCGACACTGGCATGTCAATGTTATCGATCTACAGCTGTTTAGAAAATCTGATCCTTCCCTTAGCTCGTATTTGGAAAGAATGAAACTGGAAAGAAGAAAACGGAATTAAAAAATTAAGATTGGAAGTGTACGTGGTCAGATTTGAAACTGTCGAAAATCAAATATAATATTTACTCATGTTTTAGATCGCAGGGAAGAAATGGTTCAAATATCAGTGACACATTTTAACGACAATATAAAGTCTGGATATGAATCAGGAATTAAGAGTTGCTTTCGCGTGTCAACTATTATGCATGATATAAGGGTAGGGGGAAGATGCTGTTTTCAGTCGAGTCTTGATTCTTGGTGAAGCGGGTTGGGTGGGGTGTTTAGTCATTTAGATCTAATCGTGTTGATTTTTTCTTTTTGTCTTCTTATTTGTTTTTGTTTTCACTTTTTTATATATTTTTCTCTTATAATTCTTCATCTAATTTTAAACTTTGTGTTGCATTATTAATTTCACAGCAATAAAATAATATTGATAACAACTTTAGGAACATAAAGTAAAATTAACAAAAATTAACTTAAAAAGATACTAAAGTTAACTAGTATAATGTAAAATTAGTAATGTAAAGACTACTACTACTACTACTACGAATAATAATGATAATGTTCTTGAACATTAAAAACCCGACTGTTATGAACGACGAAAGTGTTAAAGTACAGTTTGAATGTCTAAATCAGAGAATTGACTTCATGTTAAAAAAATCCAACTAAAAACATCGAAACATTGAGACTACTATGAAACAATAATAATGATAATAATAATAATAATAATAATAATAATAATAATAATAATAATAATAACAATAATAATAATAGTAATAATGATTATTAAAATAATAATAATAACAATGAAAATAATAATTATTATATTAAATAAAAGTAATAATAATAATATTAAATAATAATAATGAAATAAAAGAATTATAATAACAATAATAACAAATAATAATAATACAAATAATAATAATAATATTAAATAATAATAATAATATAAAATAATAATAATAAATAAAACTAAAACTAATAATAATATAAAATAATAATAATCATACTAATATAAAATAAATAAAAAAATAATAATATAAAATAATAATAATTATAATCATAAAATAAAATAATAATAATAATAATTAAAATAAGAATGATGATAATAATTATATGAAATTATAATAATAATATAAAATAATATAAAATTATAATAATTATCATAATAATAATAATATAAAATAATAATAACAAACTCATAAAAATAATGATATTATTGATAATAATAATAATATTAAATAATAATAATAAAAATAATAATAATAATAAAATATTAAATAATATAAAATAATAATAATAAGATAAAACAATAATAATAATAATATAAAATAATAATAATAATATTAATAATATAAAATAATAATACTTATAATAATAATAATAAAAATAATAATAATAATATAAAATAATAATAATAATATAAAATAATGATAAAAATAAAAATTATAATAAAATAATAATTATATAAAATAATAATAATAATGATAATAATAATAATAATAATAATGATAAAATAATAATAATAATAATAATAATAATAATAATAATAATAATAATAATAATAAAATAATGATGATGATGATGATGATGATGATGATGATGATGATGATGATGATGATGACCGGCTTGATTTTGTTGTTGTCATCAATTTTCTCGATTCTATTTTCTTGAATAAATGAGTATATAAAGGTGGAACATGTTTAAGATTGCCAACATCCATAAGTCAAATCGAACTTAGCATAGTGGCGTCGTTAATACTTTCACCACGGCCTTCCTCCCTTTATCGGTATATTTTACTGTTAATGCAAATATATTTCTTGTAATGATACACGAATTAAGGTTTAATAATAAAAAGAAAATAAGAAATGTCGTTCGTGGTTTGGAAAGTATTGTTTATATGTTAATATGAACCATTAACAAAAATAATGAGCAATTAGAACACCATAAAATGCATTTTAGTTTTATTAACTTTTTTTTAAAATTTAATTTTCGAAGATATACTTCATCATCAGAATTTCAAATGAAGATACATTAAAATACTTTTTTTTTCTTTTCTCCATCTCGTTGTTTTTGGTGTGTTATTAATTTGTGTGTTGTTGAAACAAATTTGGGATGAGAGTCACTTTAGTCAAGAACAGCACGTGACAGTGTAAATTAGATAAGAAATGTTGTTATTGAATTAGAACACATTGTTTATATGGTAATATGAATTATTAGAAATAATAATAAGCAATTAGGTTTTTTTTTTCCAATTTAATTTTCGAAGATATACTTCCTCGTCAGAATTTCAAATAAAGATATATTAAAATGTTTTTATGTAATGCATCTCGTTTTTATGTGTTATCAATCTGTGTGTTGTTGAAACATATTTACTCAAGAACGGCACATGACTATGTAAATTGTAATAAGAACTGTCTTTGTTTTAGAAAACATTGTTTACATGGTAATATTAATTATTAAAAATAATAATGAACAATTAGAACGCCATACAATGCATTTTAGTTTTATTAACTTTTTTTTTCAATTAAATTTTCGAAGATCTATTTCCCTATCAGAATTTCAAATAAGGATACATTACAATACCTTCTGTTTTTCTTTTTTCTCATCTCGTTTTTAGGTGTGTTTTCAATTTGTCTGTTGTTGAAGCAAATGTGGGAAGAGAGTCTATTTAGTCAAAAACGCGGCACCAGGCAGTGTACATTGAATAAGAAATGTTGTTCTTTGTTTAAAAAAGGTTTGTTTATATGGTAATATGAATTATTAAAAATAAGAATAAGCAATTAAAACGCCATACAATGTATTTTTGTTTTAGTAACTTTTTTTCAAATTTAATCTTCGAAGATACATTAAAATACGTTTTTTTTTTTTGAAAACACACTTTAAAACGAGATAAGGAAAAAATGAAAAAAATGTATTTTTATTTATTTTTGTTTGAAATTCTTTTGAGGAAGTATATCTTCGAAAATTAAATTGAAATTAAAATTAAAATGATAAAAAGTTAATAAAATAAAATGCATTGTATGGCGTTGTAATTGCTCATCATTGTTTTTAATAATTCATATTATCATACCAACAATGCTTTCTAAACAAGAACACCATTTCTTATTATAATTTGCATAGCCATGTGCCGTTCTTGACTAAAGAGACTCTCATTCTAAATTCGTTTCAACATCACACGAATTTATAACACACAAAAACAAGATTATGAAAATAAGAAAAAAAGGTATTTTAATATATATTTATTGAAATTCTGATGAGGAAGTATATTATTCTTCTTAATAATTCATATTACCATCATGAAGGAAAATATAGTATCTTTCTTCTTCCGTAAAAAATAATTATCATTGTCAGCTAAAATTTAACTAAATAAAACAAATATGTCTCTTCTTTCTTTTTTCTTTTTTTAAAAATTGTAATATTTAGATGTCTATTAAAATGGCATTAACGTAAACAGATTGCAAATAGTATGTTTAAAAGTTAAAACGTGCCGACAGAATTCGATTTTGGAACACTTCATTTTAAAATGTGTAAAATCACCCTTTTACGCATTGCATTTAATCTTTAGTAATCGGAAGATCTCACCAAAATGAATGGGTGTGCAATGTGATAACGTACGTACGAACATGAAATAGCTTAGCGTATTATTATATAGATTTAAGATCACTTATGTTTCCTGTTTTCGTTGAGTTTTATTTATTTGCTTTTCTTTGCTTATTTCACTCCTGTAGTCTCGTACTTTTTCGTTAAATCTCGTTTTTTTTCAGATCACGTTCTCTCTGTGTGTCTCTCTCTGTCCCTCGTTCTCTGTCCCTCGTTCTCTGTCTGTCTGTCTGTCTGTCTGTCCGTCTGTCTGTCCATCCGTCTGTTCGTCTCTCTCTCCCTATACACACTTACTTCTCATAATTCTTTCTCTCTCTCTCTATCTCCCTCTTATACACACTTAATTCCCATATTTCTCTCTCTCTCTCTCGCTCCCTCTTATAAACACTTACTTCCCATATCCCCCCTATCTCTCTCTCTCTCTCTCGCTCCCTCTTATAAACACTCACTTCCCATATCCTCTCTCTCTCTCTCTCAGTGTCACTTTTGCATCCGTTTCCCCATTATCTTTTACTCTAATATCATCCAAGCTCGTAAATCCATAAATAGCCGCTTCTTTTGTCTATCCCCCCTCCCTTTCCCCGCTACGCATGCCGACAATACAAATCCTATATAACGGTTAACAGATGGACACTAGAATCGGTAATCCATATTTATGTGGAACTAGTTCTTTAAAAACATGCAAATCTCTATATCGTGTTTATCGAAGGAATTACGGCCGAAATAGTTTTCAAAATCGCACACAATCTGATCTCATAATTACCTGGAAGTACAGGAAAATACGGCGAGGTGGAGTGGATGGGATCCTAAGTCATCCCGGTCCTCCACACGCGCGTGTGTGGAGGGGCCGATACTAAACGGTATTAATATAAGCCCGAAGCCGTAACTGGACGAAGAATTATCGAACATCTTAGGAGATCACAACTAAAACAAAATAAAAAAAAAGAAAAGAAATTAATTGTCGAATCTAATTTGTAAACGATCTATCAAAGTGATCGGGCCACACTTGTTGTCGGCCATCTTAAGAACACACACATTGGAACCGATTCTGGAACGGCCGTAATCCGGTTACCCAATTTGTTACTAACTCAACTGTGTTTGCACGGAGGTTTTAACAGACTAGCTCAGCATGAATATTGTTGTTTCTCGTGGTTAGTGCAAGATTAGACTGACTCAACGACGCTGGATATATAAGTGGAACACGTTGAGACTTGTTTTTAACTTGAATTCACCTCAGACAAAAGGGGCACATTGTCACTGAGACGTAAGGGGCTACTGTGAATTAGGGGCCAGAAACTACAGGGGGGGGCATCCTATGTGAGGAGTTGTGCAGCGAGATATTTGTTCACATTAAACTTAAATTCCTGCATGTCGATAGAGTCAGGGAAACAGGTATCAGGGAGGGAGTTTCAAAAACAGGCAGCTCGGGTAAAGAAGCTATTAGAGTAGAAAGTCCTCCGGCATTTGGGGACCTACAAGGGAATGAATGGGATTTAACTGATTGTCGAGTTGGTCGGGTGTAATTACGTCGAGGGGGCACTAGAGTAGCAAGTTCATCGGAGCACATTCAACTGAAATACTTGTAAAACAAGCACCGGGACGCAGCACTGCGGCGATGAGACAGGGGCTGGGGCTTTGTGGATAGTGAGCGATCTATTAGATTAGCGACTCTTTTTTTCTGGACCCTGTCTAAGAGGGAAAGATGAGTGGATGGTGCACCAGCCCAAATGTGACAATAATACTCCATGTATGGACGGATAGTGGCTTTGTAGAACTATAGAATACTGGCAAGTGTGGAAAGTTTTCTAGCCCAGTAGAAGGAGGTTACTTTCCTTGGAGACTGAACTTCTGGGAAATAATGGGTAGACAGCAAGCGTGAGTCGTAATACAGTACATGCAAAGTTCAGGAAAGGTTTGTTACACAACTTGGCCACATTCTAATTCTACTAATGTCCGTTTTTTACTACCTGAGATTCCGGGGTTAAGATCTCTGGGTTGATGTGCTTCCTGTGTCTAACCATAATGATGAGTGTTGGAAAGACGAAAACGTGTCTGTAGCTTACACTATATATATATATATATATATATATATATATATATATATATATATATATATATATATATATATATATATATATATATATATATATATATGAAGCAATCCAACAAAAGATATAAGCGTTAATTAATATCTTATAATTAGTGAAACATCCGGATAAAAACTGAAGCTCAATATACTGGATAGAGCATTAATATTATAATATAAAATGAAGTAATAAAATAAGGTGTCAATCAAATTTTTATTAGAATTCAAAGTTCAAGCAAATTATCCTTAAGTCCTTAGCTCATGAGTTTTCAAAGATAATTCTTCTCTTCAGAGGACCATTACCGCAGTTATACTACTACAGGTAATAAAATTACACTTTGAAAATATATAAAATTATATACACAAATACATAAAAATACATAACATCAAATATATTGAATATTGACACATTTCGCGACTGGATAACTTTGTCAGCTCCTTCAATTTCACGTATATGGACTGCTGTTCATAACTTGGAGTAATCCTCGGTTAACCCTCTGAATGTCTTTCCTGATTATGTTTCTCAATTTGTATGACCTGGATGGATTGTATAGATTCAACAAAAAGTATGTTTTTGGGTTGATATATTTGATGTTATGTATTTTTATGTATTTGCGTATATAATTTTATATATTTTGAAAGTGTAATTTTATTACCTGTAGTAGTATAACTGCGGTAATGGTCCTCTGAAGAGAAGAATTATCTTTGAAAACTCATGAGCTAAGGACTTAAGGATACTTTGCTTGAACTTTGAATTCTAATAAAATTTGATTGACACCTTATTTTATTACTTCATTTTATATTATAATATATATATATATATATATATATATATATATATATATATATATATATATATATTATTTAAATGTTGAATTAAAATATATATATATATATATATATATATATTTAAATGTTGAATTAAATTAAAGATAATTGAATTATCATTTAATAATAATCTATCTTGATAATATAAACCTTAATATATTGAATAGAGCAAGCAATTCTAGTGATGAAAGATGAGAATAAACAATTGTAAATGTACAATATTTATGAAAACATCAGAAGTTTAAAGCAAGGATCTTCATATCCTTAATCCATGGATTTTCAAAGGTAAACTCCTTTAATCAGAGAATAGAAAAAACCCCGACAATGTAATGGTAAATATTTACGGGCAATATTTAACTTTTAAAAAATTTATACATCAAATAAAACCCAAAAGATAAAGAGTCATTTTTTGAGATCAGAACGTAGAGTTAGGGTAAACGCCATAAAAAAACACGTCAAAAATAAACGTAAAAAATAAAACAGCTGTTATATTAGAAATTAATGTTTGAAAAAGAATACTCAAATTGTTTAGGAGCCCAAATGTTGTTGTTAAGAAGCTTGTTTTTAGACGGCTGTAGGCAAAGTCCAATTCATCATGTCTGTGCAGTAGTCCGATGGTGGAATTATCCGTTTCACAGGGTTCAGAATGAAGTTTGCCAGTCAGAGTTCGATGTATATAAAAGTGTGCATTGCGAAAACCTCTAGCTCCCTGGTTGATCAGCGTTTCGATATATATATATATATATATATATATATATATATATATATAGGATAGCGTTACTCCTGACACCGAAGTGTTGGAACGAGCTGCTGTTCCAAGCATCGTGTCTCGTATCAGTAAACGCAGACTTCGTTGGGCTGGTTATCTTATTTGTCTTACTGATGACAGACTGCCCAAGCAGGTGATTTATGGAGAACTAACTAGGAATACTTGCCCACAGCATAAACCTCGTAAACGATTCAAAGATTGTCTCAAATACGATCTGAAGTGTTTTTGAATTGATGATGGAAGATGGCTGTAGATAAATCAAGGTGGAGAAAAGTGATTTTTGGAAAGAAAAAGATGAAAAAACAGCAGCCGAAGAGAGAAGAGGAGGAAGAGACGGGGCGTGACATCTCCAGCACAAAAAGGAAAACATGAAACACCTAAGATGCAAAGTGCACAACTTGGTAACTATGTAATTTGCAGGATTGTTGAATCACTACCGAAAATTAAATTTTAAAAAAATGTTTATATAGCAAATCTTACTATATTAGGCAAGACTTAAACACTGATGTAATGTGTGTGACCGTGTTCCATAATATATTTCGAGGAATACCTCTTTTAAAATGGTTCTTCGAGACCTTGGAAAAATTCTAAATATAAATAAAAACATACGCACACACACACACACACACACACACACACACACATATATATATATATATATATATATATAGATTTAGATTGTTCACTTAGAAAATAGTATATTCAGTAAAGACCAGGATTAGTCCAATAAAAATAAGCTCGATGATACTCGATTACAGGGTACAGAGCATTTATATGTGTTTTTTTGAAGGTTTACCAAAACATTTCGTTCAAGAAATCATTCATCACAACAAAAGACTTTTTCCTTTCATAGTTTATTTATTTTTCAGATTTTTCAAAGTTAAAGTAGAAATGCGGTTTGACATTGTGCAACTCTTGATTTAATGTAAATTTCTTATGACACATGTGCCGTTTTAAGATAATATAGAGTGTTCCAAGACAGAAGGATATGAGCCATTCTTAATGGTGATATACTTTTGAGAGCACGGAGAAGAGATACAAATTAGTCGCTAAAACATCTGCTGCCTTTCGTGCTTACCTAACCTCTCCTGCGACTCGATAAAGCAAAGTAGTCATCAAGAGTGCGGTTGGGGACTGCGCATCTTTTGCTTTGTTGTAAACTCATCATCATACAAGTATTCTTTCAGACGCAGTCACGTGTCAGACAGAAGTATGTGAGTCCTCGTGATGAAGTATTTTTAATAGGCAGTGTTGCATCCCTGTCCTTGTTTTATAAGTACATCCACGAAATGTACTATTATGAACTTACTGCACTTGTACCCCCTAAACTATAATACCCCCGACCCACCCGACTAGGAGCAAACTCCGATCCCTTCCTGGAATAAGAACCCCAACAACTGACAATACCCAATGTGGTGTTGCCCTAATTGAAGCTAAGAAGAAAAAAGAAAGAAAAAACCTCTATTTAGTTGTTGGGGTTCTTATTCCAGGTATATAATTCCTCTGGTGAACTGCCAAGCAAGAACCTACTTGAGTAGAGAAACACGTGTAGGGAAAAAATTCTTTGACTTTGAAAAATCTGAAGAATAAATAAACTATCAAAGGAAAAATTCTTCTGTTGTGATGAATGATTTCTTGAGCGAATATATCGAAACAGTTTTTCATGGTAAACAACTGATAATCCCTTAAAATAGTGTTAGAAATAAACTAATATAATAACTGTAAAAAATAAATTGACTTACATGAGTGATTTTCCACTGGAAGACTTGGGACTATAATTTTTTTTTTTTTTTTTAATATAGTTTTAATGGTTGAGAAACTTCCGAGACTATATATATATATTATATATATATATATATATATATATATATATATATATATATATATATATATATATATGCGTATTTTTTATTTTTTATTTATGTTTAGAATTTTTTAATATGGTCTTGAATATGAATTTATAACATAAAGTAATTATAATAGCTCAATGGCGGAAGATCAGAGTTTGTTTTGATATGTCATATTTGAAACAAAAACCAGTTAAGGATTATACACCCTGGCCCCGGATATATTTTCTCAGAATTGACTGCCACATACTTTACTACGAGTGGGTACGGCTGCAAGTTTAAAATTAGTTTTCTAATCGCTTAGATGAGCAGTCCTTCTTGACTGATGGGCCTCTGTCTACCAAACCTCTGATTTTCCAACGCGGGGTAACCCCCAACCCCTACATGCTAACTCCTATCAGTCCTAACAGTTCAGCCGGGCTTATATCTTAGCCAGACGCTGCTTTACAAACCAAGACAAATCTACCTGTAAAGTATGCGATTATCTGCAGACAAATAGCGAACAATGGTTTTGAATATGACCGGTATTGAAAATCTGCGTTTGTGTCTGGCACGAATGTAAGCGCCTCTTTCGTTGAGGAAATCGAATTTACTTAAAAAAGAATAGGAACAAAATAACAAGCTAATGTAGGTAGGTTGGATCTTAGAAAACGCAATGTCTTGGTCTGTTAATAATGTTTATGAAGAATGAGAGAGAAGGGGCAGAGAGTGCGAGTGCAGAGGCAGAGAGGAAGGAAGAGAGAAAGTTGGAAGCATAGAGAAAATAAAGTGTGGAGAGAGAGAGAGAGGGGGACTAATGAATGAATGTTTAAAGTTAAGTAAAAACAGAACAAGAACATATAAACTAATTTGAATGTTGGCCTTTTGGTTGATATCAAAGTGCAGCATTACAATTTCAAACCAATTGAGAATACTTTAAGTAGGTCACCCCTAATGTAAATGTGGTATTGTGGTGACTGAGATAATTCTAGCAGGATAGACACTTTACTCGCAACAAACCAACGACACCCATTTTTGCCACACGTTTGAGTTTCCTTGTGCCTGATTTGTATTGAATGTTGATTTTATATTTTATGTAAATAAAAAATTCAATGTTATATTCTGATAATACACTTTCACTATTCTGTCCTCAATCAGTGAATGAGAAGTCCTTCTAGACTGTCCGTTTATGTAGAGCTGGAGTTTCCCCACATTAAAAGCCGCCATTGTGTCTAGCTTAGCCCTCGTGAGAACGCAATGTCTTGTTCTGTGAATAGTGTTTATGCAGGAGAGAGAGAGAGAGAGAGAGAGAGAGAGAGAGAGAGAGAGAGAGAGAGAGAGAAAGTGTGTGTGTTATAGGCCTAGTGTTATAAATTCAGGGTTTCTTTTACTTTACTCAGCAGACTAAAAACGCTCAAAAAACAAATATACAACAAATAAAAGTAACTGTAGGCGATAAAAGTTATTGTCAAACTTACCTGTGGCATTTGTTTGTATTTTTAACCCGTTCGGAGTGCTATTTATTAGAAATTAAATTGTTCGTCACACCAAAATCGCAAAATCCAAGAGTTCGGTCGTGGGGGGGGGGGAGGGGGATATGTAAGAGAATTACGATCGACCACCATTTTCTTTTTGTGCAAAAAAAAAACAAGAATTTTTTTTTTATATCTACTAAAAACCCATGTATACTACGTAAAAATACAAACAAATGTCATAGCTACGTAGGAAAATATCTATTCTCGACGTAGGTCGCCTTAACTTGTTGCATATTTATGTTTTTAAACACTTTCTAGTTCGTTTTTTGACCCCGTTCACGACTCTGCGGAGTAAAGTAAAAGATACCCAAATTCAATATTAAGGAGTTTCACCCTACCATCAAATGAATGTATGTTTGATAACTCATTGGAATTTGCTAAACAATACGTAGGTATTTCTTTTGACAACATACAATTACAGAAAATTCATACTCTTCTATGAAATCAACAATAGTGATAATAATGGTATTAGTGTTTAAAATATTATGTAATTGTTGAATACTCTATTACTAATGGATATTTGGTATCTGCCTGTCTGAAGCCGAAACTATATTATTACTTCTATTAATTGTACTATTGTACTTCTATTACTAATGGAGATTTCGTATCTGTACGGAGCACAAAACTATACTACTACTTACATTAACTGAACTAAACTATATTATTAGTGTTATCGTTCTTTTTATATATCTACTTATCAGCTCCTATATATACCCATTCCAAAACTTCCCGAAACATCACGCGTCTTTCAAATTTACATAATTTATTTGTTTTAAAGCTTCTAATCAATTAATATTCGCAAATATTCATTTATGATTGTGTTTTTTTTTTCAAATTTCCAGATGTATTTAAAATATTTGCTTCAATTGTTTGTTTTACTTTTTACGCTTTTTGTGTAAAAACTATGTTTTTATTAGTCCGTGTTTAATTTATTAAAATAAAGGATAAGGGGTATTTTCTTTATTTATTTTTTGTAAAAAAACAAACAAACCAATTCTACTGAGCAATTAAATAAAAGAACTAGCAAAGAATATGCAACTGAGGGGAGCATATATATATATATATATATATATATATATATATATATATATATATATATATATATATATACATATATATATATATATATATATACATATATATATATATATATATATATATATATATATATATATATATATATATATATATATATATATATATATATATATATATATATATATTTAACATAGTTCAAAACAAACAAGGTAGAACGCCATTGAAGACGTAAAGGGAAACTGAGAAAAAAGGGTGAAAGTTTGGGGGGAGGTCAATCTAAATTGGGAGCTGCGCAGCGAGATACCTGTTTACATTAGTTTTAAATTTCTGCATGTCAGTAACATCAGGAAAACATGGAGCAGGGAGAGAGTTCCAGATTCCAGCAACACGAGGAAAGAAGCGTTCAGAGTAGAAAGCTTTTCGGCATCTGGGAACCTCCACAGTGAATGGATGGGATTTGGCAGATTATCGGGTTTATCTATTTAATTTACGTCGTGGGGCACCAGAGCAGCAAGTTCATCAGAGCACAATCCATTTAAGTACTTGTAAAACAGGCACAAGGAAACACCATTGCGGCTATGGCACAAGGGCTGGAGATTGGTGGATAGTGAAGGACATATCAAGTTGGCGATTCTTTTTTGGACCTTGTCTAAGAGGGAGAGACTAGTGGATGGTGCACCAGCCCAGGTGTGGCAACAATACTCCATGCATGGGCGGAGGGTGGCTCTGTAGAGATATAGGATGATATCAGGTGTGAGAAATTTACTGACACGGTAGAGTCGACCTTCTTTGCAGCAGCCCTGGCAATGTCTTCAATGTAGTTATTCAAATTCATGTTTTCTGTAAAAGTTAAGCGGAGGTGTTTGAATGATGAACTCTCAGAATAATTGACCACTAATGAATAAATGTTCAACATAAGTACATTATTAATGAACTATTCCTGTAGAGTTTCAGGATTAGTCAAATCAGGAGAACGTGAAGGCCAGTTGACATCGACAACGTTTGCATGTTTGTTCTTTTTTTTTTCAAACAAATAACGATTGTCTTCCTCATATTATGTTAAAATTTCATTAAGGTACCATGAAAAATTAAGAATCTATTGAAATTAAAAATCACTTAGTAATCCCTTAGTTACCACTTGGTCACCCTTTATATATATATATATATATATTGTTAGAATGCGGTGTCAATGCGTTGGTAAGGTGACACCGGCGGTACGTGAAATGGTAAACAATGACAATAATGGCAATATTGAGAAATCAATAATTTTCAAATAATTTTATTATATTTACCAGTGTTAAGTTCGGACAGTTATGTGTCTTATTTTTTTATTTCAATTTTCGAGGGAATCTTTCATCCCTAGAAATAAATATATCTACTCGTCAGTGTGTGTGTGCTTTTTGTTTATTTTTTGCCAATAACCTGGGCCGGAAATTACTTTTTCTTTTATGAATGTTGAGGTGTGACTAGATTAAGTGGTTTGGTTTAGTTAAATATTGTTAAATTACTTTTTCATTGACGATTATTATAATCATCTTAATAATCATCACGAAACATTATATAAGTAAATTTCGCGTACAACAAAATCGTGAGATAAATTTCAGAAGAAACATTATTTTGATCAATGAAACGGGCGGGTAGGAAAAAACAGAAAATTGCTAAAATATTTCGTTAACAGTGGTAAATTTATTGGCCCGTCACGATGTCCTATCTATTGGAAACTTCCATGGTTAGGTTCTGACGTCTTGACATTGTCTAAAAAAATTCTTCTTCTACTCAACGCTGTTACAACTTTCTTTCTTAGCTTTTTGGCTAAGATCAAAGTGTAGTATCTGTTCCGATGGATACTGCACCCCATACTGGTGTTGTCTTGGCCTTCGGGTCTTGATTTACGCCGGTCAATGGGTCTGTCCTGTGCAGTTCTGGGAGGTCCACCTTCCCAGGCTTTGCTTCCCCTCTTTGGGGAGGAGTAAGTTTATTGCTTACTGCCTGAGGCGCCCCTACCGGGGAATGCCGACGGGGCTGCCCAGGCAATTTTTAAACCCTACTTTCCCGACCCGACCTTGGGTCACATCTTACTTGTGGGAGTAAGATAAAAACTGGCCTTGTGCCTAACTCCTGGAGAGGAGTAAATCAATACTCAACGCTGTTTTCCAGCAACCATGATGAGAGTAGTTTACACGACTCGAACCTTTTTCTCTTCTTATTATCGTTTTGCCATCCATTTAAAAGAATTCTGTTTATAAATCCTTGTGTCAGTGATGGAGCTGACTTCGTTAGCAAGACATCTCAAAGGTTAAAAATGAGAATATCCTAACACATAGCACCTGATTTTCGTTTACACACGGTTTCAGATTCATCCGGGAACTTTCAAGCAGATGAACCTGCCATCAGTAATCACCTGGTTGGTAAAAGTAGTTGTTCTGCCTAGTATTGTAACGGGTGGTTATCTTTTTTACACAGTGCTAGGTCGAACTCTCATCTCAGTATTATTGAGGCGTTTGTTATTAACAATTCTCGACCTAGCCTGTGTAGACAAAAGATTTTGCAGCATCAGTTGGAGATCTTTAATGATTCAAAGCCACCATAACGTTGACAGATTTACCTTTTCTCAATTGTTTTCTCCGACTTAAACAATTTTCCACTCATATCTCATTCGATTTTCTTAGTTTTTAATTTATCATTCTGACGTTTCCTCTTAGAGGGTCAGACGATCAGGCCTGAAGGAAAATTTTAGCAATTTTCTTTTTTCCCATCCGCCCGTTTCATTGATTAAAATAATGTTTCCTCTAATATATATATATATATATATATATATATATATATATATATATATATATATATATATATGTATTCTTCTGTTTATTAAACTTTTTTTTATTGTTTTCACTTTTTGTAATGGAAATCATTTGTGTCAAAATCAAAAATATTAATGTATGTTCCATATGTATCACGAACGTTTTCGATTCTTTGTCGAAATATCACCAGGTGTAAAAAGTAAATGAACAAAAAAGCTGGAGAAAAGAAAATAATTTCAAAAGATAGCCAAGAAACATGCACAAGAAGTCAGTTAGACGTCAAGAGAATGTTTTCATGCTATTCCAGTAAAGACGTAAACAATTAAAACTCCAGGACGCCATAATTAGCGTCACAGGATAAAATTGTATTACTTTAAGCATTTTCAAATGTTGTTACTGGTTTCCATACGTAATGTTATTAATTGGGGTTGAATGATATATGGTAGATCAAGGTTGCTTCACATGAATTGGAAAATCAATTGTGTCTAACCTTTCAGTGTTTATATAATAGTGCTTAATATATTTATTCATGATACATTTTTCATATATAGAAACATTTGGGCTACATATATGTATACACAAAGTGAAAGTGACCTGGAATACTTTTGAATTAGACACTCGGATATGTGATTATTTGTTTCTCTTTTAAAAAATAATTTTTATTAACTTTTGACTCGGCTTATTTTCTCGGCGATAACACGGCTTTGCTCAAGGAAGCGATCGAGACAAAAGATCTTAACCTTTTGGTCGACTTGTCTTCTAAGTCATCTAAACATTGAATCCAAAGCAAGGAACACTCTATTTTTAATTCAACGTTCTTTTTGCAAACTCACTCCTAACATATTTCTACCATTTTATGTCTCTCTCGTCAAACCACTGTTAGAGTATGGTGTCCATGCTCCTGCTCCATATCTAATACGTGATATTACGCATCTGGAAAGAATTCAAAGATTGATTACTCGAATATTGCAAGGTGTATTTGATGTTCCCTATGAAAGCCGACTCAAGAAACTTAACCTTTTCTCCCTTAAGCGCCGACGATTACGCAGTGATCTCATTTTGGCCTACAATCTCCTCAATGGTTATTACGATATACCTCATGGCCTATTATTCACTCCTGCACCAGTAAGAGGTCTACGCCGACACCACCAGAAACTATTTCACTACTGATTTCGATTGAACTGAAGAAAAGCCGCCTTCGCAATCAGGATCCCTGGACCTTGGAATAGACTCCCAAAATAGGAAATAAATGCGCCAACAACGCATCAATTCAAAATGAATTTGGACATGTGCTGGGCTACTGTATATTCTACTGTGTCAATTTCTACTACCCTTTTCTTACATGACAACTTACAGATGCTTGTTTTATTGTTTGCCAAATTAATTGAATTGAATTGAAAAAAATATATTCATTGATTTGAATGAAATATTTCGGCTACGTATATACATACACATTTCAGCTGTAGCCTTATTTAAGCCAAAAAAAAAATTACTTTAAGTTTTGGAAAACACGAAGCGAAAGTGAACCTTTTTGGGCCACATATATGCATACATGAGGCGAAAGTGAACTGTTTTGGCCACATATATGCATACACGAAGCGAAAGTGAACCCTTTTGGCCACATATATGCATACACGAAGCGAAAGTGAACCCTTTTGGCAACATCTATGCATACACGAAGCGAAAGTGAACTTTTTTGGCCACATATATGCATACACGAAGCGAAAGTGAACCCTTTTGGCCACATATATGCATACACGAAGCGAAAGTGAACCCTTTTGGCCACATATATGCATACACGAAGCGAAAGTGAACTGTTTTGGCCACATATATGCATACACGAAGCGAAAGTGAACCCTTTTGGCCACATATATGCATACACGAAGCGAAAGTGAACCCTTTTGGCCACATCTATGCATACACGAAGCGAAAGTGAACTTTTTTGGCCACATATATGCATACACGAAGCGAAAGTGAACCCTTTTGGCCACGTATATGCATACACGAAGCGAAAGTGGACTTTTTTGGCCACATATATGCATACACGAGGCGAAAGTGGACCCTTTTGGCCACATATAAGCATACACGAAGCAAATGGTAACCCTTTTGGCCACATATATGCATACACGAAACGAAAGTGATTCCTTTTTGCAACATATATACATACACGAAGCGAAAGTGAACCCTTTTGGCCACATATAAGCATACACGAAGCGAAAGTGAACCTATTTGGCCACATATAAGCATACACGAAGCAAAAGGGAACCCTTTTGGCCACATATATACATACACGAAGCGAAAGTGAACCCTTTTTGCAACATATATACATACACGAAGCGAAAGTGAACCTATTTGGCCACATATATGCATACACGAGGCGAAAGTGGACTCTTTTGGCCACATATATGCATACACGAAGCGAAAGTGAACCTTTTTGGCCTCATATATGCATACACGAAGCGAAAGTGAACCCTTTTGGCCACATATATGCATACACGAAGCGAAAGTGGACTTTTTGGGCCACATATGTGCATACACGAAGCGAAAGTGAACCCTTTTGGCCCCATATATGCATACACGAAGTGAAAGTGAACCCTTTTGTGCCACGTATATGCATACACGAAGCGAAATTGACAACGTGACTGGAATAATTTTAAATTAGACACTTGACTATGTTATCATTCGCTTCTCTTTTAATTTTTATTATATTTATGGCTTTGAATTAGCAGTTAAGATTACTCGTGATTGATTTCATCTTTGATGGAACATTCCCTAGAGGAAGTCTCATTTATCCCAGGCTGACATACGATCAATTAAATGTGAACTGAAGTAGACACAACCTTGTGGTGCCTAGGTCTTAATTGTATATTTATTCTACTCACATATCCAGCAAACTTATATATAACGACGTGGATACATACGAACGTACACATATAATTATATTTACATGTATATACACATATACAAACACCTGCACGAACCCAGATATATACAAATATACACACAAATAAATATATGTACATATATATCTACTATATAAAAACACTTTTTCAGATTCTCGAAGTTAGACCTAAATAGTATTTCATCAAACAAATCGATATTTTATTTCACCTTGCCATTGAATTGCAGAAATGTTTAATCTGTGATGATTAAAAAAAATCAGAAATCTCAATGGATATTCTATCCGTCCTGATTATTTTTTTAGTTGCAGACACTTACAGAGATACACTGTTAATTTTCATTAGATACTTAATATAAATACGAACTTAATCAAACAATTACAACATATACATCTAGATTGACATTTTACCGTATTTAACTTTTGCGCATATTGTTATATGTTTAATTTTAAGCAAATACACATATGTCTTTTTTAATTGTGCATTTTATAATACTATTAGACAAATAAGGAAGGAATGAAAAAGCACCATTTTTTTCTTTCTATTTCTCTTTTTTTCTTTACGCATTTTGTTGCACACCTAGAATATAAGTAGAATTTGATGCTGGAAGTTTTGAGATTATTATTAATTTCTTTTAAATTAATAACCCAATCAGAATTCTTATTTCGTTTACTTAACCTTTTAAATCTGCTTTCTTAGATTTAAAATAAGTTATTTCTGACAACAACATACAATTAAAACCCTAAAAGTATAAGTAGACATTTTAGGGTTGAATGAGATTATAATTCATTTCTTTCAAATTACTACACACATCCGAATATTCGTTTAACTCGATTAAAACCAGTTCATTCCATGACAGCAACATATAGTTAACATGAAAATTGTCATACGTTATCATTAACCTTTCTGTGTCGATGTCTTGATATATTAACACGATAATATGATTAAATAATGTCATTCAAACTGTACGAATGCAACATTAAGTTCGTTAAACAACGTACACGTTTAGATTTTAATAAATTGTATTGTATTAAACTAATGCGCTAATCTTTATACAGGGTGGGCAAAAATAAGGGTCCTATTTTTAAAAATTCATAACTTTTTTATTTATTGATTTTTTACATTTTTTTTTTAGAATAAGTAAAGGACCCCTTCCGAAGCAAGCATGAGCCGTATTAGCCCTAAGGAACGTACCCTCATTTAGAAAACATTATTTTTGCTTAAAAAACTCAAAACAGTGTAAAAAACAATACTTTAGTTTTTGTAAGTTTTAAGAAGTGTTTTTCGGCTAAAATTTGTTTTGTTTATTTCAAAAAATCTCGGAAGGGTCAGTCTACACACACATAAAGTTTGGTGAGTTTAACTTTTATTTTGTGGAAGTTATTCAAATTCAAGTTATTCAAATTTAAAGATAGGACCCTTATTTTGGCCCACCCTGTATTAGTATTAAAACAAATATTCGCGTATGCTTCCTTATCTTATGTTTCTAAAATGTTTTACAAAATAAAAAAGATATAACAAAAATAGAATTTCATTCGTTCTTCTGTTCCACCTTCCCTCAAATCAAAATTATACGTAGCATTTTCTGTGGAGTGCTTAAAACATTTATTTAAAAAAACAAAACGATCACTTGAGTCCTTTTACTGCTCTTATGTATAACAGTTATAGTGTCAGGTCGCTGTTATGTCTTTTTTACCTTACACACAGAATAGCACAAACAATAACTTTTTGCAATAGCATTTATAATATAAGGCCGGCGTTAACATCAATCGTTCAATAATTTATTTCAGCCTTATATTAACAAAACACTTGCTTGTAGCATGTTGTTTTAAAATTATTACTTAAACAAACCATTTTCAATGTATTTATGTGATTTAAATTTATAGTTCTCGTAATAACGGCGAGTAATACTATTAATAATAATAATAATAATAGTGATAATAATAATAATAATAATAATAGTAATAATAATATTAATAATAATAATAATAGTAATACTAATAATAATAATAATAATAATAGTAATACTAATAATAATAATAATAATAATAATAATAATATAAGACTACAGTGTGATATGGTAATTTGCATATCAAATAACTTTAATTAGAAGAAGAAGATGAAAAATCTTCGAATGCGGAAACCAACTGACATAAACAACGAACAATAACCAGCTATATGGAAGTTACACAATAAATGAAACAAACACATTGAAGAAACACCACGTGGACCCAAGGGAACTAAAAGTGCAAGATATCTTATAAACTACCCCGGAATAAAATTGAATCAGCCTCGGCTAGTACCACACAGAATAGTCGTGAAGGGTCAAAGAAGATAGCAAGACCGAGGTAGGAAGAGAACTAAAAACCATATGTCCACCTGGAGACCTTAGGGGAGGCTTCTCGCCACGCAAATATTAAATGACTAATAGTAGTTGCCAGCGAAACAATCAATGGTAAACAGCTGTTGCCATGACGCAAAATAATTTGCAACGATTATCGATCGAAGCGGAGAATACTGGAAATCTGGGGAAACATGTTGTCAATCAGACTCCAGGGAACACCATCGGCTACTATGTTGTGATATATAGTAAGTAGTAGTAATGTATATTAATAAGTAGTAAGACTACACATTTAAAACAAGAAAAGGTTTAAGACTCTTAAAATTCATATCTTAGATGCTAAGTAATATATATATATATATATATATATATATATATATATATATATATATATATATATAACAGTAATATTGCGAGATCTTCGTGCTTCACGAACATTCAAAAAGAAGAAAATATTTAATTATTATGAAACGCCAGATGTGTTTCAAAGGATTAAGTACTGTAAACTTACCGAGAATTATTTGAATAAATGTCACTGTACTAACACTCGCCCCCAACTTATTGAACCTTTGAACCCCTCTCTTAGAATTAAAAAAATATAATATGTAAAAAGTGAGAATAAAAAAGTAATACTATGTTATAGACTGAGGTCATAATAAGATTCGGGTTCCTTATTCAACCCCAGAAATGCCAGATCTTTCCGCTAGTATATATATATATATATATATATATATATATATATATATATATACA
>OY744519.1:16885958-16935958 GCA_963556195.1 Sepiola atlantica | reverse complement strand
CATATATATAGGTTTCATTTTTTGGCTACCATATTAAAAAGTGGCTTTAAGATGTTTATCTGGTTCCAGCTTGAACTGCAACATGTCTTCAAATCTGTAGTCAGAACTGTTTGCATAGATGAAAAGTTTTATACAATATATATATATATATATATATATATATATATATATATATATATATATATATGTATGTATGTATAAGTGATAGGACCTTTTCAATTTTTCCGATTCCGATATAATTACTGATTCTTTTCTAAATTCCTGATTCCAATACAATTACCGACTCCGATTGTTTTAAAATCTCTAAATATTTAGCTATGTAAGAAGGAAAAACATGTACTATGACAAATCTATTTCAACTTCGATTGTTGAATGCAAGGTGTACTCGGTAAAAACATTTTGTTATTCTTTCCTTTCCTTTCTGTAATTGTTGTCTCTTTTTTTAATTTTCGAATTACCGTAAAAACTCATGTACTATGTTCATATATTTTCGCAAAGGTAATATAACACTCAAATAAAAACTTTGAAGTGTTAACTAGAGAAGAAAGAAATCCAGGCTAAGTAGGTAATAAAACAATGAAAAGGGGAAAGAATAAGAAGGCAGGTAATAAAAAAGAATACAAAACATAGAAACTAATTGAAAGAGTTAACAAGTAAAGAATGTACTCCGATACTAATTCATAAAAATAGCCTATCCCCCAAAAGATTTCCAAATCCATCCGACCTCTCTGGAGCCTTTGGTCTGAAAGGGTTCACTCTCTGCGAAGAGTACAACCGAAACATGTATGCACATATGTAACCAATAATGTTTGTATGAATAAAAATGTATACTTATGAACAGCTCTACTTGTTATTGAGAACTTTTTATAAACACTTGAGTTTCAACGGATTTACATCTACATACACTAATACAATACGTGTACCATATATATATATATATATATATATATAAAGATGAATATTTTTAAACACTGCTTTCACGAAACCCCTTTCTTTTCCATTTTTAACTTTCCCTTCACTGGACCCCTTATCAACGGACATTTACCAACTGGACAGACAACATATTTTTTGACACGCACATCCTCACTCTACATTACTTAATATTTTTTCAAATTTTGAATTATGTTTTTTCCACTGCCAACTTATCCATCTATGTAATTCCTCTGATGATAAGATTTTAATCTTTGAAAAGCCTTGCCTTAAGGAAAGAATAACAACATGTTTTTACCGAGTACACTGTGCATTGAACAATCGAAGTTGAAATAGATTTGTCGTTTGTACATATTTATCCCTCTTCTTTCATTCATCTTTATAATTGCTCTATCTCGTATATTGAGCTTAAACCATTTCACTATAGGCTCTATCTACTAAAAGTATACTTTTTGTTTTATATATATGTTTATACTATTTCGACAACTATTACTACTATATATAGTAGTAATAGTTGTCGAAATAGTATAAACATATATTTATGGCAAGTAGACTAAACATAAATGTTCCTGTTTCATTCCTGATGGAGAAATATTCATTAAATAATTTATAATAGCTATTATTTAATTTTCACAAAAGTCAGATGTATCTGAATTTTAACGAAAAACTTCCACCCCTTTTTTGCCACCTTTGCATGTATTAAACAAGATCTATATCGCATTGTCCAACCTCATACCAAGCAGCTGTGTTCCAAAATTCATAATGATAATTGACGTTCATTAGTGTAGGACTTTATCATAGACATAGAAATATATAAACATATGCACATACTGTATATATATATATATATATATATATATATATATATATATATATATATATATATATATATATATATATATATATATATATATATATATATATGTATGTATATATATATATATATATATATATATATATATATATAAATAAAGATAAATTAAGGAAGAGAGATAAAGATGTGCGCATGACAAATCTCTTTCATCTTCGATTGTTTAATGCAAGGTGTACTCGATGAAAACATGTTTATTTTTTTTATTAAACTATCTTATTTAGTCACACTGAAATAGTTAACTAACTTTAAACATTAAACTTTCAAATACTATAAATGTCCGGCTAATTACATCTTAAACACGTAAACTCCAGATTTCCAATCGTCTGAGCCCTAATACCCAATTTGAACCCTTTTAAACTTTCTGAATTGTCTAAAAATCCGTTTAAATACGGGGATAATTCCCCCGCCCCGAACTGCTTACTTATTGACCGGAAACGCTACTGTATTAGCTTATTAAAACCCCACCCAACTCCTAACTGAAGCCAGTCCAGGCCTAGCAAATAAACTGGCAGTAATTAAATTATATTGTTGCTTACAACCAATGAGCTGTAACTGAACAAGCCCTTCACCTACCCTATTCCTATCATCAGCCATAGTTTCCTCCCACATCCCTAACCTCACACTTCTCTTCCACTTTTACTGGCCTCGTCTTCGACCAGAACATTCTCTCTCAGTCCTTAGAAATTCGGCATACTTGAAAATATATACAACATTTTAAAATCAATTGGTTAAAAACTATTTTCATTCGCGGTCCACGGAAGTAATTTAAAATGGCCCCAATTCTCAAAATTACATCATATAATAAGCGCTTTTTATCAACGGTTGAACCAAACATTATTCTGTTACATGTACTACATTTTGACCATCTCTAACACAGTCCCCACGAAACTTTATTTTTCATCTTTAAATCTTTCGTCACCGGACACTTTGTCAACGGACATTCACCAACTGGACAGACTCTATACTTTGATAACCTTTTTATGCACACATTTTTACTTTCCATTAATTTATATTGTTTCTTAATTTCGTTCAAATTTTTAATTTGAGCTATTCCCTGCCAACTTATCCATCCATGTAATTCTTCTGATGATTTTAATCTTTGAAAAGACTTGGCTTAAGGAAAGAAAAATAAACATGTTTTACCGAGTACACCTTGCATTAAATAATCACAAATAAAATAAATCGTTATCTCTCTTCTTGGATTAATCTTAATAATTGCTCTATTTCGTATAGGTCTAATTCTCTAAAAGTATACTTTTAATCTCATATTATATATATATATATATATATATATATATATATATATATATATATATATGTATATATATATATATATATCTTTGTAAAATTAGTGAGAGAGAACCTCTTCAGAGTGCTTGATCATCAAGAAAAATAAACAAAAAAGCGTAATATTTATTTATTTATATATGTATTGCAGAAGATTATAACAACATCAGTACCGTAGGTTTCAAATAAACAAGTAATCAAGAAATGATCGCGATTTGTTGACTCTCTTAAGCTGATGTCTGAAGAAGGTCAGAAAGGCGCGGTCATTTGTTAATCACTTGTTGGTTTGAAACCAATGGTATCGATGTTGTTATAATCTTTTGTAATATATATATATATATATATATATATATATAATGTGTGTGTTTTTCGTTCAAGTTTTAAGTATTGCATGGAAAGTTAATAAAATTGAAATGAAAGCCAAATTAGCAATACAAGATTAATTTTTTTTTTTTTTCTTACATTAATCCTATCGATTACGGAATAAAATTCCTTCTTCAGGGGTGACCAGTATTGAGTCATTTTTTTTTTTTTTTTTTTCATCAAAAAACAAGAATAAAGAAACTTATTTCTTTGTTAATTTGATAAACGTCTTTGATGGTACGACGTCATCGCCTTGATGTTATGAAATGGCGGTAGGATTCAAATCCGGTGTCGAACGAGAGATGCGTTGGCACGCTGTCGAGTAATGTGTGTGTTTTTCGTTCAAGTTTTAAGTATTGCATGGAAAGTTAATAAAATTGAAATGAAAGCCAAATTAGCAATACAAGATTTATTATTTTTTTTTTCTTACATTAATCCTATCGATTACGGAATAAAATTCCTTCTTCAGGGGTGACCAGTATTGAGTACTTTTTTTTTTTTTTTTTTTTTTCATCAAAAAACAAGAATAAAGAAACTTATTTCTTTGTTAATTTGATTAACGTCTTTGATTGGACGACGTCATCGCCTTGATGTTATGAAATGGCGGTAGGATTCAAATCCGGTGTCGAACGAGAGATGCGTTGGCACGCTGTCGAGTAATGTGTGTGTTTTTCGTTCAAGTTTTAAGTATTGCATGGAAAGTTAATAAAATTGAAATGAAAGCCAAATTAGCAATACAAGATTAATTTATTATTATTTTTTTTTCTTACATTAATCCTATCGATTACGGAATAAAATTCCTTCTTCAGGGGTGACCAGTATTGAGTCATTTTTTTTTTTTTTTTTTTCATCAAAAAACAAGAATAAAGAAACTTATTTCTTTGTTAATTTGATAAACGTCTTTGATGGTACGACGTCATCGGCTTGATGTTATGAAATGGCGGTAGGATTCAAATCCGGTGTCGAACGAGAGATGCGTTGGCACGCTGTCGAGTAATGTGTGTGTTTTTCGTTCAAGTTTTAAGTATTGCATGGAAAGTTAATAAAATTGAAATGAAAAAAAAAAAAAAAAAAATTAATCTTGTATTGCTAATTTGGCTTTCATTTCAATTTTATTAACTTTCCATGCAATACTTAAAACTTGAACGAAAAACACACACATTACTCGACAGCGTGCCAACGCATCTCTCGTTCGACACCGGATTTGAATCCTACCGCCATTTCATAACATCAAGGCGATGACGTCGTACCATCAAAGACGTTTATCAAATTAACAAAGAAATAAGTTTCTTTATTCTTGTTTTTTGATGAAAAAAAAAAAAAAAAAAAAATGACTCTATACTGGTCACCCCTGAAGAAGGAATTTTATTCCGTAATCGATAGGATTAATGTAAGAAAAAAAAATAAAAATTAATTTTGTATTGCTAATTTGGCTTTCATTTCAATTTTATTATATATATATATATATATATATATGGCTTTCTTAACGGTTTATTGTTTTTAATGATTCAAATTTCCTATATCTCAACAATGCTTGAAAAACTAGAACATTCAATTTGTACTTCACTTGGTGCTGCCACCCGCAAATTCTTCACCGAAACTTTCATCCCAGATTCCGTTTTAAAAATACCGCGAGAAATAATAACTAAAATAAAGTACGAAACTGTATTTTAATAAACTAAGGCTTATATCGCCGAAAATGGAAAATATTTTTTTTTTAACTACATGGTATGGTTTTCCTAACGGTTTATTATTTTTAATAATTTAAATTTCATATATATATATATATATATATATATATATATATGAAATATGCTGCTGTAATACACCCACCCACAAATATATATATATATGTGTGTGTGTGTGTGTGTGTGTGTGTGTGTATTCAAGCAGCATATTTCATTTAGGCAAACATTATTAAATAACACGGAGTATTTCTGCTTGATAAGACTTTTTTATTTTTTCAATTTTCCGAATAGTCTATGTAGTATTTCGGTCAAATTGGTGTATGTAATTCGCGTGGGTATCTTGTTCCATTTTCCTTTTCCTTTTTCGCGAGTACTTTCGATTTGATTCCTCAAATAATCCTCAGGTTGTTTTAGTTTTGGTGTCTTTAAAATATGTCTTTACTGTTGAGTTTCTTTTTTATTATGACGACCAGTAATTTACAACTTAAAAGGAGCGTTCATAATATTGAGATGTTACATGAGACCGTGATTACGTTCTAAGAGCGTTTAAGAATCAAAAGTTTGATTGTTTAACCGTTAAAAATTTGATTACGTTCAAGATTCAAACGCATAATTGCTTATTGGCTTAGAATTTGGTAACATTAATTACTATGCTAGACACTTTAAAATGTTGTTTTATTTTTTAATGTCTATAATGTGTAATTCAGCATTTCTTGTTCCATTTATTTCCATTTGTTATATTTTCAAATGTTTCCATTATAGTAAATTGTACGTCACATCTGTCGAATTTCCTATGAATATATTTTTGAAAACCCATGGAATAAGGACATATTTTTATGTTACACTTGTTGGAACAATTGATGATTTAATAAATATTGCATATTATCAAATCTTTATTCTCATCACTTATCACGTATATCGAGCATTGACTATTCAAGATAGGATATAATTTATATAATCTTTATCTTTATTTTATATTTGACATTATATATATATACATACATACATATATATATAAATATAAATATATATATATATACATATATCTAATGTGAAATATGAAAATAAAGATAAAGAATAATTTTCATATTTGACATAATACATATATATATATACATACATATATATATATATATATATAAATATATATATATACATATATCTAATGTGAAACTAATGTTGGTTGGCCCCCTATGAACGAAACGAATTCGCAAAAAATGCTCTAAAATTGACTGTTTTGAGAATGTCTCATAAGATAAATAAAATGTTGGCTTTGGAATGTGACAACATTTTGTTTACTTATATATGCTCTGTTGTTGCAAGTTAACAATTATCGAGCTTTCAATTGGAAGAGGTTGGTATACATAAGAAATAGAAGGTATATGCTAAAACATATTTCTGCACTTCGATGTATACATATATATATATATATATATATGTGTGTGTGTGTGTGTGTGTGTGTATGTGCGTGTGTGTGTGTGTATTTTTGTGTTTCATTTTAAGTCAGCAGTTCAGTAGATAAACTTAATTCGCGAAGTGTTAAAAAGAAAACTGTTGCTCGCAATTGATTTTACTGGCGTATTGGATCGTTTCCGGTCGGCCTATCACATAACCCCATGTCAAATAGCTTCCCGGTGCAAATGATTATTGGTGAGTTGTTTGATATGAGTCAAAAATCCCATAAATAGTGGCGGACAATTCGACGAGGCGGCACCAAGGAGCGCTCGGACCGTCGGCTCAAATTTAATGCATAATTCCAGACATGAATCAGGGCCTAAACAGCCATAAAAAATAGAAATCAGGTGGGCACAGCTGTTTGAGCCGCAGATCAGGGCGGACACAATAAGCTTCAATTTTTAGCCCGAGTTGCTCCAATGTCAACCTTTTATTGTACATTTTATTCGATTATTTTCTGCTTTTATTTCGCATGTTTCTTTCCCTCGGAACAAAATGGAAAGACGTTGCCGACGTTATTTATTTGTCTTTGGCTTTTAATATACATAATTTTCGATTTGTTCCGGGTTTTTTTTTTGTTTCTTGATATTTATATCTGTTCCTTTTTTTCTATGTTTTCTTCTTATATTTCTTTCCATTTTTTCTTTCTCTCTTTTCATCTTTCTCTCTTTTGAATCTTTATTTTCTCTTTTTCTCTAACTGTGTTTTCTCTTTTTCTCTTTCCTCTCTTTTGAATCACTTTTTTTTTCTTTCTTTTTTATATCTCTTTTCTCTCGCGTTTTTTTTCATCGCTGTTTCCTTTGATTCTGTTTCCTTTCTCTTTTTTATCTTTCTTTCGTTTGAATCTCTATTTTCTCTTTTTAAATAACTCTTTTTCTCTCTTTCTCTTTCATCTCTTTTAAATCTATTTTTCCTTTCTTTTTCAATATATCTTTTTCTCTCTTTCTCTTTCCTCTCTTTTAAATCTATTTTTCCTTTCTTTTTCTATATATCTTTTTTCTCGCTTTTTTTACATCGTTTTTTCCTTTCTTTCTGTTTCCTTTCTTTCTTTTTTCTTTTTATCCTTTTCTCCCTTTTTTCCTTCATTTTTCTCTCTTGAATCTGTCCTTCTTCTTTCCTTTCTCTCTATTTCTTTTTTTTTCTGTTTCTTTTAAAAAAAAGTGGCATACTTTATTAATCAGGACCTGGGTGTGACGAGTTAAAACCAACTTTCATCAAAACTCACCCGTGACCTTGTGTCTAACCTCTTGGAGAAGAAGTAAATAAAATACTTTATTTGTATTTGACTTTAAATATACATCATTTTCGATTTGTACAATATTTTTTCTGTTTCTTAATATTTTTACCTGTTCTTTTTTTTTAATTCTTTCTTTTTATCTCCCTTTCATTTTTTCTTTTCTCTTTCTTCTTCTTTTCTCTTCTCTCTTTTACTATACCTCTATTTTCTTTTCTTTTTTCGTTTTTTGCTTCTCTCTTTCTCTCTCTCTTCTATCTTCCTTTCTCTTCGTGTCATCGCTTCATTTTTGTCTATTTAAATCTGTATTTCTTCCTCATTTGTCACTTGTCTCTTTTTCTTTTTCCTTTATTTCTGTTTAATCTTTTTCTTCATCGTTTTTCTTTCTCTCTTTTCTTTCTTTCTGTTTTCCCAGTTCTCTTTTTCCTTCTGTCTTTGTCTCTCTCTTACTACTTTAATCTTTGATGTTTTTTCATCTTTTTCACTTTTCCTTTCTCTCCTTTTCTCTCTCTATGAGTTTATCAAAGTTTATAAAATACACCATGTCAATGAGGTTATAAAAGTTTATAAAATACACTGTCGATAATTTTATTAATGTTTATAAAATACACTATGACTATGAGTTAATCAAAGTTTATAAAATAAAGTATGTCTATGAGTTTTTAAAAGTCTATGAAAATACACTATGAGTTTATAAAAATGCATAATGTCTATGAGTTTATTAAAGTTTATAAAAAGCCTAATGTCTATGAGTTTATAAAAGTTGAAAAATACACTGAGTTTATAAAAATGCATTGTTTATGACTTTATTAAAGTTTATAAAATGCACAATTTCTATGAGTTTATAAAACTTTATAAAATGCACAATGCTTATGAGTTTATAAAAGTTTATGAAAATACACTATGAGTTTATAAAGATGCATTATGTCTATGAGTTTATTAAAGTTTATAAAATGCACAATGTCTATGAGTTTATAAAAGTTGAAAAATACACTATGTGATAATTTTATAAATGCTTATAAAATACACAATGTCGATGAGTTAATAAAAGTTTATCAAATACACTATGAGTTTATAAAAATACACTGTCTATGAATTTATAAAAGTTTATGAAATACATTATGTTTATCTTTCTCCCGTTTATTCAGCCTTAGTTTTCCTTTTTTATTGTTTACTCTTGTTCCCTTGATTCTTTTTTTCTTTTTCTTTCTTTTTTTTTCTTTCTTTTTGTTAGTTTCATTTTCTATTCTTTCTGTTTCTGTTTCTTCTTCTTCCTCTCTTGTTGCTTCCTTTGCTGTATTGTTTTAGGTTTCTTAGATCTTTCATTCGTTTTTGTCATCCTCGTTTTCCTTCTCTCTCTTTTTCTTTTTTTCGTTTTGAACGTTATCTTCTTTCTCTGTTTCGTTTGTTTTTCCTTTCTCTCTGCTTTTTTCTTTTCTGTCTTTTCTTAATTTTTGCATTTTTCTTTCTTTTTTCTTTTTCTCTCTCCCTCTTTCTTTTTCTATATGTCGGTTACTTTCTCTTTTCCTGTTCTCTTTTTCTCTTAACTCTTTTTTTTGTTTGACCTTTTTAACTCATACTTTCTTCTTTTCTTTCTTCCGTTTATTGATTTTTATATATTTTTTATTCATATCCTTACTCTTTTTCGCAATATTCTTTCTTTCTTCGCTTTTTTTTCCAGGATATTTTTCGAACTTTTTCTTCTCTCTTTTCTCTCTCCTATTTTAGCTGTTTCTCTCTCTATTCTTTCTCTTTCTCTCTATTCTCTCTCTCTCTCTTTCTTTATATGTCTATCATTCTCTTTTCTCTCTCTCTGTCTATTCGTACTATGTTTGCTTTCCTTTTTCTCTCTTTTTTCATCCTTTTTCTCTTCATATCTTTAGTCATCGCTTTACTTTCTCTTTCTCATTCTCTCTTTCGTTCTGAATCCTTTCTTTGTTTTTCTCAAAGATTTTTTTTCGAACTTTTTTCTTCTTTTTCCATTATATATTTTCTTTTCTCACTTTTTCTCTCCTGTTTTATCTTTTACTATCTCTTTTTTCTCTCTCTTTCCTAATATTTATATCCCTCTTCCCCCCCTCTCTCTCTCTCCTTCTCTCTCTCCGTACTCTTTTTACTTTCTCTTTTTTTCTTTTCTTCATCCTTTTTCTCTTCATATATTTATTCATCGTTATAAGTTCTCTTTCCCATTCTCTCTTTATCTCTTGATTCTATCTTTCTTTTTCCATTCTCTCTTCTTTTCGTTCTCCCGTTAATTCATACTTACTCTTTCTTTTGTTATCTTTCACCCGTTTTCTCTTGATTCTTTCTTTCTTTTTTTCTTTTCTCTTTTGTTATGTATTTCTATTACGTTCACTTTTCATACGCCTTTTTTTCTCTCCTAGATTTTTGGCGTTTTGAATATTTTCTTATTTCTCTGTTTTTTAGTTTCCCCTTTCTCTCTTTTTTTCACCCTTTTCTTCAGCTTTTGGCTCTAACTACTACTTCTCTTTCTCTCTTTATTTTAAGGAGAATAGAAAGTGACTAACTTGGGTTTAATTCCGGCAGCCTCGTAACCTTCGCTTTCCCTTACTTTTTCCTTTACTTTTCACATTCCACGAGCGATGTTTCTGACAAAGGGGGAAGAATTGCTGTTTTCTGAGTAGGAATCTATCGATCTAACACTTATCGTTGGCTATTTTTTTTACCTTGAAGTAGTATTTTTTAGCTCCTTACATCAAGTGGCTTCATGCCTTGTCTGGTGCGATTTCTGTTAACAAAAATATGATGATATTTATTTTGTTATATTAAACTATTGTAGATTCTATGAAGATATTTTTTGATTAATTTGATGCATCGAAATCTCAAATTCTTTATCTACAACAACAAAAAACGTTCTAGCAAGCGTAAATGGCAACTCTCTTCGCCGTTTTGCGATAATATAAAAAAGACAAAGGTATGACTTCCGCATTTTTAAAAGAAGAGATATTGTACAATAATAAAACCGCTCACGATAATAAGTAACTGAGTACGAAAATCAGTACAAAGTGTATATATTTCCCGAGTTCGAGAGAAAGATTCCCGAGTTCGACAAAATACACCCGAATAAGGTCAGAGTTTACATCGGCCGAAACGTAGTGAGAATAACACTCCAGATGAGAACAGTAGTCCGATATAGTATATATACGCATTTACTAAGGCTGTATGCAATAGGGGAAAAAATGAATTGAAAAAACATTAAGAACGAAAACAAATAATTGAAGACCATATTAATATGCCTGAGCAATCCTGTCGGCATTCTCCAGCGATTAGCAATAAATTAACCCCTTCTCGGAGAGAAGGTACAGCCTGGGAAGGTGGAACTCCTAGGACCGAACAGGACCATACCTCAGCAGGACTGATTGTCGAGGACGTATCCCTTACTAGTACGAACAACTACTCAGCTGTGCCATAGCAGAAACAATGATTGATAAAAGTGGAAATATACAAACGTTCTTTCGCATTACTATAAAAACAGTTGTCAGTTTTCTTCGAGATTTCATTTAAAGTCGAATTTGATGAATTTATTACTGAAATGAAATTTGATGAATTTATTACCGAAATAAAATTTGATGATTTTATTACCGAAATAAAATTTGATGAATTTATTACCGAAATAAAATTTGATGATTTTATTACCGAAATGAAATTTGATGAATTTATTACCGAAATAAAATTTGATGAATTTATTACCGAAATTAAATTTGATGAATTTATTACTGAAATAAAATTTGATGATTTCATTACCGAAATAAAATTTTCTGATTTTATTACCGAAATAAAATTTGATGAATTTATTACCGAAATAAAATTTGATGAATTTATTACCGAAATGAAATTTGCTGAATTTATTACCGAAATAAAATTTGATGAATTTATTACCGAAATAAAATTTGATGAATTTATTACCGAAATATAAATTTGATGAATTTATTATCGAAATAAAATTTGATGAATTTATTACCGAAATAAAATTTTCTGATTTTATTACCGAAATAAAATTTGCTGAATTTATTACCGAAATAAAATTTGATGAATTTATTACCGAAATAAAATTTGATGATTTTATTACCGAAATAAAATTTGATGAATTTATTACCGAAATAAAATTTTCTGATTTTATTACCGAAATAAAATTTGATGAATTTATTACCGAAATAAAATTTGATGAATTTATTACCGAAATAAAATTTGATGAATTTATTACCGAAATAAAATTTGATGATTTTATTACCGAAATAAAATTTGATGATTTTATTACCGAAATAAAATTTGATGAATTTATTACCGAAATAAAATTTGATGAATTTATTACCGAAATAAACTTTGATGATAAATACCAATATAAAATTTGATGATTTTATTACCGAAATAAAATTTTCTGATTCTATTACCGAAATAAAATTTTCTGATTTTATTACCGAAATAAAATCATGGAGTTGGAAAAACAAAAAGTCAAATTACGAAAACAAAAGCTCGTCGAGTTACTACTACTGTAAAAAATTCTTCTTTCCTCTGTGTACCTAAAACATAACAGCACTCACATGAGCAATGTTAATTTCCAATAACTACCCGTCTGTAGAACACAATAGTACGGGGTTACTTTCTAGCTGACTACAACACGGTCGTTTTCAAGTCCAATGTTAACAAATACTTGTTGAGCCGTCTTCTTAAATAAATTCTGCCAAGTTTCAATCATCGTTACTAATCATCACGGTGGTGTCTCACCGTCCACCTGACAAACTCATTTTCCCTTATTCTCGAGTTGCCTTTAGGTCTTGATAAACGGTGATTCGTTGGTACATGAAAAACATATTTTCTCCTTGTGATGCTATTTATTTAGTTATACAGTGAGAGTGGGTTGATACCGGTATCAATAAAGGAATATATTGAAATCATACCCTGAAGACATCAGGGAATCACTCTGATAAAAGCGCTTATGAGTAGTTGTTCTTTTTTTCATAGAAATCGCTTCAGACAAAGGATGAAGCCACTTGATTATCGCAAATACAGTAAGTGTCTATTGACGCTAATCTTGAAAATACCAAAGCTTTAGGTAAGAGGAAAACAGTCAGCAGGTAGAGAGTTCCACAAACCTACAGTTCTGGGAAAGAAGATACTGGAATAAGAAGCCGTATTACAATGAGGTATCAAACGGCGAATTTATGGCGACAAAGAGACCAACGAGTCAAACGCTCTAGAACAAAAGAAAGCAGAGACTAGATCACATGATTCTGAAGGACACATACCATGATAGTATTTCTAAAAAAGCCAGAAGTTGCCAAAAGTATTATGAAGCTTTACACGAAATCTTCGCAGGTTTTAGTATTCCCAGTGCAATTGTTTCTCATAATGAGACTCAATTTACGGCTAAAGAGTTTAGATATAGAATTATCAATTAACCGTGACAACCGCTCCGTACTAACCAATATCTAATGGACAGGCATAATGTATTTTAGCTACCTTTAAACGGACGTTAAGAAAACTAGACAAACGTGAAACTTAAGTTTAATTGTTACATTTTCTCAGTGTGTATCGGATAACAACAAATCCGAGGCCAATTACAAGAATATCACCAGCTGAACGCAAAAAAGAGTGGTTCGGTATTTGATACACCAAAAGTCTTATCAATATAGTACAGATTCGAAAAATATCAAGCTTATTTTAAAGACTATAATCATAGAAAACGTTAGAACTAGGAAAAAGATAATATTGAGAAACGAATTGGAAGACTCGTGTATATCATGAAACATCATAAATGGATTATGTAGACTCTATGCAGATATTTTTTGATTAATTTGATGTCTAGATATCTCAAATTCTTCATCTACAAAAAAGTTTCTAGCAAGCGTAAATGGCAACTCTCTTCGTCGTTTTGCGATGATATAAAAAGACAAAAGTATGACTTCCGCATGAAGTAACATTTTTAAAAGAAGAGATATTGTACAGTGATAACACCCTGACGATAACAATTAACTGAGTTCGAAAAGCAGTACGAAGTATTTCCCGAGTTCGAAAGAAAGATTCCCGAGTTTGACAAGATACACCCGAAGAAGGTCAGGGTTTACATCGACTGAAACGTAGTGAGAATAACACTCATAATGAGAACAGTAGTCCGATATAGTATGTATATGCATTTACTAAGGCTGTGTGCAATACGGAAAAAATGGAATGGAAAAAGAAATGAAGGAAAAAATAATTGAAGACAATATCTGTGATATATTTTTTTAAATTATCAATTTATTTTAAAAAAATAATTGAAGACATTATTTGTGATATATATTTTTTTAAATTATCAATTTATTTAAAAAAAAATAATTGGAGACAATATTTGGGATATATTTTTTTTAAATTATCAATTTATTTAAAAAAAATAATTGAAGACAATATTTGTGATATATATATATTTTTTAATTATCAATTTATTTAAAAAAATAATTGAAGACAATATTTGTGATATTTTTTTTTTAAATTATCAATTTATTTAAAAAAATTATTGAAGACAATATTTGTGATATATTTTTTTTTAATTATCAATTTATTTAAAAAAAATAATTGAAGACAATATTTGTAAGATATTTTTTTTTAAATTATCAATTTATTTAAAAAAATTATTGAAGACAATATTTGTGATATATTTTTTTTAAATTATCAATTTATTTAAAAAATATAATTGAAGACAATATTTGTGATATTTTATTTTTAAATTATCAGTTTATTAAATAAATAATTGAAGACAATATTTGTGATATTTTTTTTAAATTATCAATTTATTTAAAAAAATAATTGAAGACAATATTTGTGATATTTTTTTAAAATTATCAATTTATTTAAAAAAATAAATCAAACAAATAAATTAAATATACAATTTATATTTACAAATAAATACAGAGTATTTATTAAAAATAATTCTTCATTCTTAAATTAAATAATTCTTCATTCACGAAATTAAAAAAATTCTTAATTAAAAAGAACATACAAATAAATTAAACAAATAAATGACTTTCACATGAAGTTTCAGTAAATGTTACATTTTGTGTTAATAACACTCTAGATTTTACACTTACTGTTAATAAAACTCCAGATTTTACACTTACTGTTAATAAAACTCCGGATTTTAGATTTACTGTTAATAAACCTCCAGATTTTACACTTACTGTTAATAAACCTCCGGAATTTAGATTTAATTTTAATAAAACTCCTTATTTTACACTTACTGTTAATAAAACTCTGGATTTTACACTTACTGTTAGTAAAACTCTGTTAATAAAGTTCCGGATTTTACACTTACTATTTTTTTCTCGTACTTTCGTTTTGTCTCTTACTTTTCTGCTTTTATTTCTTTTTTATTCCTTTCTAATAAAGAAAGGGATAAAAAAGAAATAAAATCTCATATAAATCTCATTTTTTCTCTTTTTCCTTTTCTTTTTCTTTCTCCTTTCTATTTCGTTTTATCTTTTATGTAAATCCCATTTGTTCGTTTTTTGTTAGGCTCTTTTTTCTTCTTTCTATATCTCTATTTTCCTGTATTTCTGTCTTCTTTTCTTTCTTTCTTTAATTCATTCTTTCTTTCTTTCTTTTCTTTCGTTCTTTCTTTTTTATTGCTTTCTGTCTTTATTTCTCTCTTTCTTGCTTTCTTTCTTTCTTGTATGTAAATCTCGTGTTTTGCTGAACCTTTTCTTTTCTTTCTTTTCTATTTTTCTTTTGCTTCCTTTCGACTTAATTTTATCAATTTTCGTTTTTGCTCTAAGTTCTTTCTTTTTTTCTTCGTTTTGTTTGAAATATATTTATCTATATATCATTTCTTTTTCAATAATTTTATTTTCTTACTTTGCATTTCTTTCGTCCAGTACCGTTTTTTTCTCTTTCAAAATCTTTTTCACACCCTTTTCTTTCCTTCCTTCACCCTCAATTTCCTCCTTCTCTCTCTAAGTTTCCTTCTACCCTCTTTCATTCCCGCACCCTAATTTTTTTAATATGAAGAGAGAACTTGATTAATTTCTTGTTTTCATAAGCGGCTCTTTAGGTGTATTTTGTCGAACCCGAGGCATTTTTATGTCGAACTCGGGAATCTGTACGGAATTTCGAACGGAACCTTATATTCAATCCACAGAAAAGGACCTATGGCGTAACGGATAAGGTACTAAGTAACATTCAGTTCTAAGTGACAGTCTTCTGGAGGTTGGAGTTCAAACCCTTAGTACGGGCGATATTAAGAATACAATTGGCAATTACTTAAGATTCTACATGGCCATGGCAGACGGAACAAGAGCAATCTACCCCCGTGGATTAAATAAAAGAGTTCTGTTTGAAATTCCGTACAAATTCTCGAGGTCGACAAGATGCACCTGAAGAAGGTCCGAGATTACATCGGCCGAAACGTAGTAAGAATAACACTCAAGAAACTTCTCACACGTGACATTATCCTATATCTTTACACAGCCACCATCCGCCCATGCATGGAGTATCGTTGCCACATATGAGCTGGTGCATCATCCACTAGTCTCTCCCTCTTTGACAAGGCCCAAAAAAGAGTCGGCAACTTAATAGGTCCTTCACTGTCCACCAAGCTCCAGCCCCTGTCCCATCGCCGAAATGTTGCTTCCTTGTGCCTGTTTTACAGATTGTGCTCCGATGAACTTGCTCTTGTGGTGTCCCCACGACGTAGATTCACCGACAATCTGCCAAATCACATCCATACACTGTGGAGGTCCCCAGATGCCGAAGAGCTTTCTACTCCAAAAGTGCCGCTGGACTCTGGAACTCCCTCCCTGCTCCTTGTTTTCCTGACGGTACTGACATGCAGAAATTTAAAACTAACGTAAACAGACATCTCGCTGCGCAGCTCCCAATTTAGGTTGACCCCAAACAACTTTCACCCTTTTTCTCAGTAGTCCCTTACGTCTACAGTGGCGGCCTGCCTTGCTTTCGGGTGAACTATGTTCGAATAATCCAAAAAATGCAAACAAAAAAGATGACGGACAAACTTATAAATGACTGATGTTCGCGCTAATCTCTATATAGCTATGTGTATATGTTTATATAGCTGTATGTACACGATTCACTCCTAAACTGATTAACTGATCATTATGAATTTTGGAGCATAGTTGCTAGACGTAATGGTTGGTAATGTGGGCTATATTATGTATAATTAAGTTTAAGCAAAGAGTACAAACAAAACGTGAACATTCAGACACCTTTAATTTTGCGAAATTTTAATGCTAAATATTTGTCATCAATTGATAAATATACACCAAGATTCATTTTCGTTGAGGTATTATGAAAGTTTTTTAGAGGCATAATATAGGCAAACACTGTCATTTAAAAATTCAAATATACCAGATTTGCATTTAATTTGATCCGTAGTCATTAACCACTAATTAAACAAGATTCCCTGAATTTCATTTTGTTTTCTTAAGACTCCTTAAGCTTAAGCGGTGAACTGTAAACATTTTCGAAAAATCAAAGTGATGTAATGAATTTGGTTAAAATTTAAATAAGGATTCAAACATCAGGTTTAGTAGAAAGTGGTGCAAAACTGTTCTATTCGGAGAATTCATTTTACCCGTCCTGTAACGGGTATTCTTTTAGTATTCAAATACAAATAATAGAATTACGTTTTTAGTCAGTCTGTTTTCTGGGACGTGGCGAGCGGATTTAAAATCGAGATGTAATTTAAAAAAAATTTTTTTTCTTTTCTTAACTGAAAATATAAATATGTATAGGGAAGGATAAAAACAAATTTTGGGAGGGAGAGTCAATTTTTTTTTTGTTAAATAAAAAATATTCTTATTCTTATAAAAATTCTTATAAAATTCTTATAAAAATTTTTTTTCATTCTTTTAATTGAAAATATTAATATGTATGGAAGAGAGTAAAAAAAATTGGGGGGGTAAATTAATTTATTTTTTCTTTCTTTAACTGAAAATATTACTATGTATGGGGAGGGTAAAAAAAAATTGGGGGGTTGTTCAAAAAGGATTTTTTTTAACTAAGAATATTTCTATGTATGGGGGAGGGTAAAAAAATTGGTGGGGGGGTGCAAAAAAAATTTTTTAACTAAAAATATTTCTATTCATGGGGGTGAGTAAAAATAATTTGGTGCGGTCGAAATTTTTTTTTTCTAAAAACTAAACTAAACTAAACTAAAAATATTCTTGGACGGAAACAAAGAAAATCAATGTCTAACGACCCAATAAATATGACTGGGGCTCCATCGGTTTACGGGTGAGCGTTCATTTCTGACGCGGCAGCCTAGCAGAAATATACGAACGGATGGAGCATATATTTGCTAGTATATATAATTATATGTGTAAATACACACACACAATATATGTAATGTGTGTGTGTATTTAGGCAAGCGTTTTAACCATACGGCCACGAGTAAATACCAAATAAAGATATATATATATATATATATATATATATATATATATATATATATATATATATATATATATATATATATATTTCTGATGGTCTTTTTTGTATTACAATCAAAGAAATAATCAATGTTCCATACGTTGCGCGAACGATTTCGATTTTTATATGTAGTTATTAGCTTTATTATTATTATGGGAGAAAGTTGTTAATTTTATGTTGTTTAAATATAATAAATTTAAAACCCAAAATCTTGTAGTAAAATAAAAAATGTTCCCCTCCTCAAAAACCACTTGAAAGAACCAATGTTATTTATCAGTTTAAATTCCCTTTAGGAGAATATAGCTCCCAGAATAATAATAAAGCTAATAGTTACATTGGTTTTACAAGCACTACCCTATTCCGCCTCACGATTCATCTTGTAAACTTTAGCTCAATTTACCAACATCTACAAAATTCTAGACACATTTTAGTAAATAACACTAAAATAATACATTCCGAAACTAATTAATATAAAAAGAATACTTACTACATAAAACACAAGAACCTAACATTAATAACATCACATATGAAACCAGTGGTAACATTTTAAAATGCGTAACGTAATGCGATTTTGTTCTGTAGTGCCATTCAATCGTCGCTGAATTTAAATCTCAACGATTTTCTTGGAACAATGCGAAAAATGTTCTCTGCGCGTTTCTCCGCCGTCTATTAAAAAATGGTCTTCTTTCTCCAGCTTTTTTGTTCATTTGCTTTTGACACTTGAGGATGATTTGATGACGAATCAAAAACGTATCTATGGAACATTTATTTTTTTTTTTTTAAAATTTGATACAAAACAAACTATCAGAAAAATAAAACAAATTAAAAAAAGTATACTTAAACAGACGAATTCTGTTATTTTTTAACAATGTTTGCATATATATATATATATATATATATATAATCAGCTCAAACAACGCATTAGAATTTGAAAATAAGACAAAAATATTCTTGAAAATGGTCTAAACATTATAACACATTTTTTAAAACTAAAACTGACCCCAGACAAGACACATTGCCACTGAGACGTAAAAGCCTACGGTGGATTTAGGGTCACAAATTAAAGGGAGCATACGAAGTGTAGAGATATTTGTTCACATTCCACTTTAATTTCTGCATTGCTGTAGAGTCAGGGAGATAGTTCTTAAACCTGACAGCTTGAGGAAAGAAGCTATCAGAGTAGAAAGCCCTCCGGAATCTGGGGGCCTCCACAGTGAATGGATGGAATTTAGCAGCTAGTTCATCGGAGCACATTCCATTGCAGTACTTGTAAAGCAAGCACAGAGATTCGGCGATATGAAAGGGGCTGGAGCTTGGTAGATACTGAGGGACTTATTAGATTAGCGACTTTTTATTTTAACCCTGTCAAAGAAGGAGAGCATAATTGATTGTGCACCAGTCTAGATGTGATAACAATACTCCATGCATGGGCGGATCGCGGCTTTGTAGAGATATGGAATACTGTCAAGTGTGATAAGTTTTCTAGCACAGTAGGGGAAGCCCACTTTTATATTATATCATAACAATGATAGATGGATAAACGAGCACACAGCAAATTTTGATGTAACAATGGGTCCCTATGATGGAGCGCGTTGTATGTGAATACATAGGTTTGTATTGGGTGTCTGAAAATCGATTGCCAAACTTCGGAAGGATGTTCTATATATGTATATGTGCCATTGTAACAAATACTGATCAACATTCGTTATTGTAAACATCTAACACATTAAATGTATGTGACCCTGCGAATATTGGCTCCTCTTATTTCAGGTAAGCGAACACAACTGATCAAATGCAGGTAAATAAATATGATCAGCACAATCTAAATAAAGAAATCGACCACAAAGCGAATTAGACTAGATATGGGGTGCCATCACAAAAGCAACTCACACACAAGGACTCTCCTTTACACATCTAGAACATAACCCTTAAGTTAATATTATTTAGTTTATTTCGACTACTATTCTCATCTTAAATGTTATTCTCACAACGTGTTGGCCGATGTAACCTCTGACTTTCGTCCGAGTCATCTTACTCTCGAATTCGAGCAGCTGTACGGAATTTCGTACAGAACCCTTTATTTAATCTACGGGTCAGTTTGCTCTCGTAATTGTATTCTTAGTATCGCCCGCACTAAGAATTGAACCTTCAACCCCCTAATGACTGCCGCTGATTAGACTTAGCACTTTATCCGTTACGCCACAAGTTCTTGCAGACAATTCTATTATTATTGATTAGATGTGTAGTCTTACTACTTATAACTATATATATATATATATATATATAATATTTATAAATAAAAAATTTATACCTACAGACGCTAGCGTTTCAAGCTTATTGCTCACATCAGTGTAAGAAAGTTACCCAGTTAACAGAGTCAGTCTAGAATCTGTAAGTAGTCGCCATATTCACTCGGCCACCGGAAACTGTCACGTAATAAGATGAAATTAAGATCTATATGTACCTATAAGCGGGCACAGACATATACACGGCATAATCACGTTGACACACCGGTTCCCCGTTAGATCACCGAAGTTAAGCAACGTTGAGCCTGACAAATAGTAAATGGGTGACAATTTGGGAACAACAGGTGCTGTGTGTGGCATGGAGGGGATATGGGCACTACCAGGTTCTATCATGCCCCCAAAAAGTTAGGACAAATAGAGTATCTGCCTGACTCCCTGAAGACGTCCGCGGACGTTATGGCAAAACAAAAACAACAATATATATATATATATATATATATATATATATATATATATATATATATAATTATGAACATCAATGAAGGCGCGAGAGCACGCTATCCCGTAATAGACCACACGAATGGCCTATGCTGGAAATCTAATTTCTTTGATCAATCATAACTCAAAAACCAATAAACCAAATTAGTTAAAACTTCGCACAAAATTTTTAGGTTCTATAAGTGTGTAGAATTTCAGCATCATTAGTCAAGGCAACCCAGAGATCCAGAAAGTTCAATCATGAAATCATGTTATCTGTGTGTACGTACGTACGTATGTGCCACCCTGTATCTCATCAACTATTTGATGTATTCAGCTGATTTTTTGCAGAGAGAGGTTCTAGCTCCTAGTTGATGGCATTTTAATTTCAGTTTACAATATACCTTAGTCTTCTAGAAAATTCCAAAAACTTTAAAATGACCAGTATTCATACACTTTATTCTATATCTTACCATATACCTTGATTAGTCAAACTACCAACTATATCAGATATGAGCAGGCATTGTATTGAGGCATAGCCTTTACAAAAGTAGTGAGATTCCATGATAAATGCCAGTATACTGAAATCATATGCCCATAATAGGGTTAAGATGAAAATTCATATACACTAAATGTACAAAAGCAAGGAAATTCCTAAATTTTTATACTTTTATTTTCATTAAGGGTATGCGAGCACAACAGGGCTATGTATTTTACTTGTAGGTATTTTTCTTCAGCGCACCTCACACACTTCATCCACCCATGCATAGAGATTTATACTGTAGTGATGTGATAATGAAATGGTTTGGTTGATATGTAGTAATACCCTTAATGACAATAAAAGTGTAACAATTTGGGAATTTCTTTGCTTTTGTACATTTAGTGTATATGAATTTTCATCTTAACTCTAGTAAGGGCATATGATTTCAGTATACTGGCATTTTTCATGAATTATATATATATATATATATATATATATATATATATATATATATATATATATATACATAGTTTTTGTTATTGTTTTACAGTTGATAGAACAGTGTTGTTGTTTCTGTTAGTATTTTTCTACTTCGTAAGCTGTTAAGAATATGCCGACTATTCCCCTTTAATCGGACGTGTCATTATTTTTATTTCATATATATTTATTACCTAATTACGTACATAACAGAAAAGTGTTTATGGTTCATATTTTTTTTTAAAAAGCATCTATTCTTAAATTTAAGAAGGAATAGGTAAAATAAATACCTTTTGAAGCATTAAGATGCGATGTCAAAAAGAATCGGTTTCGATTTATTATTTTTCTTTTTTATAAAAAAAATTGATATCGCATCTTAATGCTTCAAAAGGTATTTATTTTACATATTCCTTCTTATATATATATATATATATATATATATATATATATATATATATATATATATATATATATATATTGAAGACATTGCCAAGGCTGCCGCAAAGAAGGTTGGCTCCCTCTATCGTGCTAGTAAACTCCTGACACCTGACATTATCCTGTATCTTTACAAAGCCACCATCCGCCCATACATGGAGTATTGTTGCCACATCTGGGCTGGTGCATCATCTACTAGTCTCTCCCTCCTTAACAAGGTCCAAAAAAGAGTCGCCAACCTAATAGGTCCCTCACTGTTAACCAAGCTCCAGCCTCTGTCCCATCGCCGCAATGTAGCATCCTTGTACTTGTTTTACAAATACTTCAATGGATTATGCTCCGATGAACTGGCTACTCTGGTGCCCCCTCGACGTAAATTCACGAAACTAACTAGACAATCAACTAAATCTCATTCATTCACTGTGGAGGTCCCCAGATGTCGGAGAGCCTTTTACTCAAATAGCTTCTTTCCTCGTACTGCTGGCCTCTAGAACTCCCTCCCTGTCCCTAGCTTCCCCGACAGTACAGACATGCAGAAATGTAAAACTAATGTAAACAGAACTCTCGCTGCACAGATCCCAATCTAGGTTGACCGCCCCCTACCTTCTCCCCTTTTCTTTTTCTCAGTAGCCCCTTACTTTTACAGTGACAGCCTGCCTTGTTTGGGGTGAACTATATATATATATATGAATAAATATATATAAATATATACATAGATATTTATATACATCTTTGTTATTGTTTTTACCGACGTTAGAACAGTTCTCAAAACATATATTTAGAGCCCAGTTGTAGTCATAAAAACACTTATCGCAAGTGAGCTATGCGGAAACGTTGGTGTTTTATTACACCGGTGTAATTCTTCAGGCAAACTGCAAAATTTGAAATGTTACTATCACTTTTTTTTATATATATATTTTTTCTTTGGGCTGTTTTCTTACTCTAGATAATCTGTTCGACATGACCTTCATTACATAATTAAATCCGACAGAATTCATTTCGTTTTTTTTCGTAAACAAGTAAGCTATTTTAATATTTTATTAAGAGTTGATAAAGAAAGACTGAAATACTTCGTGGCTCTTCGAAATCTGAAAGGAATTTGGAAGCATTTAAACTGTTGAATAGAAAGTCATTTCTAGCAATAACATTCTTAGCAAATCCTCTAAAAGATTGAAAGTTAGGGGAGCAATTAACACGCGATGATTTTATGCAGAAAAGTTAAAGAATATCACCTCATGAAAATTGGTTGCAGTTTTATGATAAGTTGTTTCAATTCAGTGAGCAAACAGCAACGTAATAATTGTTACGTTGCTGTTCGTTCACTGAATTGAAACAATTTTAAATGAAACATCTTTTTTAAATAAAAAAAATTAAAAAAATAAAAATTTAAAAATTAAAAAAATAAAAATTTTGTTCAAATATAAAAAGAAACGAAACAAAGTTGAAAGTAATATATATATATATATATATATATATATATATATATATATATATATATATATATTTCATGGCTTCCGTTTAATGTTGAGAGACAATGAATACTCTATATAAGCGTGGCTGCGCGTATGATTGTGTAACTACGGTTGCGCAATCATCAACTGCACCTCTCCGGAATCAGCACTGCTTGATTCCAGTAGCCAGAAGAATTCCAAGACGACTAGAAACAATGCTGAGATAAGCGGAGAGCACATGAAGCAACTGGTATTCTCAAATGGTCAACGTCGCTTAACTTCGGTGATCTAACTGGAACCGGTGTGTCAACGTGTTTATTCCGTATATATATATATATATATATATATATATATATATATATATATATATATATATATATATATATATAGTAAGCTATGAAAATATATTTATGGCAATTAAGCTACACAGAGGCTCCCGCGTTTCATCCCCGGAGAGAATCTTCAGCCTGAAAATTCCCCCGGGGATGAAACGCGGGAGCCTCTGTGTAGCTTAATTGCCATAAATATATTTTCATAGCTTACTACCTAGTTCTACTTACGTATCGAGCAGTGTTGAAGTAAATACTGAAAATTGATACATAAAAAAATATATGTCCTTATAAAATTTTATGTGGATACATGAAATACAAATAAAGATATCTATATATGGATTCCGTTAATATATATATATATATATATATATATATATATATATATATATATATATATATATACTTATCAGAACAATTATTTCTACTAACCAGCTGATTACCGATGGCTGATTCCTGTGCCTGGAAGTACGTTGGCAAGACATCCCAAAGATTAGAAATTAGAATATCCCAACACATACCACGTGATATTCGCTTATACTAGGTTTCAAGATCATCCGGGAACTTCCAGGACTGAAGATTCCTCCCGGGGAGTAAACGCGAGAGCCTATGTGTAGCTTGATTGCCATAAATATTTTCATAGCTTACTACCTAGCTCTACTTACGTATCGAGCACTGTTGAAGTAAATACTGAAAATTGATACATAAAAAATTATCTCCTTATAAAATTTTATGTGGGTACATGAAATTCTAATATATATATATATATATATATATATATATATATATATATATATATATATATATATATATATATATATAAGGCATAGTCAGGTTTACAAATATATGTGTTAATATATATATATATATATATATGTGTGTGTGTGTCTGTGTGCGTGTGTATGTGTGTATAATAAATGTATTAAGAAGGGTGAAGACAATGCAGATAGCTGGATTAATGAGAAGCTGGAAAGAACACAAATTAACAATCGAGAGAGAGGGCAAACAACTATCTATTTATTTATCTTTGCAATCTTATATAAACAGAAAGTATTGTCTTAGCTGTGTGAGAATTCCGGATGATTAGCAATTATTTGATATTTCGGGAGTGTCTTCCTCTTGTCAAAACTGACACAAAAGGAAAGTTCGACCAAGATGAATGCCAGAACGTAGAAATGAAAACAGGTCAGTACCGCAGATGGTGATGGAAACGCCGCAGAAAATAATAAAGCAAGTCAACCCATTCTAATAATATTGTGTAATATTAAATTAATTAACTGGGTAAGTTATGGTTAGTAATCAACTGTTTGTTTATAGTTATATAATATAATTTTATTTTTAATTTCATTTGTTTATGTATTTTTGTAATAAACATTTTTATTTATTTAGATTTTTATTAATTTTCTTTTGGATATTGTATATTCAAGTAATAATATAAATTGTAGGTTTTCTTCAAGTAAATTATAGAATTAATGAAATCTGTTGCTAATTAAAACCTACATCTTTTTTACGGATGCCTCGGTGAAGCTAATTAAATTTCAATTTTAACCGTAAATCGATAATGATAGATAACGTCGATAATTTTGACTGGAGCTTAATTAGATTTTAGGATATCAGATTTCAAATCTCCAATTTCAGATTTTGTCATAACTTTTTAAATTTTAATTTTATTTTAATCCAACATATATTTAATACAATGTCAGACTTGAAACAGGGGTCTATTGTTTCGGGGACAGATGCTTGGAATTAGTTTTATAGATTCAGTCGATAAAAATCTACGCATATTGTACTTAACAGAACACACACTTAAATGCAACTCATTTTTATTTTGAATTTTAATGTTTTGTTTAATATTAGATATATGGGTTCGAACCGTGCGACCGTCTGAAATTATCATTCCCTACACTGATGAGAGCAAAAGCTTGAGACGCTGGCGTATGTACGTAAAAATAATTTGATATTATTTACTTAAAATAAATATTGTTATATATATATATATATATATATATATATATATATATATATATATATATATATATATATATAGTTTAACAAAGCTTTGAGTCATTTTAAACAAAGAAAGAAAATGCAGTTTAAATTCCTAGGGGTACTAACTAAATCCAATATATCGCAGACTTAGCACTTGCATAAGCCGACTCACCACTGGTATATTCATAAATCGAAAAGGTGATTTAAGTATCCAACGGTGAAACAAAAACAGGGGACCTTAACTTAAGCGTGAGATATTAAAACGGGGATCATCAGCTGTTTACCATGTAACTGTTTAGGAGATTTAAAAACAGGAAAGTTATAATAGCCATGGCTCTCCAATGGTACTGATCAAACGACCACTTCCCCAATAACAAAATGTAGAAATAATTCAGCTTCAATTTCACTAATATATACATAAATAAATAAATAAATAAATAATAATAAAAATAATAATAATAATAATAATAATAATAATATATTACCCTTAAGTCTACAGTGTGATACGGTAATTTGCATATCAAATAACATTAATTATCACAATAATAATAATAATAATAATAATAATAATAATAATAATAATAATAATAATAATAATAATAATAATAATACTATCCAAATACTAGACCCAGGAACCACTCTGCAATATGGTAGCTAGCAATAAAATTATATTGGAATAAAAGTTGCATTAAAAAGAAATACTTAAGTACCTTTGGTACCAGATAGGCAAGTAGATAAGATGAAGAAAACCTAGCCATACAGATCTCTCTCTCTCTCTCTCTCTCTCTATATATATATATATATATATATTAATTTATAAATACAGATTTTAATCAGACATATGGACCGGCGGTTTCTGACAGGAAAAAGGTTTGATCCCTAAATCCCGTCTTCGTCAGCACAGCCTGAAATGATAAATAATGAAATTTCTTCAAGGAACATCTGTGTTCAGTTTTAACCGTTATGAAACGCTATATGCAGAAAATTTAAAATGAAAAAGCGTGAAAACACTTAATCAGGAGAATTCATGAAGAGAAAGCCGTTCTGTTGGTATAGTATTTGTATATTTAGAAGGAAAGAAAGAGAAAAAAAGAAAAGGAAAGAAAAAAAGAAAGAGAAAAAGGGAAAAAGAAGAGAAAATAAAAATATCAATTTAATTTAATTGAGCACTCTGCTGGTATTTCTCATTTATTCTTTTTTGAGTATACCTTTATACTTTATATATATATATATATATATATATATATATATATATATATATATATATATATATATATATATATTTGTATATATATATATATATATATATATATATATATATATATATAATTTTAAATATGTATTTAGATGTGCGGGGTTAATTGAAATTAATTAGTTAATACAGGCAATTTGGGTAATTACTGTGATGGGACAATATGAGTTAATTAATTAGTTAATACAGGAAATTACTGTGATTATGGTTAATTAAATTAGGGGTTTCCACTGTTAGTTGCATATTGAATCATATATAAATAAACAATATTTTGTAACATTCTAAAAACCAAGATTTTATTTATTTTGGCAATTATATATTTAAAAAAAAACACTTTGATACAATTATGGATCTATTTCCTTCAAAAGAATAACAACCGATATTTGTATGTCAATCCCGAATATTACTTCCATGGACTCATCAGAAATCTAGAAAGTTCTCAATCAGAAAAAATGCAACAGACAAAACAAACAACTTATATTGAATTCATCTTCATTGAGTGAGAATTCATAAATTGCTACCTACGAAGGACGATTATCTTGCATCATAAAGAAAGGTCATGCAACGATATGCGCAATATTGACCAATAAAAAACTTCTATACTAGTTAACAGTTAAATTGCTTGAAGGTTAATAGCAATTTTTTAATAAAAAATACCTTAATCAAATAATAATCATTAGATACGTAATTTATAGTAAAATTAAAAAGAGTCAATTCAAAATAAAGATGTACTAACTACCCGGCACGAATTACCATGAAAGAAAACCAAGTTTTAAGAGGACCATATTACAGCAAGTTTGCGTATATCCATAAAAGAAATTAAAGGCAAATTATACAAATCACGAAACCAACATTCTGATATCTTGAGTGTGATGTCCTAAAGTTTTTTTTCTAAATACTATACAATGAGCATAATAGTAACTAAATATACATTATTCCAATCATAACCGGTGTACAATCTACTAAAAAAATATTTACGTTGTTCTGATCTCTCTCTATCCATGAACAAGATTTTGTTTCATTCCAAAACAGTCAATATTTAGTGCAATCGTTTTACGAATTCGTTTCGTTCATAGGGAACCAACCAACTATTACAAGAGTTAAGATACAACGTGGTACTTTATATTTCAATAAGCGGACCCAGGCAAAAAAACTTGGTTTCTTGAGTTTAATTAAGGATTCTTATGAGCTGATAGGAGTTGTGAAAACTCCTATCAGCTCATAAGAACCCTTAATTGGGCATTACAATATTCAACACCAAGTGTGTTTTCTGAACTTTTCATATGATTTGTTTTTTTCTATCGTTTTATTAATTTGCATACACCTTGGATACACTTTTCACTGTCATCTACTGCATCGATAACAAACAAATTTCCCGCCTGGATAACTTTTTCGTTTCACCACCTGGATTGTTTTTTAATCAACCTCTTTGATATCTTTCTTGAAGCTGTTTTAAACTTTATGACTTGGATGAACTGTATAAGTTTAACAAAAAAGTATGTTTTGGGCCGATATATTTGATGTTTTATATACTTTTATGTATTTTTTATATATATATATTTTTATATATTTTCAAAGTTTAATTTTATTACCTGCAGTAATGTCATTGCGGCAATGGTCCTCTGAGGAGAAGAATTTTCTTTGAAAACTCATGAGTTAACGACTATAAAGTACTTTGCCTGAACATTGAATTCTAATAAAATTTGATTCGCACCTTATTTTATTCTTTCACTTTATCTAGTCCTATTAATGCTCTATCAAGTATATTGAGCTTCAGTTTTATCCGAATGTTGACTAATTAAAGATATTAGTTGCATCTTATATCTTTTGTTGTATAAACCTTATATATATATATATATATATATATATATATATATATATATATATATATACACACACATAAACCTTCTGCCTGATGAAACCTCAGCTCTTGATAGCTGTAGATCGATAACATCGACATGCGAGTGTAGAAGACTTTGTACATGTTTGAATAAAAAATCATTCACAATATAGCTTTATATTTTTATTGAGCACTCTTTTATAAGCCCGTTTTGATTCTCTTTGGATTTCTACCCTTTGGATTTTTATCCTTCCTGGATTACTATATATATATATATATATATATATATATATATATATATATATATATATATATATATATATAATACTATACTGTATCTTTATGCGTGTGTGTGTATGTGTCATTTGTTTGACTTACATCGACGAGTCGAGGTTTTGTTCTTTATGACCTCAGAGCCGCTATTTTATTCTGTTGTCAACTATTAGGAAATGATTTGACCAGAAGAAATTTCCAGCAAAAACCTGTTACGCCATAGCAGGTGCCTCTTAATTAAAACGATCAATACGTTATTTAAATTATCCCGCTAAATAATTAGAAAATAATGGCGCGCAATTAAGGCATGCGCTTTTCGGACATATAATCACCGTGCAATTCGCATTCCAATCATATTAATCGTCATCAGACGGACACACAGGCACGCATGCGCTCATTAACACGTGCACACACACCTGCACGTCTACTCATATATCTATTAATGCGTATACAAAATCTGACCTAATGACAGTTTGTTTCCTTCAGATTTTTTCTAATATAATTAATCGTACAAAATACATGTTTACATATTCGTCAATATTTGTATTGGATTATGTTTTTAAAAAAATTCCATTTTAATTGTTCTGATAAGTTGCAATTTGTAATTAATTCGCCCAGCGGTTCATCTTCTGCTAAGCATCTATTTATGAACTAATTATTTTAGGCAGTAGCTATTACTCTCGCTACCCCTCTCTCCCTCTCCCTCTCTCTGCTTACGAACAGATGGAGGTAATTAACAACGAAAAGAATAACAAGATTGGAATACACCATTAAAAACAAAAGAAAAGGTCACCAGAGAGAGTAATATTAGCAAATTGTTTGTGTGGGTAGTGTTCTCGCTCTCTCTCTCTCTTTCTTTCTCTCTCTCCCTTTCTCTATCTCTCTCTCTCCTTCCATCTTTCCCTCTCTATATATCTCTCTTTTCCTCTCTCTTTCTCTTTCTCTCTCTTTCTCTTTCTCTCTCTTTCTCTTTCTCTCTCTCTTTCTCTCTCTCTCTCTTTCTCTCTCTCCCTCTCTATATCTCTCTCTTTCTCTCTATCTCTCTCTATCCTTCTCTCTTTCCCTCTCTCTTTCTCTTTCTCTCTCTCCATCTCTCTCTATCTCTCTCTTTCTCTCTCTCCCTCTCTATATCTCTCTCTTTCTCTCTATTTTTTCTATCCCTCTCTCTTTCTCTCTCTCTTACTCTCTCTTTCTCTTTCTCTCTCTCTTTCTCTCTCTCTCCCTCTCTATATCTCTCTCTTTCTTTCTCTATCCCTCTCTCTTGCCCTCTCTCTTTCTCTTTCTTTCTCTCTTTCTCTCTTTTCTCTCTCTCTCTCTCTCTCTCTCTCTCTCTCTCTCTGTGGAAAACAAAGATGTATGCTGATATGTACGTTGCCCTATAATATATATATTATTTATATATCCCACACTAACTAGAAGTCATACTAATACTCCACATTAACCGGTAGTCATATTAACATCCCACATTAACCGGAAGTCATATTAACATCCCACATTAACCGGAAGTCATATTAACATCCCACATTAACCGGAAGTCATATTAACATCCCACATTAACCGGTAGTCATATTAACATCCCACAGTAACCAGAAGTCATATTAACATCCCCCATTAACCGGTAGTCATATTAATATCCCACACTAACGGGAAGTCATATTAATATCAAACACTAACCGGAAGTCGTATTAACATCCAACAGCAACCGGAAGTCATATTAATATCCCACAATAACCGGAACTTATGTTCATAGTGTATGAAATGATAATCTTTTCTTTACATCTATTTTGAAATATCTTTGAGAATACAATTACAAATAACTTATGAAGTTACAAATTACTCAAGACTTCAACCCGGTCATGGCTGACAGAATAGGAGTAATCTTAAACGTTCATTTAATAAAGGGTTCAATTCGAAATTCCGTCCAGATTCCCGAGTTCGACAAGGTACACATCGGAGATTATATCGGTCGAAACGTTGTGAGAATAACATCCAAGATGAGAACATTAGTTCGACTAATCCAAATAATACATATTTCAAGAACGTTAGACTTTCGCATGCTGTATCCATAAAACATAAAGGTTCACAATGAAACTCGCCACAAGCTTCATACTTTTATAAAAGTGATATATACAGAAGGCTCGAAACATCACGGTACAAACCTATTAGTAAGATTTATTTGCGTCCTGTAATTCAAAGTAGACCATACACATGGTTATAGCCAGATGGGGCCACTGCTCATACCGCAAAAGACATTATGCAGTAGCCCGGCAACAAATATATTATATAAAGGAAATAATATAAAGGATATCATGTAAACATATATAATGTAAAGAATATAATGTAAAGTATATAACGTAAAATATATAATATAAAGGATAAAATATAAAGGATATAATGTAAAAACTATGATATAATGATATAATATAAAGGATAAAATATAAAGGATATAATGTAAAAACTATGATATAGATGATATAATATAAAGGATATAATATAAAGGATATAATGTAAAAACTATGATATAGATATAATATAAAGGATATAATATAAAGGATATAATATAAAGGATATAATGTAAAGACTATGATATAGATGATATAATATAAAGGATATAATATAAAGGATATAATATAAAGGATATAATATAAAGGATATAATATAAAGGATATAATGTAAAAACTATGATATAGATGATATAATATAAAGGATATAATATAAAGGATATAATATAAAGGATATAATATGAAGGATATAATTTAAAATATATAATGTAAAGTATATAATGTAAAGTATACAATATAAAGAATATAATATAAAATATATAATATAAAGGATATTATATTAAGGATCTAATATAAAAGATATAATATAAAGGATATAATGTAAATGAATATAATATAAAAGATATAATATATAGGATATAATTAACGAATTTAATATAAAGGATATAATGTAACAAAAGTATTGTATACCAAGCCACAATATTTGCCAAGGAAAGACCGAATAACAAGAAATACTACGTAGGTATAACCTTCTTATATTTTAAAACCAGATATAATGACCACAAAAGCACATTTAACAACAGAGAACGTCAAATTAAAACAGCACTAACAAACCACTATTCGCAGCTTAAAGAAAATGAACAATCACCAATAATTGAATGGAATATAATACGACAGGCCAGTACATGTAGAAATTTAGACGAATCGTGTAGATTATGTCTGAATGAAAAAATTTAATCCTAAACTTTAAGGACTCCCAAAATCTAATAAACTGTAGAAGTGAGATAGCAAACAGTTGCCTACACAGACATAAATTTACTTAAGGCTAACGATAAATAAAAAAAATTGAAATCCTAAATTTTAAAGATCCCCGTAATCTATTAAACTCTAGAATGTCTAGAAGTGAAATAGCAAACAGCTGCTTACACAGAAATAAATTTATCTTAGGCTAACGATAAATAAATAAATAAATAAAATACAAAAAAACAAAACGAAAAACACTTAACTATTTAAAAATTAAAACCTAAAATAGAAATACAAGGAACCACGTGTTAAAATAAATTCACCCATTATATTGATACAACAAAGGAAACAGGATATAAGCCAATCTATAGAAAACAGAACAATAGAAAAGGATATAGGAAGTAACACTAACGACACCTTTGTTCGTGGGAAGCCCAACGATTTGCTGAGAGAACAACAAACAATCTGATTGGTTAACTAGCTAGCAGTGTCTATAAAAACACCCGGCAAAAATAACTCCAAGCATTTTAGCCTGAAGATTCACCCCCGGGGATAAAACGCATGAGCCTCTGTGCAGCAATTTATTCCATAAATATTATTTCATGGCTTACTACATAGCTCTACTTACATATTGAGCACTGTTGAAGTAAATACTGAACATCTATACATAAAAAAATATATCTCCTTATAAAATGTTATGTGGATACATGAAATAGTAATATATATATATATATATATATATATATATATATATATCTAATATATAAAGTAGAGACGATTTTTCCCCTGTACCTTCTCGGAGTATAGGAAAATAACCACATACATCACAGGCTACTAAACTCACCACTATGCTACACTTATTCACTCGAGCGTGTTTTAGTAAATTTGTTATTATTTTTTTCTACTTAACACTAAATATTACATTTGGCCCACCATCAATGTCTCTCCGAAAAACCAACTCCATATAGGTGGTAGCAAAAACTTTTCTCCCTAACAATTATGTACTGTCACTCTACTCATCGACACCGGGAACTAATACACATAGTTTAATTTTCACAAAACACCGGTTCTTATTTATTATTTTCCTGGTAATCAATCAAGCTTAGGTTAATTGGCATATTTTCACTTAAATTTTAACCCGAATCCGTGGCCCAATCGGTAAGAAGACAGGTTTCTTTATCGCCAGTTTAAGCGTTCGATCCCATTCTACTCTACCACTTTTTTTCTTTTTTTTTAATTTAAAACATTCGCCAACACGGTAGACGTGGGGGAAAAAACAATAGGCCGTATCTTTTTTTATTCGACATCATGCAATAGGTAGTACTTTCTCCCGTGCAACGCCGGGCGACGGGTTCTGCTAGTATATAATAAAGGAGAATACCTTTCTATCTGTGCATGTCTTTCCCTAAAAAGGAAGACATACTAGGAAGTGTACTTTCGATATAATTGTATTCAGATGCAAAATTTGCATGTAAACAAAATGAAAGTATTTTTGCGACACTGGATAAAATTAATTTATTTTTAGTTTTAGAATATTAGCTCGGTAAATAAGATATCTACCTAACAGCATCAAGGTTGCTGTTAAAGTAACTCTCCGTACCATCATGTTTGATAAGATGTTATCCCACACTCTAACCTAAGCAACAACGGGTAGCTCTGATAGTATATATATATATATATATATATATATATATATACCTTTTTATACTCTTTTTCTTTTTTTATTCCTTTATTCTTAGTATTAAAATGTTTTTATATATATATATGTTTTTTTATATTTATTTATATATATATATATATATATATATTTTTTCATATATATTTTTTTATTTTTTACCCCCCTTTTTTATTCCCTTTTTATTCCCTTTAATCTTGAATTCTCTTTCTTCTCCCGTGTTTTAAATCTCAACGGTCTTATGACACTAAATTCAAATTTAAACAAACACACACAACACACTGAGCAAATAACGCGTCCCAACAAGAGTGTCATGTGACCTCACATTTCCAAAACAGATGACAACAGAAGCTGAAGAGAGCCGGATGGGTAAGACCTTCCGTGCTTGAAACCGACGGTACGAATGTTGTACTAATTTTTCTGTACCAGAATAAATATATATATATATATATATATATATATATATATATATGAGAAAGAGAGGATGAGAGTAATCCGACGTAACCGCACCTTGGTCCAGTGCTGTCAGCCGCCACGGCTACTACTTTTTCTCATCGCCCCATCATGTCCACTCAATAATTCGATGTACTTGCATGACATTTTTCATAAAATTATCATCCTGAGAAAGTCTTACAAATAAAGACGAAACGTTGATGAATATATAAAAAATATCTCGTTGTTTCCTTGTTCATTTCCCATATATATATATATATATATATATATATATATATATATATATATATATATATATATATATATATATATATATATTTTGATTTTATTCCATTAGTTGCGACAAAACAAGTTTCGTTTCATTGGTGCAAATAGCTACCAACTCATCGGGCTAAGCGATGGAATTCAAATGGCAAAAGTTCACCTTAACGGGAGATTGAAAATTGAAAATACATTGGAGGGGGAGGGGGACAGAGTTGGGGCTTTGTCTATAACGGTGACATGGGACATGAGAAAATATAAAATATAATCACAACAAAATTCACTACAAATAATAAACAAAACATTAAAATAAAATAAATAAAATGCAAAAGTAGCAATTTATACCCTAAATTAAAATTATCAAACATTTTTATCCTCATGATAATTACTTATTAGAATTAAAATAAAATAGGATTGACGGTTGTAATCATAATTTTATTCTCATTTTAAATTTAACTCACTCTGGCCGTCGATCCATCTCCCTTCCTCCCACCCCGGCCGAGATTGAGATCATCACAGCACAGACACGTGAAAAACCTCCCACGTAATAATTTGAAACACGACTTGTTGGGGTCCTCCCCCTCCCCTCTCATGTCCCATGTCACCGTTATAGACAAAGCCCCAACTCTGTCCCCCTCCCCCTCCAATGTATTTTCAATTTTCAATCTCCCGTTAAGGTGAACTTTTGCCATTTGAATTCCATCGCTTAGCCCGATGAGTTGGTAGCTATTTGCACCAATGAAACGAAACTTGTTTTGTCGCAACTAATGGAATAAAATCAAAAAAGATATATTTTGCTCTGAATTTTCATTGAGCACTCTCATAAACCCGGTTTCAACTTCCTTCGGATTCATACCCCCTGGATATTTGTAACAAGTTAATTATATATATATATATATATATATATATATATATATATATATATATATATATATATATATATATGGGAAAAGAAGGATGAAGGTAATCTGACGTAATGGGAAATGAAAAAGGAAAAACCAAAAAGGATGTTTTTTATGTGTTCATCAAGGTTTCGTCTTTATTTGTAAGACTTCTTTAGGATGATAATATAAAGAAATAATGTCAAGCAAGTACTTGGACATATAGGAGTTACATGATGGGTTGAATAGAGGAAAGTAGTAGCCAACTACTGGATAACAATAGGGCCGACGGTGAAGTCAGTTGAATATATATATATATTAAAAACATATCATGGCTACACATCCAGGTAAATGCTTAAAAAGCAACGACCTCCTCAGCAAGAAAAATATGTCAATTTTGTAAGTTTTTATTTTTTTTCTCAATAGCAGAGGTTCTTTCCAATAACACCCTGTCTGATTAAAACAATACCATTGTGCTGCTTCCCAACTGAATACAACTTGGTCGTTTATCAAGTCTAATATTAACAAATTCTTGTCGAGCGGCCATCTTAAATAATCAAATTTTGCCCAGTTTGAAACATCGGCTCTAATCAAGGTATTTGCCAAACCGTCCACCTAACAAGCTCATCATCCGTTATCCTCAAGTGGTATTTAAGCCTTGATAAGCGGTGACAAAAACATTTACTAGTATATATATGTATATATATACAGGGTGATTCATAAGTCACTTGCCTTAGCTATTTAAAATGTCATTTACAATTGAAGAGCGAATTTTTATTATTATTAATGTGGCCAAATTTGATGAATCTCCCACACTTTTTGAAATGCAATAGAAACGTGATGTGAACAGAAAGCCTCCTTCGCACAACACCATATACAATCAAATATGCTACAAAGAGTCGTAAATTCCTTGAAAAAAAGAATGGAGCTATGCACGCAGAACGAAGGTGGAAATTTTAATATTTGCTGTAATTTTCAACTCCCATAAATGAATTTATTGAATAAATTTTTTTGTTTTGTATTACCGTATTTTTTAACTTTAGAATTTCAAAAATAAATAGCTAAGTGACATATGAATCACCCTGTATATATATATATATATATATATATATATATATATATATATATATATATATATATATAGAGAGAGAGAGAGAGAGAGAGAGAGAGAGATAGATAGATAGATAGATAGATAGATAGATAGATAGATAGATAGATAGATAAAAGGGTAATTTGTAGCAGGCGTTCATTGGCATATCAGTCAATAGCAAGTACGATTTTATTCATCGAATGCGTTAAAACTTGTATTCATTCTAATAGGTCCATAAACGGTGGAACTGAAAGTCAAAGGATATAAGCTTACGATGATTCGCATTGCAAATGAACTTTATGTCGATTAAATTTCAAATAAATTTAACCGAGTTTGTTTATTACGTCCGTGTTGATTGCGCCAGTCAAATTTGTTGGCACCTCAAAACTTTTATTCACTGCTTACTAGTCTGGAAGCAACCGTCTGGGCCGACTTTAAGTCGAGCTCTTCCGTGGCAAAACTGAAATACCCATGAAAAGAATTGACATATGTATGCACATATGTAACCAATAATGTTTATATAAATACAAATTTATACTATATACATATATATATATATATATATATGTATGTATATATATACATATATATATATATATATATGTATGTATATATATACATATATATATATATATATATATATATATATATATGTACATATCCATGCATTTAGCCTGATGACTTTCTGTTGGAATGAAACATGACATCTTCTCTGTAGCTTACTTGCTATAGATATCTTTTATACTACTATTATATTCTACTTACATATGTAGTACTGTTTAAGTATATATATATATATATATATATATATTTATATATATATATATATATATATATATATATATATATATATTTATATATATATATATATATATATATATATATATACAACATATTATATAACCTTATATTAATTAATGTATATATACATGAAATATATATATATATATATATATGCATGAAATATATATTTGTGTATACATTTTTTTATTACCAGAACTGTTCAATGTAAAAGCTCGACTAATGTTGACATTCATCAACAGAGCATATATAAGTAAACAATTGTATCACTAAGTCATTTTCCCCGAAATTTATTTAGTTTTTTGATATACAAATAAATACACATCAGTCTTTACTATAGAGTGAGGGATTCCTATTGACGACATAAATTAGTATAAAGCATTGCAGAAAATCCGTATTGTTCCATAGCAATAACATATGGATAAAAATCATGATGTCTTGACGGGGTACCACCTAATTGCTTGATTGAATGTTAAAGGTGAAAATTTCGTGATATAAATAACTGACCATATATATTTAATCATTGACATAAACCCCCACTATTTGGCTTCTTTTTAAACCCCTACTTTACAGCCATGGCATAATATTTTGATTTGAAACAGGTGATTGACATTAACAAAATAACTTTACATACTTTTGTTAATGTCAGAAAAAGTGGAGACATTTTCATTTAGATTCTTTCGCATTTTTTAAAACTAAATCTTTAATATTGAACGTTAATGGTTCATTGCGTTTCGCTATTTTTGAGCTAAGAATGGATAATTTGGATTGTTTAGATGATTTAGACTACTGTCCGCATCTTGGATGTTATTTTCACAGCATTTCGGTCGATGTAACTTCCCACCTTCATCAGGTTCATCTTGTCGAACACGGGGGACTTATGTCGGAATCGGGAATCTGTACATAATTTCAAACGGAACTCTTTATTTAATCCATAATCTGATATAATAAATAAATCAGGGGAGGTGCGAGAGCGCTCTATCCCTTAATAGACTTCAAAAACGATCTATGCTAGAAATCTCATTTCTTTGATCAATCATAACTCAAAAACCAATAAACCAAATTAATTAAAACTTTGCACAAAATTTTCATTTGATAGGGTCTATAAGTGTGTAGAATTTCAGCATCATTAGTCAAGGCAACCCAACGATCCAGAAAGGTCAGGAGTGATTTTGTGTTATCCGTGTGTACGTACGTACGTGTGTGCCACCCTGTATTCAGCTGATTTTTGGCAGAGATAGAGGTTCTGTGGTCTAGTTGATGGCATTTTAATTTCAGTTTACCATATACCTTAGTTTTCCAGAAAATTCCAAAAAACCTTTAAAATGACCATTGTCTTGAGGCATAGTAGTGACATTCCATGAAAAATGCCAGTATACTGAAATCATATGCCCTTAATAGGGTTAAGATGAAAATTCATATACACTAAATGTACAAAAGCAAGAAAATTCCCAAATGTTTACACTTTTATTGTCATTAAGGGTATGACTACATATCAACCAAACCATTTCATTATCACATCACTACAGTATAAATCTATATGCATGAGTGGATGAAGTGTGTGAGGTGCGCTGAAGAAAAATTCCTACTAGTAAAATACATAGCCCTGTTGTTCTCGCATACCCTTAATGACAATAAAAGTGTAAAAATTTAGGAATTTCCTTGCTTTTGTACATTTAGTGTATATGAATTTCATCTTAACCCTATTAAGGGCATATGATTTCAGTATACTGGTATTTATCATAGAATAATTAAGTAATATCCAGTATTTGCACAACGGATACAAGCGCTAAGTAATGATTAGTTCTAAGTGACAGTCTTTATGAGGTCGATGGTTCAATCCCTAGTGCGACATTCAAAAAATGCCTGGGCAGTCCCGTTGGCATTCCCTGGTAGGTGCGCATTAGGCGATAAGCAATAAACTGACCCCTTCTCAAAGGGTGAAAAGGCAAAGCCTAGGATGGTGGACTTTCTAGAACTGCGCAGGACAGACCCACAGACCGGCGGAATCAAGGCCCGAAGGTCAAGACGGACCAGTCTACAGAGTGAGCATTCATCGGGACATATTGTATTTAGGGCAATATATCCCGGGAAACATTAATTCAGGGAATTGAAATTATATTCCCAGAATGCATCTACCCTTAGGCATGAAAGCCCACTGTGGAAGGGGGGAAGGTGACATTTAAATCCAACGCCTGTCAGCATTCCCCGGTAAGGGCGCCTCAGGCGATAGCAATAAACTGACTATTCCCAAATGTGAGAAGGTGACGACTGGGAGGGTGTTCTTCCCACTACTGTGCAGGGCACACCCACAGACCGGCGGAATAAAGACCTGAAGCGCAAAGACGATACCGGTCTATAGGGTGTAGAATCCATCGGAACAGATACTACACTCTGATCTTAGCCAAAAGGCCGAAGACAGTGCGATTTATTTACCTCCTCGCCAGGAGGTAAGGCACAAGGCCAGTTTTATCTTGCTCCCACAAGGTAAGATGTGACCCAAAATCGGGTCGGGAAAGTGGAGCTTGAAAAGCAAGCGCCCGAGAAGGTGAGCACTCTGGCCATTAAAAATTGCCTGGGCAGCCCCGTCGGCATTCCCCGGTAGGGGCACATCAGGCAGTAAGCTATACACTCATCCTCCCTAAAGAGAGGAGGCAAAGCCTGGGAGGGTAGACCTCGTAGAACTGCACAGGGCGGTCCCATAGACAGGCGTAAATAAGCCCCGGAGGCCAATACGATACCAGTCTATGAAGTGCAGTATTTATTTACCTCCTCTCCAGGAGATTAGGCACAAGGTCAATTTTATCTTACTCTCACAAGTAATATGGGACCCAAGGTCGGGTCGGGAAAGTGGGGTTTGAAAAGTCAGCGCCCGAGAAAGTGAGCACTCTGGCCATTAAAAATTGCCTGGGCAGCCCGGTCGGCATTCCTTGGTAGGGGCGCCTCAGGCAGTAAGCAATAAACTTACTCCTCCCCAAACAGGGGAGGCAAAGCATGGGAGGGTGGACCTTCTAATCGGAACAGATACTACACTTTGATCTTAGCCAAAAGGCCTAAGACAGTATTATTTACTCCTCTCCAGGAGTTAGGCACAAGGCCAGTTTTATCCTACTCCCACAAGTAAGATGTGACCCAAGGTCGGGTCGGAAGGTGGGGGTTGAAAAGCCAGCGCTCGAGAGGTGAGCACTCTGACTATCAAAAATTGCCTGGGCAGCCCCGTCGCCATTCCCCGGTAGGGGCGCCTCAAGCAGTAAGTTATTAACTTACTCCTCCCCAAAGAGGGGAGGCAAAGCCTGGGAGGGTGGACCTCCTAGAACTGCACAGGACAATCCCATAGACCGGCGTAAATCAAGCCCCGAAGGCCAAGACAATACCGGTCTATAGGGTGCAGTATCCATCGGAACAGATACTACACTTTGATCTTAGCCAAAAGGCCGAAGGCGTTATTTAACCCCTACCCACAATAGGAATATGTGACACAAGGTCGGAAAGTGGGATTTGAAAAGCCAGCGCTCGAGAAGGTGAGCACTGTGGCCATTAAAAATTGCCTGGGCAGCCCCGTCGGCATTCCCCGGTAGGGGCGCCTCAGACAGTAAGCAATTAACTTACTCCTCCCCAAAGAGGGGAGGTAAAGCAAGGGAGGGTGGACCTCCTAGAACTGCACAGGACAGATCAGACCCATAGACCGGCGGAAATCAAGACCCGAAGGCCAAAACAATACCGATCTATGAAGTGCAGTATCCATCGGAACAGATACTACACTTTGAAAAATTTATTTGCAGAAAATACATGTTCATATTCAAAACAAATTAGGCACAAGGCCATCAAAAGTGTGGGGAAGGGTGTCGTTGGTCATCCTTTGTCTAAGGTAATAAAATTGTCTATCCTACTCTTAACTAGAATCATCTCAGTCACCACAATACCACATTTACTCTAGGGGTCGTCCTACTTAGGCTATTATAAAATAAGTTGGCAATCTTAAAATTTCCTTAGGGTTTTTTTTTTTTTTTTTTTCTTCAAAATAAAATAAATAAATAAATAAATAAATAAATAAATAAATATGGTTATATTTACAGAAATTCATTGGAGTATAATGGGGTAGGGGAAAAAAGCAAAACCCAGTTAGTAAGACCCTTTCTAAATATTAGACTGCCCACTGTTTTCCGGTTTGTTCCGAACCAAAAACAAGCAGATTCGTCTCTAAATGGGGGTGGGATCTAAGTGGGAGAAAAAAGAGAGTGGGGGATGGAGTTTGGAGAGTGGGTGGTGTCCTTCCAAGATAAGTGCAAGTTGGGGTGGGGCTGAGGACAAAAAATTGAAAGTGGAGAGTGGGCATCTTGGAGGGTTTCTATTACCAGGAGGGTGGGATAACTCATTCATTCAACTAGATAAGAGGCTAAACTTACCCAAAGGGCTGGGGTCCGACTGGACAAGGAACCGTGCACGCCATGCTCAGGCCGGGAACACGTACTCATACTTGACTCCTTTTCGTACACACAAGCTCGCTACTTGTATCCACCTTTTTTCAAAAACCGAGGAGTGTAATCTTTTCCTATCACATCTGATCTTGACTTTCAGCTGGTGCCTGAAGAATGCGATCAGATCCTGATCAGCAAAAGATTCAACCCCCTGGTTATTTCTCAGACGCGACGTCCACACCACCATTCGCGCTACAGCCAGGATCACGAGAAACACCATTCGTCTCTCCCCATCCCACGGCGGACAGACGTTGTCTATTACGTAAGCTAGGTGCAGTGGCAGCGGCTGCTCAGGATCGATGCGAGCCGTCACCTCATTGACATACTCCCAGTACTGCTGGAGCTTATGGCACAAGAAGAAAGCGTGATCAGGCGTTTCCTCAAAGAGCCTGTCGCAACGGGGACACTCGGGTGAGTCCTCAATTCCGGATCTCTGCAGTATTGCATTAAGGGGTAGCGCATTCCGGGCCAATCGCCAGGTCAGAGAGAACTCCGAGTTGTTGATATGACTCGTTCCCGGTGCCCAACTCCATTCGGAGCGGATCTCCTCCTCTGTCCACCCGCAACGCTTAACTAACGGATCGTCAGCTGCCCCCCTCACTAATCCTCTATGGAGTTCTTTTCTAGAAAGCCGCGAAAGGTCACTGGACCTAGGAAGCTTTTTGAGCGCGGCTCGACACTCCCTGAAAAACTGCGATTCACCCCTCGGCCTACGATGGCCCTCAACCGAATGGTCGAGGATAAGGTCGGGGAAAGCACTATCGACCGCGGGGTTCCACGCAGATTCCTCTGTCAATGTTCGACTCAGGAAAGCCAGTCTCTCGGCGTCTCGATGACACGTCTAGTCAGGCATCCCCAAGCCTCCCTCACATGGACGTTGAATGCAGACCTGGCTGCAAACCCAATGCCTCTTCCTGTCCCAGAGAAGTGAGGACAGAAGGCGCCGGAGCACCTTGAGGCGGTTCACAGGTAGGGGAAGCACAGCCAATCGGTAAAGGATGAGAGGGAAGACGTAGGTGGCGCACGCCTCCGCCCTACCCTTTAAGGAGAGTTTCCATCGAAGCCACGTGTTAACCGACGCTTCGACCTTTGACTGTACCTCCGACCAATTCCTATCGAGCTGGAGGCCCGGTCCGAACCACACGCCAAGGATTCGAACCGGGCCATCTGTCCAGCAGAACGGAGCTGGAAGGGTTGTGTCACCGCTCCAGGCACCCAACCGCAGGCCAGTTGACTTGTTACAGTTGATTTTGGCCCCTGTGATCGTTTCGTAATGTGTGAGCGCCTCTGTCACCCTCTCAATGTCTTGGAAGCACGACAAATAGACGGTGATGTCATCGGCGAACGCGGAGACCCTGGCTCGCGCTCCACCAGGCAAAGCGATTCTGCATAGGGCCAGACCTGCCTCCCCACTCCTTAGCTTGCGAAGTAGTGGCTCCAGTGCAAGGATGTAGAGCAGGGGCGACAGCGGACAACCCTGGCGTACCGACCGGGAGACAGCGAAAGACTTCGAACGCCTTCCGTTAACCTGTACTACTGCCGTCTGCGAGCTATACAGAACAGAGATCCATTTGCGGAAATCCGGTTTGAAACCGGCGGTCTCTAAAACAGATGCCAAGAAGCGATGGTCGACCCTGTCGAAAGCTTTGGACTGATCCAAGTTGATCAGCGCGGCTTCCGTGTCGTCTTCTATCCCCTCTATGATCGTACGAATCAGGTGCAAGTTGTTCTGAATCGATCTCCCCTTCACAGCGTAGTTCTGCTCAAGTTCGATCAATTCTCCGATGACACCCTGCAACCGGTTCGATAAGATCTTGGCCAAAATCTTTAACTCTGTGTTTAGCAGAGTAATGGGCCTGTAATCGTCTAGTTCCTCCCCACCATGCCTGTCCCGCTTCTTTAGCAATGTGATCACTCCCTTGGTGACTTGACCTGGGATAGAACCCTGGTTAAACCAGTGGTTGAACACACTCGTCAGAATCGGCACAAACATGTGCGACAGCCTCAAATACATCTCGTAGGGCAGACCATCAAGTCCGGCGATTTGTCACAGCCGACTTGCTTCAACGCAGCTAAGACCTCACGCTCCGTAACCCTGCCTTCACAACCAGCTGCTCAAGCCACATCGAGGCGGGGAGAGTCAGCCAAATAGTTGCCAAACTCCTGGACCGGGAGGTTGGGCAGTTGGGTGTAGCGTTCCTCGAAATGCTCCCGAAATCCCTCGCAGATCTCCCGAGTCGACTCCAAGGCACGTCCATCTGGGTGCTTGACTTTTCCAATGTATCTATCCGAGCCACGCCTCGAAACTTCCCTACGCTCATCTACGTCGCAGTTCACGGCTTCATTGGAAACTTTCCTTAGCCTAGCCCTAACTACTTGGCCTTCATAGCGCTCGCTAGCCTCGCGTCGTAGGTCTTGTTTAGTTAGTTCTATGCTTACAGTATCCCCCTCAGCCACCACCCGGGTTAGTTTCTCTTCTAAGTGCTTTTCCGTCTTGGCCTTATCTAAAGCGAGACGCTGTGCGTATTTGACGGAAAAGGTTCTGATCTTAGTTTTTAAACTAACCCACCACCTACTTCCGGTAACTGCCCCCACTAAAGCCTTCTGGATAAGCTGCATTAGCTTTTCCCGGAAGTCTCGTATCTCCAGCAAGGAGGTATTCAACTTCCAGTACCCGGCTAGTTTAGGCCTGTTCCCTAACTTCAACTGGGCCATAACTAGTTTATGGTCCGATTGACCTAACCATTTGAACGTAGGACATGATATAAAGTCTACATCGCCTCTTTTAACTAACATCCTATCCAAATAAGTATTCGGGTAGGAAGGCACACTATTTGTCCATGTCCAATTCTCCCGCCCCGGATGATCGACACGAAACCTGTCGACCAGATCGCATCTTTCCATCAGGTCAACCAGGCTGGTCTCACATCTCTCCGTCCCTCTCGTTCCCCTCCCGACCTTGTCTATTTTGGGATTAAGGATGGCATTCCAATCTCCCATTAAAACTACGCGTTTCGGACATGCGACAAACACGTCCAGATCCCGAAAAAAGGAGACCCTCTCTCGAGCGGTGCTGGGTGCATGAACCGCAATTACCCGGAACACAAGATCCTTTACGGCCACATCGGCCACGACCAGCCTGCCCCCCAAATCCCTATGAACAACGTCTACCGTCGCGGACAGGGTGCGTTTCACAAGCAAGGAGACACCCTTCCCCCGGGGATTCCCATATTGCTGAGAAGACGTCGTAGTCTCTTGTCAGCACCTGACAATCCGCGGATGAAACAAAGTGCGTCTCCTGGATTGCAGCTACATCCACTCCCAGGGACAGGAGATCCCTCCGGACGCGAACCGCCCGGTTTGAAGACCTCAAGCCCCTTGCATTCAAACTAGCCAAGCACAGAGTCATGAACTTACCTTAAGCAGTGTCGCACCCGGTTCCAAAGTCTGCCGGCAAGAGGACGCCGACGCTATGCGCCATGCTCAATGTGGCCAATTCTTTGGTGTCCTGGCCGCTGCGCGCAATGCCGCCGACGTCCAGGGGAAAGGTAAGTTTTAAGGCCCTATAAAGAGAAGGATGAACCAACATTGGGACCCTTCCCTTGCATTCTGGTAAAAGTTCGTCCAGGGAAGGGTCTTTGTCCTTGGTGAGGTTTATTCCCGGTATGGCTCCCTCCGTGGCCTCCAGCATTTGCCAGACAGAGTTGTTACGACCGAGCCAAAAGGCCAAGGCACTGCGAGACCTGTTAGGTTAGAGACTCTTGTTGTACCGTCCAAGAGGAAGAGACTAGTTGTTGGTTCACCAGCCCAGAGTTTACAGAGTACAGTCTTTTCAAATCTATGGTGAGAAAATGAATTTATGCTTTAAGATTTTATAAACGTTTCTACTTGGTATTGAGGTGTGACGTTTCGTGGATTGATTATACAACTTCAGTGAAAAAGGAAAAACGAAGGAAGGAAATGAATCAGAAATGAAGGAAAATAAATAAGCTAGAAAGAAAAGAAAGGAAGAAAAAGAAGAACATTTCAAAGAAAGAATGAAATAAAAATGAAAGAGATAAAAAAGGAATCAAAAAGTAAAAGAAATAGAAATAAAAACTGAACGAAGAATGAAAAAAAGTTTAGAAAGAAAGAAATGAATAGAGAAAGAGGAAAACACAAGAAATTAGGCAAAAAGTAGAAATAGGTTCCAAAAATACAAAGAGAAAAAAATAAAAAATAAAAAATATAGAAATATTAAAAAAAAATAAAATAAAAATAATCAATAATAATAATTATTATATTCAAAAAGTAAAAAAAAGTAAAAAATTAAAAAAAATAAAAAAATAAAAAAAATAAAAAAATAAAAATCGTAAAAAATAAAAAGTAAAAAATTAAAAAAAATAAAACATCAGAAAAAGTAAAAAATGAAAACAGTAAAAAATAAAAAGTAAAAAATTAAAAAAAATTAAAAATTAACCAATTAAAAAGTTAAAAAATAAAAAAATAAAAAGTAAAAAATAAAATAATTGAAAATTTAAAAATGTAAAAAGTAAAAAATAGAAAGTAAAATTTTTTAAAAATTAAATTTTAAAATTTTTTTTAAATTTAAAAATAAAAAGTTAAAAACTTTCAAAAATTAAAAATTAAAAAAAAATTAGAAAAATAAAAATTACAAAATTTTAAAAGTAAAATTTTTAAAAATACAACATTTACAAGTCTTAATTTGATCTCAACTTGTGTGTCTACTCACACGAGCAAGACATACGATCAAAATGTATGTATCAAAATGTAGTATCTGTTCCCAGTCAGGAAGAAAACTCCTCCTAGACTAAGGTATTTATTTTTATGTTATCATCCAGAATGCCCCTTTTTTACGGACGTGTATCTTCAACACATTAAAACTCGACCATGTGTCTAACATTAACCTGTAGGGGCAGCAAATAAACAAGGCATTTCTTATCGTTAAAATGTCACGTTTCCACACACAGCTCTGTCCACTGCAGGTGGCTGCAACCGCGACTGACCCCTGAACGTAAACCATATGGATAGAACGCCTCTCTTCTTTTGAGACCCCGCCCCCTTTCTCTTGTGTAGTAACGTCAAACACCTTTCTAGTTCATCTGTGAAAAAAAATACCTCAACTTGGGAGCAAATCTATGCCGTATTCTCAAGGGCACGGTGGCAAAGTTGTTAACGACGAGGATTGAAGACCCGGGTGAGCCCGGTTCGAATCCAGTTCCTACCACATGAACACTTTCATCAAAAAACACACCTGACCTTGTGTTTAACCTCCTAGAGGGGAGGTAAATAAAATACTCAAAAGGGATTTGCGGTTACTTTAGCAGAATAAATGTCTTATATATTCGCGTATCATGCGACATTCGGAGACTTAAAACTCGTGACGCATTTGTTTAGAATTGGTACATTATTCATAAAGTATACATTTCGCGCTCGGAAACGATTGATTAAACAAATCAACTATTTTATTTACACCTCCATGACGTTTGACACAAGGTCAGGTGTCAAGTGTAAAAGCCAGTGCACTAGGATTAGCGTACTCTGGCCCTCAAGAAATGCCTGAGCCGCCCCTGGTAGGGGAGCGTCGATCGATTAGCGATAAACTAACCCCTTCTTAAAGAGAAAGTAAAGCCTGGGAGGGTGGACCTTCTGGGACTAAACAGAATCCTACCTCGACGGAACAGCAAGAAAACCAGTGTCGAACTGATGACGAGAATATATATCTGACGTCCTTGAGCGGCTTTCGGCCTTTGATAAGCAATGGCTAAAAAATAGTTAAATTTCCGTCGAGATTATTGCATTACTTTCACTAATTCCCTTGGGAACAGTATGAATCGACATATCCTCCCTCCAGCTATGGGTTTAATAGTAGGGTAGGCTTAACCCTCATACCTTGGTTGTGCATAGGAAGACAGAAAAATCAGAAATTACGCTCGTCTTTCTCTACTTTTTGATGTTTGTTAACTCTAAAAAAGACACCTTGCCACTTAGACGTAGGGGGGCTACATTGAATTCAGAGCCAAATATATGGGGGCATTCTAAGTGGGGAGTTGTCCAGCAAGATGTTTGTTCACACTACATTTAACTTTCTGTATGTTCGTACCATCAGGGAAACAGGAAGCAGGGAGGGAATTCCAAAGGCTAGCAGTCCGAGGAAAGAAGCTATTAGAGTAGAAAGTTTTCCGGCATCTTTGGAATTCTACAGTGAAAGGGGTGGGATTTTGCTACTATTCAGGTTGACAATGGCTATTTACGTTGATGGAGGCACTGGAGCAGTAAGTTCGTTGGAGCACATTCCGTTGGAATACTTGTAAATAAATGAAGCCAACGTTGAAACATTTAAATCGTATATAAAGATAACAAAATACTGATTCAACGGGTCAGAAGTGGCATAGTCTACATCTATCTATATTCTACTAAAACTGTGGACCTTCGTTGTAATCTTGTTATTTTGTTAGAGTGTCCACGTGCTCACTTGATGACGTCATCAAGTGTCAAGTGCACATTTGATGACGTCATCATTTTGAGTATGTCACTACAGGATGGCGTCATCCATTAAATCAAAGAGTTGATGATGTCACACAATGATGATATCATGCATCAAATCACAGAGAGATAGAGAGAGAGACAGAGAGAGAGTGAGAGAGAGAGGGGGAGATAGAGAGGATGGGGTGGAAAAGAGAGAGTAGAGTTACAAGATGTCTATTAGAAGAACGTTTACAGACGTGAGAGTCTAATTACTCTTGAAACTCTCTAAAATATTGTTTCTGTAGTTGCTTGTTTGTTTGTGTCCGTGTACAATGGATTACGTCAGAAAGGATTGTGACGTCATCACTTTAGACAGAGGTGAGGGATAACCTTGCAAAGTAGACGATTTCACAAAAAAATCATGACGTCATTGATCAAACAAGAGAGAAAGGTGGATCAAATCATACATTACGTCATGTATTAATGGATGCTATTATGGTCAAAATAATTATAAACATAAAGACTTAAAGAAAGAGGCAAAATACATTCAAAAACATGTGTTAGATGCAGATATTTATATTAAACTCAAAATAATTGTTTTTTTTTTCCTCTTGACCTTTTTCAAAAATAATTTCGCTCGGTACAACGAGCCTCATCAGAGCTTTAAACAAATGAAAGGTATTAACCTTATTTTTTTCGTAAGAGTCCTTCCTGGTCTTGTTGAAGTGGCGTCCGATGTTGTGTGGACTTACGGTGTAATGTCTCATTTAAATTTGAACTTAAATGACCCATGGTCGCTAATAGGTGTACATTTAGGAAAGTTCATTTTTAAAGCATCTTTAAAATTTAAGACTTAAAACAAAATGAACTTTCCCAAATCTAATTATAAACATAGTTTAAACTGCCTACATTTGAACATTTCTTTTTATATTTATTTACCTATTTATCTAATGTATGTGTCGCAATAAAGTCAATTGCTCCGTAAAATGGATAACAGAAAAACCAAGAGATCGAAATTATGCAACGGAAACAGCAAGGAATGTCCTTCCGGTCAATTAGTCAGAAGAAATAAAGAAGATAAAAAATCAACAGTTTTCTATACTGAACGTTTGTTTTGTAAACTTCGC
>OY744519.1:16868458-16880958 GCA_963556195.1 Sepiola atlantica | reverse complement strand
AAGTACAAAAATATAAACCATACTAATAGAAATAAACAAAACACTAATAATAACCACCCGAATAGAAACGAAAAAGTTAGCAATGAAGAGAAAATATGTAACTGCATGAATTGTAAAATTTGTCCGCTACAAAATAAATGCCTAACGAAAAGTATTGTATACCAAGCAATGATATTTGCCAAGGAAAGACCAAATAACAAGAAATACTACGTGTGTATGACCTCCCTAGATGTTAAAACCATATACTATGACCACAAAATCACATTTAAAAACAGAGAACGTCGAACTAAAACAGCACTAGCAAACCACTATTGGGAGCTCAAAGAAAATGGACACTCACCAAAAATCGAATGGAAAATAGAAAGACAGGCCAGTGCATGTAAAAATTTAGACGACCCGTGTAGATTATGTCTGAATGAAACATTTGAAATCCTAAATTTTAAAGATCCCCGTAATCTATTAAACTCTAGAAGTGAAATAGCAAACAGCTGCTTATACATTAATAAATTTACCTTAGGCTAACTATAAATAAATAAATAAATAAAACAAAAAAACAAAACCAAAAAAAACTTAACAATTTAAAAATTAAAACCTAAAATAGAAACACTAGGAACCACGTGTTAAAATAAATTCACCCATTATATGGACATATTTACAATTTTCTTGAGGAGGGGTATCCGGCTTAGAAAAGTTACAGTGCAATTCAATGTTTATTTAAAAATTTTATTACTGGCTTTTATTTTTTAGTTGTCAATATATAAATATATATATTTATATATATATATATATATGTATATATATATATATATATATATATATATATATATATATATATATATATGTATCTATATATATACATAACTGTTTTTTAGAACATAATTTATGTTCAACAGATTGCACACCCTGACAAAGTCGGAAAAGTCGGCCATTATATATATTATAATTGAAGAGAAACAAAATCACACAGATCTCTCGCACATCTCATGTCAAACTGTTAGGAGGAGTCAACCGTGCGTGTTATACGGGAAATATCAAAACTAAATCAAAAGAATTAGATACTAAAGCCAAACAAATATTATTCGGGTAATTTGGTGCTAATCTGTTTACCCCAAATTCATCTAAATATCCAAATTGTCCGTGATCATCTGCGTTAAACTTATCGGCGTGTTCGTATTTTATCGTTAAACATCGATAAGACGAAATGTTAATATTAGTATACACAGGTGATAGAAATTTAAACTATTTTTGTTTGGGGTTAAAGTTCTTTATTTTGCTTTTTTCTAATCTTTATTTCTTTATTTTTTACCTGTCTTCATATTTTCTTCATAAAATGTTCAGTTATTTGTCGAACTGACATTAATATTAAAAGCCAACTTTACTATTAAAACAAGTAAATACAACTTGTTCCGATGGATACTGCACCCCATAGACTGGTATTGTCTTGGCCTTCGGGGCTTGATTTACGCCGGTCTATGGGTCTGTCCTGCGCAGTTCTAGGAGGTCAACCCTCCCAGGCTTCGCCTCTCCTCTTTGGAGAGGAGTAAGTTTATTGCTTACTGCCTGAGGCGCCCCTACCGGAGAATGCCGACGGGGCTGCCCAGGTAATTTTTAAACCCCACTTTCCGACCCGACTTTGGGTCACATCTTACTTGTGGGAGTAAGATAAAAACTGGCCTTGTGCCTAACTCCTGGAGAGGAGTAAATCAATACTCAGTCGTGGATATGCGAGCGACTTCATGAAGGATAACTAATTTGCATATTCTTTTAAAAAACGAACTCTTTTTCTTTTCTTTATGATTTTCTATTGGTTTCATTTAACTATTACGCACTGTTTTCTGTATTATATTGTGAATAATTGCGTAACATTTCGGGTGAAACAATTCTAGCACACACAGAACTCAGTGCGATTCCACCAAACATAGCTTTTTCACAATTCTATACAAAACATTTATTTCAGTAGGGTATCTAGTTTCACCATTATGCATTTTTGTTCCTGCGTAAAAACATCAGCCATTTCATTCTTCGAACATTGTTTACAAAACAAATTTCACGAACTTTAGATCGTAAAATAAAAATAGTAATCTGGGGTTCATGGTTGTGGGCAAATGTTTAATTGGATTACTCATTTTCCCAAGATCAACTGGCGTATATATATATATATATATATATATATAAATATATATATATATATATATATATATATATATATATATATATATATGAAAAAAAAGACAAAAGGAAAACAAGTTAACGTTCATTTCTGAAGACGTTCTCCAACAGAACGAAACCGGTCAAAATCTCTTGTTTTTGTTTTTCTCCTGCACTTTAACTTGTTTTCCGTTTGTCAATTTTTTTTCAAACATTTTGTCCACCGCGACATTTCTTTTTCATGCATTATCGTGTATCTTACCCCATATATCTATATCATTATATATATATATATATATATATATATATATATATATATATATATATATATATATATATATATATATGGTACACGTATTGTATTAGTTTCTGTAGATGTAAATCCGTTGAAACTCAAGTGTTTATAAAAAGTGCTCACTAACAAGTAGAGCTGTTCTTAAGTATATATTTTTATTTATACAAACATTATTGGTTACATATTGGCAGAGAGTCAACCTTTTTTTTGGTCTGAAAAGGTTGACTCTTTATGAAGAGCACAACCGAAACATGTATGTAACCAATAATGTTTGTATACATACAAATTTATACTATATATATATATATATATATATATATATATATAAAGATACATAAAGAAGAGAGATAAAGATATACGAATAACAAATCTATTTCAAGTTCGATTGTTTAATGCAAGTTGTACTCTGTAAAATATGTTTATTTTCTATCCTTATGCCAAGGCTTTTCAAAGATTAAAATGTTATCATTAGAGGAATTACATAGATGGATAAGTTGGCAGTGAAAAAACCAAAATTCCAAATTTGGAAAACATATTAAGTAATAGAGAGTGAGAGTGTTCGTGAAAAAGAATAATGAGTCTGTTCAGTTGGTGAATGTCAGTTGATAAGGTGTCCGGTGAAAGAAGATTTAAAGATGGATAAAAGGTGTTTCGTGAAGGCAGCGTTGACAATGTTCAAAATGAAGTAAATCCAATCGTAGATAGAACGCACTTATTCAGATGTAATTTTCAGAATTAAAGCTATTTTAAAATACTTCCGTGGACTGAGAATGAAAGTAGTTTTTCAAAAGTTGAGTTAGAAATGTGTATATTAAACGCAGGCAGTCGGGAATTTAAGTAGTGACTTCAATCGAGTCTAAGAAAAACGACAGCTCTGGTTGGAAACAAGGCCAAGTAAAGAAACTGAGGAAGAGTACAGATAAAAGATATATAACTATATATATATATATATATATAAATATATATATATATATATATACTAATATACATATATTACTATATATATATTTATATATATATATATATATATATACATATATATATATTTATATATATATATATATTTATCTATCTATATGTATATGATAAAAAGAATATTTTTTATAAAATATTTAGAAAACCTGCACAACGCAAATTATTTGTTTTTAAAAATAAATTATTTATTTACTTTAAAAACTTTTTTTTCTTTTAACTTGAGTACTTTCGGTAATATCTACCATCGTCAGAAGATAAGCATATTTTCTTTTTCTTCTTTTTTTTCTTCCTGACCGAGACATAGTTATCGCAGTCAAGTTGAAATTCGTCTTGATGTTACTGACGAAAATGTTGATATGGCGTGTGTACCACGAGGTTGCGTGGAAAGGGTATCTGGAAAAGTCACACATTGGAAGCGTCGCTGGAATGGCAATAATAAAGAGAATATTCTTAATAAAATATTTAGAAAACCTGCACAACGCAAATATCGATATATATATATATATATATATATATATATATGTATATATATATATGTATGTATATATATATATATATATATGTATGTATATATATATATATATATGTATATATATATATATGTATGTATATATATATATATGTATATATATATGTATATATATATATATGTATATATATATATAGATATATATAAATATATATATATGTATATATATATATGTATATATATATATCAATATATATATATATATGTATATATATATATATATCAATATATATATATATATATATATGTATATATATATATATATCAATACATATATATATATGTATATATATATCAATATATATATATGTATATATATATATATCAATATATATATATGTATATATATATATATATATATATGTATATATATATATATATATATGTATATATATATATATATCAATATATATATATATATATATATATATATATATATATATATATATATATATATATATATATATATAGTCAACGGGAACTAAAAAGAATGCTGGGTAAACACAAAAGGGCCCTTAAAAATAGAAACCCAGTCAACGCGCTTTTCTCCCACGTTGCAAAACACAACCACTCATTCAATTTTGAACAGGTTGACATCATAAAATAAATATCCAATAAATATCGAACCATATTACTCATCACAAACTCCAACACCATCAAAAGAGAAAATGATGTCTATCATTCATTTCTACTAATTAGCAAACTCATTTCGGTGGAAGAAGAATCAACATTAGAACCTGGATAGCGATCCCATACCACATTTTCTATTAATAAATATACACAAATTACTAAAAAAATCGGAATAAAAAAAGACACACATAACTAAATAAACTAATTAGATTTAATTTCCATCGATTCTCACACTTTTTACACATATCGTACATGCATACAATATTTATGCTCATAATAATATATTATATTTATGCCCTTAATAAGGGTGTATTGTTAATTAATAATACACTAATAATTAAATAAATGGGAATACATGAATACGTTCACACATAATTTAAGACACTATGAGTATAATCCCCCCACTTTTTACTAATATTCACATATTATACATACATACATTTTTATGATTATAAATATATTAAATAATTATTGATTAATTGATTTAAATTAATATAAATAAACACATTCATACATAAATCAATAAACGAGTTATATCATTTCAAACTCACTTTTACACATATTTTCACATATTGCAAGACATTTATTAATTAATTAATGAGACACAAATAAAATAATCAAATAAATAGGAATAAATAAATACACTCACACTTTAATATTATAACTAATAGGTATTATGTCACCTTCTCTCCTTATGTAAAAACTGTTTGTTTTTAATCATAATTTGCGTTTCAAAATAGTAAAAAAAGCATAAAACGTATAATTGTTTTTCTGATTCTTTTTCTTTTCTTTTCTTTCCTGTTTCCTTTACTTATTCAGAACGTGACGATAGATCCAGACTTCCCCCTCCCGCCATATATATATATATATATATATATATATATATATATATATATATATATATATATATATATATATATACGTATGGTGATGAACGGATTATTATAAATGTTTGAATAAATATTTGCTTGTGTTTATATATATATATATATATATATATATATATATTTATATAAGTCAGGTTCATATTATATTCCAATAATCATGTTTTTATTTCATTATTTTTATTTTTGTTTTTACACATTTCTTAAACACATAACATTTCTGTGAGATATATTTTTTACGGTCTGTGTCATTTGTCTTGTGCCAAACAACATTTTTATGTCAATATCGTCTCTGAAACATTACAGAATAAATATACGTACAGGGCAATCTTTTATTCTCATGAACGGATTATTATAAATTTTTGAATATATATTCTAGGCAACATGGTAAGTAATATGGATAGATTAGTCTTTTGTTTGTGCTAACATTTTTTTATATATACTTCCTCTCCCACAGCGGCAAGATGTGACACAAGTTCGGAAGATGGGATTGGAAAGCCAGCTCCCGAGAAGATGACAACCCTGGCATACAAGAATGCCTGGACAGCTCCGTCGGCATTTACCGGTAGGGGAGCCTAAGGCGATTAGCAATGAACTAACCCCTTCTCAAAGGGTGATGAGGCAAAGCCTGGGAGGGGGGATCTCCTAGAATTGCACATGACAAACCTATAGACCGGCGGAATCAAGGCCCAAAGGCCAAGATGGTACCGGTCTATAGGGTATAGTATCCATCGGAACAGATACTATACTTTGATCTTAGCTAGAAGGCCAAGATCAAAGTTATCATTTAGGGTATGCATATATATAAAGTGTTATTTATTTACTTTTTATTTATTTTCACGAAAATATAATCATGGCTTTTTTAATATATATTCTCGGAAAACGCGGGATGACATCGGCACCTAATTTTGTGTTGTTGAAACTGTATCAGATAAAGAGTGCGTCAACCTAAACTCGAACCTGTCCCCCTAACTCTTCTACATACTAAAAATTATATAGAGAAAAGAATACTTCAACATCTAATTTTGAGTTACATTAAGTAATACATTTTTAAAAAAATCGGTGCGCGCACATCAAAGTAAATAATATGTATATGCTTGGTAAAATCCTAAACTATTGAATTATGGGATACGTATTCAAGGCAACAGGGTGAGTAACGTGGGCACATTAATTTTGTTGTTGTAAAATTTACCTTTTAGGGGGTGCCATCTAAACTGTACTATGTACTATAGCCTCCATTGAAAAACGCATTGGAATTTAAAACTAATGCTATATTAATAACTTATACCCTTTCTTAGAAAACTAGTATATATATATATATATATATATATATATATATATATATATATATATATATATATATATATATATATATATATATATATATATATATATACAGAGAGAGAGAGAGAGAGAGTTGGTTGCAAAATACTCGTACTCCGGGGTTTTTAATCGCATGACCGGAAGTGGATAGTCATATCTCTATGCTGATGAGTCCCGATTATAAAGGACGAAACGTATACGTACATAGATCATAAACAATAACAAATATTTATTATTTGTAACTCCTAGAAAAACTGTCTTGATGGGTACTGTAGATGTAGTATTGACACAGCATGACGTCTCTAGCTATATGTGCATCGTTATTTTCATTTAGTCGAACGCTCTTATGACGTCAAGTATAAGTGTTAAAATTATCACCGTTTATTCGCTGTTTAACTTGGCCGAGTTGTTCAGGCGTCGGGATTTGAGTTGCGAAATACTCGTAATCCGGGGTTTCAAATCGCATGACCGGTAGTGAATAGTCATATCTCTATGCTGATGAGTCCCGATTATAAAGGACGAAACGTATACGTACATAGATAATAAACAATAACAAATATATATATACATATATATATAATATATTTTAAAATTAAACTAAAAAATTAAATAAAATAAATCATAATACAAATACACAAAATTATTCATAAAAAATGGGGTGATAAGCAGTATATTACTTGCGTCCAAACTATAAAATACGGTAGTTTTGTAAATAACACATAAATTTCTTTAACGCAGACGAACAACACAAGTAAGTAGAACATTTTTTATGAAAAATAAGTTGGCCAAACACCAGATATTATATTCGGAACGTTTTTTTCTTGTTTTTTTTTTAACGGAAGTGGTGTTTGATCAACACTGCTGTGGAGCCATGAGATAAAATCCGGTTTTATATTTACATCCATGAAACAGTTTTTCGTGGTAAACAAATGATGATACCAACAACAATATATCAAGTCTGACGTAAATTAATACAAGAAATTAATTGTTTTACAAATGAATTTTCCACCGAAGGACACATAGGACTACAAAGTGTTATTTTGTGTTGTTGTGTTTTTTTCATATACTTTTAAAAGTTGAAAAACTTCCAACATATATATATATATATATATATATATATATATATATATATATATATATATATGTGTGTGTGTATACAAAATATATTTATGTATTATAAATTTATATATTTATGTATATATAAATGTATATTTACATATATATATTTATATATATTATATATATATATATTTTATATATATTTATATCTCTATGTATACAAAATATATTTATGTATTATAAATTTATATATTTATGTATATATAAATGTATATTTATATATATATATATATATATATATATATATATGTATATATATATATATATATATATATAATTATAAATATTTGTTTTATGTACATACGTATACGTTTCATCCTCAGTGTAGATATGATTATTAATACCGGTCACGACTTTAACCCCGGAATACGAGTCATGTTTATACCTCTAATTCCGACGCTTTAGCCCCCACGGCCACTATCAAAAGCCCGTCAAATCAGCGAGATAAAACCTATTAAAGGCAGCCGTCAAGTGAGTGTTTAACATGTATATATATATATATATATATATATATATATATATATGTGTGTGTGTGTGTGTGTGTGTGTGTGTGTGCGTGTGTGTGCGTGTGAGAAAATGAAGGTAAAGATTATATTTCTAAATTATATCCTATATTGCATAGTCAAAGCTTGATATACGAGGCAATAGTATAAGGAGATAAATGATGAGAATAACAATTGTAAAAAAATGCAAGTTTTATTGCATCATCAATTGTTCAAACAAGGGTTATTTTTCATATAACTCTTGTTTGAACACCTTAAGGATTCAAGAAATATTGCGAAACTGTTCTGTTCTGTATAGTGCTTGTATGGTTGCTGTTTCTTAAATGAAACTTCAGTGTTCATAAGATAGAGCAAAATAACAGGTTGGATTCTATTATGGTACATCTTTTAAATTGTTAATTTATTTACTATTTTTATTTTTGTTTTATTTTTTGAATTTTTTTGTTTTAATGTAAAATTTCATAATATTTTAAATTTTGATTAAACATTTTTTTATACTATAAAGTTTTTATTTATACAAACATTATTGGCCAATGACGTTTTGTATGAATAAAAACAAGTTATATATATATATATATATTTAGATTTTTCACTTATAAAATAGATCATTCAGTGAAGACCGGGGTTGTTCCAATAAAAACAAGCTCAATGATACTCGATTACAGAGTACAGAGAATTTATATGCGATTTTATGAAGGCTTACCAAAGCATTCCTTTCAGGACACCAATGATCACCATTAAAGATTTTTTTCTTACAAATATTATTTATTCAAATTCAATGTTTTTTCCTACACGTGTTTAATTTTAACTTTTATTTTTATTTTTTTTTCTTATTCTCTTTAAGTGACCTCAACTATTGCAACGCCACATTGTGTATTGTCGGCAGTTGAAACCCTTATTCCAGACAATTAATTTCCCTGATGATCTTCCAACCAAGTACCTGCTTGGTAGTGAAACACATGTAGGAAAAAACATTGAATTTGAATAAATAATATTTGTAAGAAAAAATATATTTAATGGTGATCATTGGTGTCCTGAGAGGAATGCTTTGGTAAGCCTTCATAAAATCGCATATATATATATATATATATAGATATTTCTTTTTGGTTTCATTTTACTTCAGTCGAAGTTCTCAAAAATCAAGAGACCCCTACTTGGGACTAACACTTGATCGCTTTATGAAATACATAGATATTCGAATATTCTATTAAAGTTTTTCTTCACTTGTCAAACGTTGAGTTAGTAAAGAAGTTAAGAACATTAATTTTCTTCTCCCCAATTGACCACTTGATTATGTTATAGAATATCTTTCTTTTGATCTCTTGGTCTGATCAGATTCCAAGACAAAAATTCATCTGGTCTAGTGGAGAATCCAGTTAAATGTTATTTGAGATAAAATTACTTGGAGAAGGTTCACCATTCCTCTTATGAGATAATGTACGAGTATAGCCGTGGCGGCACTTCTGTAGTATATATGAAGCAGCTGCCGATTAACAAATCGAAATTGAAGAGTTCCGTTTTTTTTCTCCAAGTACCATTCATTCAGAATTCACCGGAAGTAAAATTTAGTATTTAGAAAATGGAGTTAAATGAGATTAATCTTCGAGACATTGGTAATTTAATGAACCAGCCGCAAAAAACAATAGATTTTTTACAGGCACACCGCCTGATTTCTTAATGTTAGGGTTAGGGTTTAGGGTTAGGGTTAGCGTTTAGGGTTAGGGTTAGGGTTAGCGTTTAGGGTTAGGGTTAGGGTTAGAGGTTGGGGTTAGGGTTTAGGGTAAGGGTTTAGGGTTAGGGTTTTTTATTTAATTTTTTTTTACTTCATATAATAAAAAAAAGAAATTGTTAATTGTTACCCAAAAACAAACCAGTCTTGCATTTTTTTATGTTGTAAAAAAATCACTTCCGGTTGAATTACTTCCCTTTATTTTCAGTAGAAGGACAGACAATCTGCTGCTTCATATATACTACAGAAGTGCCGCCGTGGCGATAGGATTTTATTTAGGGTTCGAATACTATTTTATTTTGCATATTTGATCATGGTTTACTTGTAGGGTGAAGTATCCTCGTGGCAGGTTGTCCTGACGAACCCTTGTACAGAAAGACCGAATACACTCGAGGGTAGTGTCTAGTAGGTAATTTACTTTTTTGTTTCATTTTACTTCAACAGAAGTTCTCAGAAATTAAGGGGCCTCTTCTTGGGCCTAACACTTGATCTCTATATGAGATACATGGATATCTGAGGGTTCTATTAAAGTTCTACTTTACAACTCAAACGTTATTGAGTTAGTAAAGAAGTGAAGAACATTAATTTTCCGCTCCTCAATTGACCAGTCAACTCTCTTATAGTATCTTTCTTGTCGTCTCTTGGTCTTACTGGATTCCAGGACTAGAATTCATCTAGTCTGGTGGAGAAGGTGCACCATTCCTAGTATAAGCTATTGTATAGCTGTGTCGATGGGATCTTATTTGGGTTTCGATTACTATGTTATTTTGAATATTTGGTCAGGGTTTACTTGTAGGGTAAAGTATCTTCGTGTCAGGTTGTCCTGACGAACCCTTGTACAGATAGACCGAAGACAACCGGGGATGATGTCTAGTAAGTAATTCAAACTCATGTGTTTGTGTATTAAATGTATAAAATGTTATAGATACAATTTTTTCACAAATATGAATGTGTTTTAATTTAGCGGATTTAACAATGAATTGACATTAAAACATTAAACATTAAACATTAAACATTAAAAAAATATAACAAAAACAAAAAAATAATGGATAACGACATGTTATTTGGTAGAAACAGCCTTATTAAACTGACGTAACATTACAACTTATTAAAGTGACGTAACATTATAAATTAATAAAGTGACGTAACATTACTCCTTATTAAAGTGACGTAGCATTACAATTTGGCAAAATATTACTTCGATGAACATTTTCTAAATAATTAATCAATATTTTCAATAGAAATAGCATTAAACTGGGTTATTGTTGCATCGATTACATGCAACCAATACAAAAAAAAACACAATAAAATTATTAATAGAAACTGCACATCATTCTTAGAGGAAAAATACAAAGTCATAAACAACAAAAACAAATTAATCCATTTTACAAAGCACAAGAATGTGTAGTAAAATGCGGGCACGTAATCAAATAATAAAGATGGCCGCCAAATCTGAAATGGTAAATTTCAAACGGTTTTTATCACGCCACTCTCACAAAACAGTCTCCAATATATAGTTTTGCTGCTTTGACAATTTCTTCGGCAATATTTTGTATTGGATACGTCATAACTATGATGTTAAATTTGTTAGACTATTTGTAATATATTTTTTGTTACGAAAAATTCCATTAATCAAACAGTTTGATTTTATTATTTGTTCATAATTGTTTGTTACTTTGTAATATTATTATATTTCGTTAATAATAAATAAACTTTTAAGAAATATTTTTTAAAAATATAAAAAAATCAGGAAAACATTTCCAATAATAAAAAAAACAGTTTGATTTTTTATTTGATATTAATTAAACAAATTGTTGAAAACAAGTTATTATTTGCGAAAAAAAAAACAACAACAAATAAACAGGCAAAAATATAATGGGGAATGTTTTATCCATAAACATTGGTAAAATTTTCCGATTTGGCGGCCATTGATGAAAGTTAAATATACTCCGTACACATACCAGATAGATAGGCATTTAGGTAAACCAGAGCTGATATATATAACAATAAAGAAAAAACAAAATAAAATATTCATTATTAATTATACAAATTCCATGAATTCGATATCAACACAGTTAAACTAATAATATCGAATTCTTTAAACTAGTATACTCAATAATTTAATAATGATTATTTCATGATGCTGTATCTTTATATATATATATATATATATATATATATATATATATATATATATATATATATATATATATGTATATATATATATATGTAAATTATAACTAAAAGGTAAACTTTTAGAGAGTTGGACCTATTGTGAAATAAGGAAAGCTCAAAGATATCGATTTGCTTCCATTTGTAGGTCTTATCAATTTTCATTGACTTACCATATATATATATATATATA
>OY744519.1:16855958-16863458 GCA_963556195.1 Sepiola atlantica | reverse complement strand
GTTTTTTTGGATTTCGTTATTGGAGATTCCCATGCCCGTTTGAACTTTAACATTTTTTTAAAAAACTCTTTCAAATTTGAAACTTTGACAGTCCTATCCTGTTAACTTATCAATCATAAATTTTCCTCTGATGATAAGATTTTAATCTTTGAAAAACCTGGTTTAAGGAATGAAAGAGAAGAAAAATAAATGTTTTTTATTAACTAAACTGCTCCTTGTTTTGAACAACTGAAGATATCGATGTCCTTCCATTTGCAGGTCTTATCAATTTTCATTGACTTACCATATCTTTGCTCTATCCAGTATATTGAGCTCTCCTTATTTCACAATAGGTCCAACTCTCTAAAAGTTTACCTTTTAGTTATAATTTACATATATATATATATATATATATATATACACACACACACACACATATATATATATATATATATATATATATATATATATATATATATATATATATATATATATATATCCTAGTGCTTGTTTTACAAATAGTTCAATGGATTGCGCTCCGATGATCTAGCTGCTCTAGTGCCCCTTCGACGCAAATACACTAGAAAAAAACGACAATCAGCTATCCATTCAATGTAGAGGTCCCCAGATGCCGGAGAGACTTCAGCTCCAGCAGCTTCTTTCCTCGTGCTGCCGGCCTATGGAACTACCTCCCTGCACCATGTTTCACCGACGTTACTGCCATGCAGGGCGAGATGTCTCTTTACATTAGTTTTAACTAATGTAAACAGACACTTCGCGGCACAGCTCTCAACATAGAATGACACCCTAAACCTATTCCCTAATTCTCAATAGCCCCTTACGTCTACAACAGTGGCGTCCTGCCTTGTTTGGGGCTTAATATCGAACATATATATATATATATATATATATATATATATATATATATATATATATATATATATATATATATATTAAGCGGCGTCGAGCCTGGCCAGTACTAAATGGGTGACCATTTGGGAATACCAGGTGCTGTATGTGCTCTCTGCTTATCTCGGCATTGTTTCCAGTCGTCTTGTAATACTACTTGCCATTGGAATCAAGCAATGCCGGCTCAGGAGAGCGATTGTTGGGGATTGCGCAACTTTTGCAATTACAAATTCACGCGCGGGCAGCCCCAGGCGGGGCACTCATACGTCGAAATCGACAGGAGAGTCCATCATATATATATATATATATATATATATATATATATATATATATATATATATATATATATATATATACGATGTATAGATACAATATTTATGAAGACATCGAACTCTGATCAATGACTTCATCCTGGATCCTTTGAAATGTATACTTTTACCCTCGGACTTTTACGCACACAGGATACGCGAACTCAACTGACCACTGTCGAACAATCAGCTTCTTAACGACAACATTTGGACTCCTAAATATAGCTTGAGTATTCTTTTCTAAACGTTAATTCTAACTATAAAAGCTGTTTGGTTTGACAATAACCCTAACACCTAACTTTACGTTTCTTCTTAGCCAAAAGTGTTTTTGCCTTTTGTTTGTGTATATATGTCCACACATTTTCAAAGATAAATGTTGTCGGTAATATTAACAGTTACATTACTGGTTTTTATCCTGTGATCAAAAGAGTTCGTCTTTGAAAATCGATGGATTAAAGATAATATAACTCGATGCTTTGAACTTTGGATGTTTTAATAAATAGTGTATCTATGCAATTGTTTATTCTCATCTTTCATTTCTTGAATTGATTGCTCTATTGAGTTTCGGCTTAACACGATAGATGATTATTTAACAATACGTGGCTCATCTTTAATTTATTATTGATATATATATATATATATATATATATATATATTATAATATAAAATGAAGTAATAAAATAAGGTGACAATCAAATTTTATTATAATTAAAGGTTCAAGCAAAGTATCTTAAAGTCCTTAGCTCATGAGTTTTAAAAGATAATTCTTCTCCTCGGAGGACCATTACCGCAGTTATACTACTACAGGTAATAAAATTACACTTTGAAAATATATAAAAATATATACAAAAATACATAAAACTATATAACATCAAATTATGACTTGAATGGATTGTATAGATTTAACAAAAAAGTGTGTTTTTGTAATTGATATATTTGTCATTTATTTTTATTTTTGTTTCATCCACTTTCCGGTTTTTCAACATTGCATTGCTTCTGCCTCGGAATTCTCACCTTCATATATATTTATATATATATATATATATATATATATATATATATATATATATATATAGAGAGAGAGAGAGAGAGAGAGAGAGAGAGAATAACAGCGAGTTAGTCAAACAAGATACAATAAGTAAATGCAAAATTGATAGATAACAACTTGGTAAGAGATAAGTCAGTTTATGAGTTAATTGCAAATTACGGCTAATTTGAAATACTCAAGTTATAAGTTTTTTCCTTTAACAAATAACTCAATCTCAATACTGGGGAATATTTTACCGTGTATTTTGTGGAATCAAAATATATAAGAAAACGCTTTAAGGAAACAAACGTTGACAGAGGAAGCTTATCTAACACAGCACATGTTCAATAATAATAGCGAAGGTCAAGGAAGCAGAAAAACGAAGCAAATGCACGAATCTGTCCCGAGAACATAACTCAATCCCAAAACTGGGGAATATTAAAGCATGTATTTTGTGTGATTACGATATGTACAAGCAAACCCATGCAAAAAATCCATGAAACTCCCCAGCACACACACACAATCAGTCATACACACGTGCATTAGTCTCGGCTGGTAAAACACTAAACTGTTGTGAAGGACTAAAAATAGGATATAAAAACAGAGGCAGGGGAGCAGCGAACACCCCTCCATTGGAAGCGTGCGCAGAGTATTGGAAAGTTTAAGAGGCTTAGTACAACTCAACTTCCAGAAAAGGCCAAAGGTCGGGGCTAGCGAGAAATCAATTGTAAACGGAAGTTGCAATAACGCAAAGTCATTTGTGTCGGTTATCGAAAAAAGGTGGACGGTGCTGGAAATCTGGAGAAACTTGTTGTCACTCAGACTCCAGGGAACACCACTAGTTATTATCGGTGAGCACTAATAATAATAATAATAATAATAATAATAATAATAATAATAATAATAATAATAATAATAATAATAATAATAATCATAATAATAATAATCATAATAAGGATGAGAAGACTGAGGATGGACAGCACACACCAGACCTCCACTGGAAAAGTGCAGAGAATGCTGAGACATTGGGGAGGCTTATTGCCAGAGAAGACCAATTGTCCTTACCAGCGAGAAATCAATGGTAAGCGGCTGTTGCGATACCGCATCGTTATCGAAAAGAGGTGAAAAATACTGGAAGTCTGGGGAGACTTGTTGTCACTCAGACTCCATGAAATACCACTGTTTATTGTCGGTGAGCAATCACTGACGATGATCTGTGTGAGAACTCCTAGTGCGTACAAATAATAATAAGTATAATCTCAATGGCTAAACCAGATCTCGTGTGGTTCGAAGTGATCTTGGATAACAACACGATTGCTTTAGTATAACCATTCAACATGCTTTGTATTTATTATTATTACTACTACTACTAATATTATTATTATAATTATCATTATTATGATTATTATTACTAATATTATTATTGCAATTATAATAATGATATTATATTTACTATTTTTTATTTATTATCATTACTGTTATTACTATTATTATTACTATTATTATTACTACTACCATTATCATTACTATTATTATAATTACTATTATTATTATTACTATTATTATTACTATTACTGATAGTATTACTATTATAATTATTATTATTATTATTATTACTATGATTACTACTTTCGTTATTACTAGTATTGTTATTATACATTTTATTATTATTATTATAATTACAATAATAATTATTATTATAACTATTATTATCATAACTATTATTTATTAATAGTATTACTATTATTAAGTATATATTATATTATTATGTTATTATATTATGTTAAGATTATTATGGTATATTATGTTAATATTATTATGTTATTATATTATGTTAATATTATTATGTTATTACATTATGTTAATATTATTATGTTATTATATTATATTAATATTATTATGTTATTATATTATGTTAATATTATTATGCTATTATATTATGTTAATATTATTATGTTATTATATTATATTAATATTATTATGTTATTATATTATATTAATAGTATTATCTTATTATATACTGTTAGTATTATTATGTTATTATATTATGTAAATATTATTATGTTATTATATTGTGTTAATATTATTATGTTATTATATTATATTACTATTATTATGTCATTATATTATGTTAATATTATCATGTTATATTATGTTAATATTATTATGTTATTATATTATATTAATATTATTATGTTATTATATTATGTTTATATTATGTAATTTAAAAATGTAAACACTTTAATATGTATTAAAATGTTATTTAATTAAAAAGATGCTAAAGTATTTGTTTAAAATTAAAACGGGTTAGAAATTTCGATTTCTGAACAATTAATTTAAAAAACTCAGAACTATTAGCGTAACAACACCAGTGAAGTCAGGTATTTTTAAAAATAATTTTTGTGCAGTGCATTTTATGTTTCGCAATTGGACGATCTCAGTAAAATAAATGGTGGGGGGGGGTGATGAGGTACGTACGAACAGTAGATGCTTTTGCGTATCATTATTATTTTTTTATTATTTTTATTATTATTATTAGTAGTAGTAGTAGTAGTTGTAGTAGTAGTAGTATTAGTATAATTATTAAAATTGGTAGTAGTAGTATTAACATTCGTAGTATTAGTAGTAGTAGTAGCAGTTATAGGAGTTGTAGTAGTAGATGTAGTAGGCTCTACTATGTATTAAAGACCATCGAAATGAATACTAGGAAATATGTTTCAAATATATAAGATATTTCAAAATGTCGATGTATATATATATATATATATATATATATATATATATATATATATATATATATATAGATAGTGTGTCAGGTTGTATATATATATATACACACACACGTACATTATATATATATATATATATATATATATATATATATATATATATATATATATATATAGTGTGTCAGGTTGTATATATATATATATATATATATACACATATATATATATATATATATATATATATATATTAATATATATATTAATATATAGATATATATATAAATGTATATGTATATATATATGCAGGGCTTTACGGAGCCCTCCAAAAAGGAGCGGTCTCCAGGAGCACTCCCCTTTTTGCTGGAGCGAAGGAGAGGAGCGCTCATTTTATATTCAGCGGGAGTTGAGCGGGAGCAACTCCATTTGGGACTAAAGAGCGGTGGTTTTATCGCTCCGCGCTTCTCGCTCCAAAAATATTTTTTTTTTTTTAACATTAGTTTTTTATTCAGCAATATAAAGGAAAAGTAAAGAAAGTCTCAGAGTTTACTCTGAATTATTTAAAAAAATTATATCTCTGGTAGAGAGAGGGCGGGGGCTCAGGCGGAAGACGATTTAATTGTTATGTTATTAACAATCTTTTTTTTATTGTTTTATTCATTACCCCCCCCCCCCCCAAACCCCGTCGACTTTCTATCAAGCGATGAGACACATCAAAGGCGTCATTAAAGTTTTTATTGCAGGCAGTGACTTGAGCATTCTATTTTTTTGGAAAGATTAAACATTTGAGTTAGGGGTACGAACGATTTTGACACCAACTGAGTGCAGTTCGGGAGGGGGCGAGAGAGAGAATTCAAAATCTTTACTAGCTGACCTGAGATAATTACTAAGGCCCTTTTAAAAAGTACACTGCTATCTTTCTGTTGAATAAAAACTCCGAAAATTAGCAGTCTAGATAGGGGAGGTTAGTTGCCCAATCAAGGTTTCAGAGTACAGTCTACCCTACTATTTAATTCATATAACTTTGGGGGGATATATGTGGATTCATACCATTCCTAAGTGTATTAGTGAAAGTTATCTTGTTTTTCTTCTCTAGATAGTCTGCTTGACTGGATAGAAGTATGTATGTATGATACACAATTTAGGAAAACTCGTCAAAGGAAAACTCGGCAACGGAAAATTCGTCAATGGAAAATTCGGCAACGGAAAACTCGGCAATTTTGGCCAAGTAGGAAAATTCGGCAATTATCGAATAAATATCGATTGAAAATAGATTTTAGAACCGTTTTTACAGGAGATATACTTGTAAATACGGGGCTACCTCCTCCCCAGTGAAGAATATTTTTTATATTATTTTTTTGGTACTTGTGCAGTTTACGAACCGGGCTATTTTTTAGATAAGATTTTCAAGTTAAATAAAATTTTTACATCTTTTGTTTATCAAATTGTTAGATGAAAGTACAGAATAGTTAACAAAGCCCCCCTCACTCCATGTTAAGAACGGCTTTCTAAATAATGTTATTTCAATCCGGTTCGTAATTACGTTACGAAATTAAAGGTTTGGACCGGGTTATTTTTTACATAAAATTTTCAAGTTAAATTCAATTTTTACGATATCTTCAGTTTATTAAATTGTTACGTGAAAGTACAGAATAGTTAACAAAGCACCCCCCATTCTCTCCATGTAAAATATCGTTGTCTAAATAATGTTATTATTTCAAGCCAGTTCCTAATCAAGTTACGAGATTAAATCCATCATAATTCATGTAGATTTATTCGTAAACAAGTCAGCCATTTTAATTGACAAAACATCAATTACTTCGTGTGTGTGCAAAACTTAAACATAATTTATAAACTATCGAGTAGAAAGTCATTTAAACTGCCTTTAAATTCTTAGAAAATTTCCATGTATTTAAAAAAGCAAAATTGTTTTCTTGTTCTCAGGAAACGAAAATTTACGTATAATCCTATACTTCGTCCGACATGTTCTCTTATAACTCTCAAAATATTAGCGAGATTTTGTCAAATATTATCTTACGGTCTTACACTTAAAGTGTTATCTCAACCCATATTGACGAGATCCTTTGACGCCCACCCCTATCCTTCGACCACTCCTTGGCAGAATAGAACGTTTATGAAAGAAGGTATATTTTTATTATGGAGCGCTGAAAAAGAGCCGCTCCTTTTTTATAGGAGTTGGAGCAGGAGCGGCTCCTTTTTGAATATGGGGAGCGTGAGAGGAGCCAGCTCCAATTTTGGGCGTCGGGGCAGGAGCGGGAGCAGCTCCAAAAGTAGTGGAGCGCGTAAAGCCCTGTATATATGTATATATATATACATATAAATTAATATATATATATATATAAATATATATATATATATATATATAAATATATAAATATATATAAATGTATATGTATATATATATGAATATATATATACATATAAATGTATATGTATATATATACATATAAATATATATAAATGTATATGTATATATATATATGTATATATATATACATATAAATGTATATATATATATACATATAAATGT
>OY744519.1:16780958-16840958 GCA_963556195.1 Sepiola atlantica | reverse complement strand
CCGTTAATTCAATATGGCTCAACTGACTAAACAGCCAGCGTTAATACGGCGCATTATTTAAAATGTAAACAACGCTGACATTCACCGTGATAATTTTCCTCGTATTTATTTTTTTAAACCGTTCAAAGTTTGTTTATTTTCTTAATCTTATTAGCCATTTAATTCACTGAATTAAATTGCTTAATTAAAATAATAATTGATTTAAAAAATTACTATTTAAACACACACACACGCACACTTTATAACGAATTTAGTTTTCACTTTAGGACCCGCGCTAACTTTGTCCCCGTCGTTAGGGTTAGGGTCGGTATTTTGTTTTTTTAATTGTTGATTTTAATTTACGTACACCCTTTTTCCGCTTTGAAAGACATAAAATATTACTTATTATTTTCTGACCTGGATTTGTCGCAAAACGATTGTGTGTAAAGAAATGCGAGCAGACGACAGCTTTTACTGAGCAAGTAAATAAATGTTTTTAGAATCGTATATAAGGTAGCAACTATTTCTTCTTTTCCTTCTCCTATTAACTTTCATTCGTTACTACTACACTATTATAAATACTACACTCAATTTTTATTTAAATTTTACATTTTCTTTACATTTATTTTTAATGAAAAAACTGTTTACGGTTACTACAAACCAAAAAAAATGAAAACTTAATTTATCTTTTTATTAATGATGTTACTTATCATGTGCAATATGTTATTTAAATTAATTGTAGTGATAAAAAAAGCTCTAACTAAATTACATACTAGCGTCATTTCTGACGCGGCAGCCTAGCAAAAATATGCGACCGGAGGAAGCGTATATTTGCTAGTATTTATAATATATAATATATATAATATACATATATAAATATATATAATATATATATATTATGTATATATATATATATAATATATATAATATATCATATATATATAATATATAATTAATCATATATATATATAATATATAATATAATATATATTTAATATATATCTATTTATCTATTAATCTATCTATCTCTCTCTCTCTCATATATATATATATATATATATATATATATATATATATATATATATATATGACGTGCTACCTGACAAAAAAGGTATGAATTTTTTCACATTTGAATAAAATCACCTAATGGAAAACATAAAACGATATGATTTTTTCTGTTTGGAATATTCTCAGTTCTTTTAAAATTATTTTTTTTATTAAAAAAAATAACTATATAACTGTTATAAATAAGTTTACACTAGATACATTTTTTTTCGTATTTTTCTTCTATTTACAAACTTGTATTTTTTAACCAAACGTGTATTAACTATCTTTTTGAAGACGCTGTCGCGTTAATAATATATATATATATATATATATATATATATATATATATATATATATATATATATATATATATATATATATAATAAAACAAAGAATACCAGAAAGAATAAATAAGCCAAGTTCCAGAAGTTAAAACTTCAATGCAATGAATTAAATAAAACAATATTACTACATTATTTGGTAATCATTGGTAATGACTCCTGTCTGAACTCCTAGTGAGTAAGAAATATCATTAATAATAATCATAATAATAATAAGTAATAATAATAAGTAATTAATATTCATAATAATAAGTAATAGTAATAAGTAATAAATAATAATAATAATAATAATAATTAATAAATAATTATAATAATAAGTAGTAATAAGAGAAATAAATAATAATAATAATAAGTAATTAAAAAAAATAATAAGTATCAATAAAAATAATAATAATAATAAGTAATAGATTATAATAATAAGTATTACATACTAATAAGAAATAATTAGTAATGGTGCATATAATAGTAAGTAATAATTGATAATGATAATACTTAGTAATAATTAATAATAATTAATAATAATGATGATAATAATAACAGTAGGTAATACTTATCAATAATAATAATAAGTAGTAATAATAATAATAATAATAATAATAATAATAGTAGTAGTAGTAGTAGTATGTAATAAGCGTAATAATAATCATAATAATAACAATGAAGATCAAGGAAGCACAACACGAAGCAAATAGACGGAACTTCCAAGAGAACTGAACGGAATCATTCAAATGCCAATAATTGTAGGAGCAGTAAGAACTGTTCCAAAAACCCGTAAAAGGCACTTGAAGAATTTGGAATAAAAGGGGAAATTGAGACTCTACAACGAACGGCAGCGATGAAAACAACCGAAATCTTAAGGAAAAGTCCTTGTAAGGCGGAAACCAGCCAACAGAATCCACGAACACGAATCTACCGCAGACAAGTTTAAATAAAAAAGAACCACACATAGAAAGAACAAGACCCGAACCTAAGGTAAGTAAAAACTTCTAGGAATCTATTAAACTACCCCCCCCCATCCTCGGGGGATGTGGAGAGTACTGGAAATGTTAAGGACATTTATTGCAACTGTAATTCTAGGGTCGTTGCTAACTAGAAATCAATGTTGACGACTGTTGAGATAACGCAAAGTGATTTGCAATCGTAATCAAGAAAAGGTGGAGAATCCTGGAAATCTGGGGAGACTTGTTGTCACTCAGACTCTAGAGAACACCACTTGATAATAACTTGTGTGAAAACTCTGAGTAAATAATAACGAACACTATGCGAATAATTGTAGGATAACTAGGAACAGTTCTGAAAATAATATGGCAGCAGAATTAGGAGAAATTAGAAACAAAAGGGAAGGTTGAGGTAATATAACGCACGGCAATAATAAAAGCCCGAAATCGTAAGAAAACTCATTGAATGCAGAAACCAAGCCACATAACCAATGGAGACTTATCATTCTCGGGTAAGTTAAATATTAATAGAACCAAAAATATCGAAACAACATCTTACGAACCTAATCGAACAGAAACTTCAAATACATTTATAAAATTACCCCCACCCCCTAAAAATACAAAAAAAAAACCCGCACACACACACACATGCAAATAAAACGAGCACAACCCAAAATAAATACAAACACAGGATCGACTACGTGGGAGAGGCAGTTAACTGGGAACTATGCAACGCCTGCATTTTGAACAAGCAGACAAATGGTTCAGACACACAAATGGAAAACTAAAATCAGCAAAATCATCGGAGTAAAAAAATCTTGCGAAATCGTGGATTCGCCGTCTGAGCAGATCACAGGGTGTACTGATATAAAGGAGGCAATAAAAATTAAGCAATGCATGGACTAGGTCAGATAGTTGAAGGGAATATGGACTACGAAATAATAGGAGCACTTTGGAAAAAAATTGGTAGAAAAAGACTAGGAGAAATTGGAATCAAGTGCGGATAGACACCACACCGCACGGCGCTGATAAAAAATTGATGAAAATCCTTGAGTTCGGAAACCAACTCACATAACTAGGTAACGGCGATCGAACGACAAATATAGAAAGACATTAAACGAACCAAAGGGAATTGAAACTGCCAGAAATGCCATATATCCCTCCTCCTCTTCCAATGCTTGTACCAGCCTTGTTTGGTACCACACAAAATCGTCGTGAAGGGGCAAGGAAGATGGGAAGACCGAGGGGGGGGGGAAGAAACACCGAGAGCCACGCTGGAATTATGCGGATAATACTGGAATCCCGTGGCAGCTTATTGTCGCTCAAATTCCAAAGAAGACCAACGGTCGTTATCGGCGAGAAATCAATGGTAAACAGTAGTTGCGATAACACAATGATTTGCAGCGGGTGGTCATCGAAAGAGACGGAAGGTGCTGGAAATCTGGGGAGACTTGCTGTTACCCAGAGTCCAGGGAACACCAGCTTATTTTACTAGTGAATGATAACATAATAAATCGCGTAAGAACTCTTAGTTAGTAAGAAACAAAAACACTTAGGATAATAATAATCTGGGGAAACTTGATGTCACGCAGATTCCAGGGCATAACGCTAGTTGTCACTGGTAATTACTGATGTGGAATCTTCTAGAAAGCAAAATAATAATTAAATAACAATAATGGATGACGCTAATTCTGACTCGGATGCAACGTAAACCACTTGTCGTTATCAGCGAGAAATAACTTGTAAACGGCTGATGAGAGAACTCCAAATGGGTTACAATAATAATGGAATTGAACGTAATGTATTAGAACTCTCGGGAGATTTGCTATCATTCAGATTCCAGGAAAAGCCACCGATAGCGATTGGTGTAAGAACTCTGAGTGAGCAGTAGTACTAGTAGTTATAATAATATAATAGTAATAGTTATAATAATATAATAGTAATAGTTATAATAATATAATAGTAATAGTTATGATAATATAATAGTAATAGTTATAAAAATATAATAGTAATAGTTATAATAATATAATAGTAATAGTTATAATAATATAATAGTAATAGTTATGCTAATATAATAGTAATAGTTATAATAATATAATAGTAATAGTTATGATAATATAATAGTACTAGTTATAAAAATATAATAGTAATAATTATGATAATATAATAGTAATAGTTATAATAATATAATAGTAATAGCTATAAAAATATAATAGTAATAGTTATAATAATATAATAGTAATAGCTATAATAATATAATAGTAATAGTTATAAAAATATAATAGTAATAGTTATAACAATATAATAGTAATAGCTATACAAATATAATAGTAATAGTTATAATAATATAATAGTACTAGTTATAAAAATATAATAATTGGAGTCGAATTGGTTTTTGAAGTAATTTTTTCATATAAGCAAGGCGTATTCGTTAGTCGAAGATGCAGAGTTTCTTTCTAAGTGCTTACCGTCCGTGGAACACGTTACCACAAGATTGCTTCTCTGCAGAATATAACACTGTCGTGTTCAAAACCAATGTAAAAAAAAACAATCAAACTTTGTTCATTTCTATTAATCATGTTCAATCCTCTCATAATATTCTTCATTATTCAACTGACAATCGAGCAATCTCATTCACCCTCTAGTAGCTTTTGGCCTAGATAGGTGGTGACTCACGAATAAAAAAAACAACAACAAAAAAGCGTCCAACTGCTTACCTTTCTGTGTGTGCGTGTGTTAAACTGGGGAGAAGTCTTCGAGGTTTTGATGATGAAAAATTCAACGAGTGTCAGGTAAAAGGTTCCTTTAAACAGTCGATTCCTTTTTATTTCTGGTAAGAATAGCTCTCTCGTTCTTTCTCTCTCGTTCTCTCTCTCTCTTTCTCTCTCGTCTTTCTCTCTCTCTCTTTCTCTCTCGTTCTCTCTCTCTCTCTCTCTCTCTCTCTCTGTCTCTCTCTCTCTCTCTCTCTGTCTCTCTCTCTCTTACCTTCTTTCGTAAGCTGTATCACTCTCCAACTCTTTCTCAACGCGAAACTTGTATTTGTCTTAACGTGTCTGTAATACGATCGTATTAGATCCGAGAGTTAATAGTACATCCATAATTTTTTTTTTCAATTCTTTAAATGATTAAAATCACAGGCGATTCCTTCTTTTCTTGGAAAGAATATCTCTCTATCCCTCTCTCTCTCTCTTTCTCTCTCTCTCCTTGGCTCTGTCTAGCTCTTTTTCGCTCTTTCTCAACGCGAAACTTGTATTTGTCTTAACGTGTCCATACCACAACCATATTACATCCGATAGTCAATACTAAGTCCATTCTCTTCGTTTAAATTAATAAATCGATTAAAATTGTTCTATAAAAAAAATGGCGGCATCTTCTTTTTTTTTTATCTTTGATATATCTTTTTTTAAAAACAAAACATTTCCTACTTTTTCATAATTCTTTTTTTCCAGACTCCCTTTTTCTGTATTTTTATCTTGTTTTTGTGGCTTAAAAAAACCCCAAAAAACGCTTGCTTATCCGTTTCGGGTGTAAAAAGAAAAAAAAAAGAAAAAAAAAACAATAAAAGACTGTCCGAGTCTCTTTAGCCGCTAAGAAGGCGACTAAACACTCCGAGATCCGAAACTCCAGTCTTTTCCAGTCGGAGGGGAAATAAGAAAAAAGTCTTCCTTCGCTGTTGACCGATACATTTCGCCTCCCACAAAGAGGCGGAGACATCTTTTCCCGTTTTTTTTTCTTTTCTTTTCTGTGCACGCGCGCCTGTGTGTCCGGATCTATCTCAGTAAACGCCCTCCTCCTCCTCCGCCTGCACACGTGCGGGCGGATACTGCCACTATATGTGGGCACAGTGATAACAAAGTGTTCAAACAACTCAAAGGCGCTCAAAAATTATCCGCTTAATAAGCTCTTCAAATTTACAATAGGGGTTGCGAAATCACCGTCGGTTTTCAGAGCACATTTTCGCCAATATTTCATAACTTAAATTACATCTACTATCATAGAATTAATCGGATCAGTTTAACATTATTGACGGGTTCAACATTTCTAAACTGTTCTTATTTATATGAAAAAAAACATTGTAAACGTTACTATTTTTATTTATTTTTTATTTTTTTTAACGTAGTTCACTCCAAACAAGACAAGTTGCCACTGTAGACGTAAGGGGTTACTGAGATTTAGGGTGAGAGTTTTGGGGGTCATCCTAAATTGGGAGCTGTACAGCGAGATGTCTGTTCACATTAGTTTTAAATTTCTGCATGTCGATACAGTCGGGGAAACAGAAAGCATGGAGGGATTTCCTAAAGCCGACAGCACAAAGAAAAGAAGCTATTGGAGTAGAAGGCTCTCCGGCATCTGAGGACCTCCACAGTGAATCGATGGGATTTTGCAGTTGTCGGGTTGGTCGAGAATATTGGCGACATATCAGATTTTTAAGGAAATACTGTTGGAGAATTAGTCCAAAACAATTTAGTTTCATTTATCTACTAGTGGGAGAGACGTATTCGCTGGGGGGGGGGGGGGGGGGGAGAAACAGTTTAGTATTTAATAGAAATTATAAGCATGTGAGGTTAGCATTAATAATTCACCCCAGATTAAACTATGGTCCGTAATCCTCAAACTGCCTGTGTCACTATCCACCTGGCACAACACATTACCCCTTGTCTTCGAGTAGCTTTTAGGCCTTGATGAGCGGTTTCTCGTTAATAAAAAAATACTGGCATTGAGTAGTTTATCAGCCGTCAATCGCTCCAGACAAGGCATGAAGCCACTTAATGTAAGGAGCTGAATATATATATATTTTTTAAAATACCACTTCAAGGTCAAAACCCAGTCAAGTGTTATATGGATAGATTCTGACCCAGAAAACAGCAATTCCTCCCCCTTTGTCAGAAACATCGCCCATGATATGTGAGGACTAAAGGACAAAATAAGGAAAGCGATAGTTCAAGAGCATTATCAATGCTAACTTCACACACTTCTATTTTCTATTTAAATACGCCATACGTAACGCATTACTAGGTAAACCTAAATAAGTTGTTTTGGACTAATTTATCAACTCTATTCCCTTTAAAAAAAATTATGTCGCCAATAGTAATCGAATTGCGTGACCTATTCTCGTGTAGTTGTGTATCTCCGTTAATAAGGGACTGTTTCTCTCAAAAACGGCCCCTCTTTTGTCAGAAGGAGAGATCGTCCAGTTCAATCTTAGGAGGGGCTACACACCATCCCATGCTTTACCTTCTACCTATGAGAAGGGGTTTATTTATTGCCAATCGCCTAGGGTGTTCGTACCGAGGTATGTCGATCGGACTGCCCACGCTATTTTTCTGGGACCAAATGCACTGGTTTTTCACACCTGTCTGCGGCGTGAAAGAAGTAAATATCCTCTGCGTTGATGTTTCTCGCGACTACGTGACTTACATATTTTCGTTTTACCCGGCAGTTTTTTTAACGCTCGAATCTTTAATCATATATTTTTACCCATAAAGCTCACATTCGAAATTTTAAATGAGATAATTTATTTATTTAAATAGTAAAAACGAATTCTCTTATATATATTTTTATATTTCTGCATATGTAAAAATAGGATAGTCAAATTAATCTTTTACTTCTGTCACCCCTCCTCGATTATTTTAACATTTACCTTCTTTTTTACATCGACTAATCAAAAAAGTTATAATGTATACAACCTTAATGTGTGTATAGTTTTTCTTTTTATAATTCTGTTTTCTCCGTTTAAATTACATTGAGCTCTGTAATTCAGATTCTCAACACAAAATTGAAATCTACACACACTATATATATATATATGTTTATATATATATATATATGTTTATATATATATATATATGTTTATATATATATATATATATATATATATATGTTTATATATTTATATGTTTATATATATATATATGTTTATATATATATATATATGTTTATATATATATATGTTTATATATATATATATATGTTTATATATATATATATATGTTTATATATATATATATGTTTATATATATATATATATGTTTATATATATATATATATGTTTATATATATATATATATATATATATATATGTTTATATATATATATATATGTTTATATATATATATATGTTTATATATATATTTATATGTATATAATTATATATATATATATTTATATAAATATATATATACACATATATATATATATATATTTATATAAATATATAAATATATATATATACACATATATATATATATATTTATATATATATATTTATATATATTTTTATATATTTATATATATGTATATATATATATATATATATATACATAGATATATATTTATATATATATTTATGTATATATATATATTTATGTATATATATTTATATATTTATATATTTATATATATATATATTAATATACATATATATATATATTTATATATATATACATATTTATATGTATATAATTATATATATATATATTTATATATTCAGATATTTATATATATATATATATATTTATATATTTATATTTATATATATATTAATATACATATATATATATATATTTATATATATATACATATTTATATGTATATAATTATATATATATATATTTAGATATTTAGATATTTATATATATATATATTTATATATTTATATATATATATATATATATATATATTTATATTTAGATATTTAGATATTTATATATATTTATATATATATATATATATATTTATATATATGTATTGTATATACATGTATATATATTAATATATATATATATAAATATATATAAATATACACACATATATATATATATATATAAATATATATATAAATATATATATATTTATATATATATATATATGTATATATATTTATATATATATATATATATTTATATATATATACAATATATATATATATTTATATATATACATATATATACATATTTATATATATATTTATATATATTTACATATTTATATATATATACAATATATATATTTATATATATACATATATATATATACAACATATATATATATATATATATTAATATATTTATATACATTTATATATCTATCTATATTTATATATACTCATATATATTTATATATATCTTTACATATATACATATATATATTTATATATATATATAAAACTATATATACATATATATTTATATATATAATTTTATATATACATATATATGTATATATATATATTTATATATATATATTTATATATATATATATATAGTTATATATACATATATTTATATATATATATATATATAGTTATATATACATATATTTATATATATATAGTTATATATATATAGTTATATATACATATATGTATATATATATAGTTATATATACATATTTATATACATATATATTTATATATATATATATATGTTTATATATATATATATATATATTTATATAACTATTTTATGTATCTACATTACATTTTATAAGGAGATATACTTTTTTACGTGTCATCAGTACGATACGAAAGTAGAGCTAGGTAGTAAGCCATGAAAATATTTATTTCCCAAATTTTTACACTTTTTTTCCTGCTATATTACAAAGAAGTATATATATATATATATATATATATATATATATATATATATATATATTAGTATTTCATGTATTCACATAAAATTTTATAAGGAGATATATTTTTTTATGTATCAATTTTCAGTATTTACTTCAACAGTGCTCGATACGTAAGTAGAGCTAGGTAGTAAGCTATGAAAATATATTTATGGCAATTAAGCTACACAGAAGCTCCCGCGTTTCATCCCCGGGGGGAAGCGGGAATCTTCAGTCTCAAATGCACGGAGTTATTTTTGGCGGCCGTGTATATAAAAACACCCGGAATAACTCCATGCATTTTAGCCTGAAGATTTCTCCCGGAGATGAAACGCGGGAGCCTCTGTGTAGCTTAATTGCCATGAATATATTTTCATAGCTTACTATATATATATATATATATATATATATATATATATAGTATTGATTTAAAATGGTGTAGTTTCCGGTTAAATACGTATGGAAAAGGTACAGTCTAATATCAGATAATCAAAGGTAATGAATATATAGTCAGTCATATTTCCGAATAGGGAACTGAATGTATTTAGCGTCCATAGCAAGTATTTAGAATTATGGGGCGAGTTTTATCAACTCATATCTGATAATAATTATTTTTACTTAGAACGGCATTTACAAAGTCTGAAAATGAATTTGAGAAATTCCACCGTATGATCTTGTGGTACTATCTAAATGATTTTGGTAGTTTAACTCATCACGTATCATATACATATATATATATATATATATATATATATATATATATATATATACATTATTTTTAAACAAAGCCCTAAAGCATGGCGGTGATATTTCACGAATCAGTTTATTGTGGCAGTAATTTTGTATAAGTTTTTTTTTTTAAATAATAATATTGTGAGGTCTGTATACGCGTCGGGCATCCATAAGCAGCAAAGAAGACATTTAATTTTATTATATCACATTCGAACGATTATATTTTGGGATTGAATACCCTTGACAAACCCGACTGGTAGCAAACACCCACCCCTTCACTGTAGCCGTTCCCTGGTGCCGGAAAACTTTCTAATCTAATATCCTCGTTTGTCGCTTTCCTTTGGAATTACCTCGCTGCTCCCTGTTTCGCTCAACTGTACCAACGTGTAGAAATGTAAATGTAATGTTAACAAGTATCTTGTTGCACAATTCCCTACCTAGTATGCCTCCCATAAATCCGGCCCCTTATCACAGTAGCGGCGTGGGTATCGGTGGTAATATGCCTTTCTTGGGATGAATAAATGTTTTTAAAAATATTAAAATGAGTGTTAAAAAAAGTAGAGTAAGAAATATTTTTTAACTTTTTCAAAAATAAATTAAAATGTTTTTTTTTTTTGAATATACTCTTTCGAAAATTGTATTTATCCGACTAAAATTTAATTTTTTATGTTTTAGTTATTTTGCTGATTGTATAAACGCCGGTGAATATAATAATTTAATTTATTTTTAATGAAATTAATATACGGTTTGTGTTTAGCTATATAATAATATGCTAACACATTTCATGTTCGTACGTACGTTATCACCGTTCACACATATTAAATATCTATATAATAATATGCTAAAACTTTTCATGTTCGTACGTACGTTATCACCGTTCACACCCATAAAAAATTTGTATAATAACATGCTAAGACATTTCATGTTCGTATGTACGTAATTACCTTTCACACACATTTATAACTTAGATTGTCCGATCAGCAAAACTGGTTATTGTCGATCAATCTGATGTCGTTAAGGTAAACAATTCTTACTTTACCTTTTTCATAATTAATTATTCCAAAATCATATCATGTCGTCCCGTTGACTAAAACAAGACAATTTTAAATAAATACAATTTAAAAATTGATATTTCTTTTCGTGAATGTTTGTCTGAGATTTATTTTTTACGGTAAAAAGACAGAATATTTATTGGTTGAAAAATGACGAATTTGCTAAAGTTATGAATAAATAAATAAAGACGAGACAGATTCATTTTATTTATTAAAAGAATATTTCGCTGACAGTGACAATTATTTTTATGAAAGAAGGAAGAATCTGTTTTTCTTAATAGTAGTGACACTGCCAGACTTTTATTATTTCGAAAGAAATATTTTTTTTAAGAATGAATTATCCTGATTGATGTAGAAAACACCGTGGAATTCCCACGAATCCCGCTGGTAATAAATAATGGCCTGATCTGTATAAATTCTTTAAACTAACGTGGCCTGTGGAAATTCTACAGGTGCATCCATCATCAGTTGAAGAGGGTGGCTCAAACTGTCATTTGTATTTTGCTTGAAGTTACGTGGTCAGCATATGACAACGTACTTTACGTTACTTACTCAAAACAACCAACAAAAAATATTCTTCATAGTATTAATGTAACATGGGTTACCACTTTTGTCAATAGAAAATCAATTAAACCAGACCTGGCGTTACAGTTTGACGAGCATTCTTACGTGAAGGAGATCATTTGAATTACCTACTTGACACCACTTTCGACTATCAAGGGTTTCTTTGTACAATGGTTTGTCAGGACAACCTGACATTAGCATACTTCTCTTTACAAGTAAACCCTGGCCAAATATTTAAAATAACATAGTATTCGAAGCTCAAATAAAACCCCTCAGCATGGCTAGCTCACACTGGTTCATAAGAGGAATGGTACACCTTTTTCAAGTGATGTTGCCTCTAGAAACAGCACGAAGCTGGATACTCTACCAGACAAGATGAATTCTTGTTCTGGAATCTGTTAAGACCAAAAGACCAAAAGAGATGAATTATAACCTAGTTAACTGGTCAATTGGGGAGAGGAAAATTAATGTTCTTCACTTTTTTAATAACTCAACGTTTTAGAGGTAAAGGTGAACTTTAATGGAATATCCGAATATCTATGTATCTTTTACAGAGATCAAGTGTAAGGCCTAGGAAGGACCCCTTGATTTTTCAGAAGTGAGTGAAATAAAACAAATGTGGTGTTATTGCGCCTATTTTTAAATTGAGAGAACTACCTGGACATGTTTGGTGAAGTACTAGGTGCACAGCTCCAAATAAAACCTAACTTACGTGATTTTTTTTATTTCAACAAGATGGATCACTATTACATTCTGCGTTTAGAGTAAGAAACCACTTTTAATAAGCTTTGCCACAGCGTTGGATCGAAGAAAATAGGTAGCATGGTGTCGCCAACATGTTGCCCTGACTCGACACCAATTAACTTTTGTAAGGGGTTTGTAAAAAAAAAAGCTTAAAAGATTAAACACAAAAGAGTAAATGGATTGGTACTGGTAAAAAAGCTGGTACAACACTGACTTCTGCCGACGCAGAATTACGAAAAAGCAGAATTAAAACGAATCGGCGTCAAAACCAAAACGAGGCGAGAATGCGAGAAAAAAACTCAAAATATGTTTATGTTTTATGAAATATTATTTATTTTTTGAGAAAAAAAAGCAATGAAACAAATTTTATAATTTTTTTTCTCCAGAAAGTTACATTTTTTACATTATTTTATTTTTAGAAAAAAAAGTAATTAAACAACTTTTATAATTCTTTTTCTCCAGAAAGTTACATTTTTTACATTTTTTTTTTAGAAAAAAAAGTAATTAAACAACTTTTATAATTTTTTTTCCAGAAAGTTACAAATTTTTAGATTTTTTTTTTGAGGAAAGAAAATATTGAAACAACTTTTATAATTTTTTTTTGACCAGAAAGTTACAGTTTTTTAGATTATTCTTTTGAGAAAAATCTAATGAAACAACTTTTATTATTTTTTATCACCAGAAAGTTACATTTTTTTAGAAGAAAAAGTAGTAAAACAACTTTTATAATTTTTTTTCACTAGAAAGTTACAATTTTTTAAATTATTTTATTTGAGATAAAAGTAATGAAACAACTTTTATAATTTTATTCTCCAGAAACTTACAATTTTTTAGATTATTTTTTTGAGAAAAAAAAGTAATGAAACAACTTTTATAATTTTATTCTCCAGAAAGTTACAATTTTTTAGATTATTTTTTTGAGATAAAAAAGTAATGAAACAACTTTTATAATTTTTTTTCTCCAGAAAGTTACAATTTTTTAAATTATTTTTTTTGAGAAAAAAAGTAATAAAATAACTTTTTTTATTTTATTCTCCAGAAAGTTACAATTTTTTAGATTTTTTTTTGAGAAAAAAAAGTAATAAAATAACTTTTTTTATTTTATTCTCCAGAAAGTTACAATTTTTTTAATTATTTTTTTTGAGAAAAAAAAGTAATGAAACAACTTTTATAATTTTTTTCCAGAAAGTTACAATTTTTTAGATTATTTTTTTTGAGAAAAAAATATTAAAACAACTTTTATAATTTTTTTTGACCAGAAAGTTACATATTTTACATTATTCTTTTTTAGATAAAAAAGTAATTAAACAACTTTTATAATTTTTTTTTCAAAAAGTTACAATATTTTAGATTATTTTTTTTGAGAAAAAAAAATAATGAGACAACTTTTAATAATTTTTTTTCACCAGAAAGTTACATTTTTTACATTATTTTTTTTTAGAAAAAAAAGTAATTAAACAACTTTTATAATTTTTTTTACAAAAAGTTACAATTTTTTACATTATTTTTTTTTTGAGAAAAAAAAGTAATGAAACACCTTTTATAATTTTTTTTCACCAGGAAGTTACATTTTTTACATTATTTTTTTTGAGAAAAAAAAGTAATTAAACAACTTTTATAATTTTTGTTCCAGAAAGTTACAATTTTTTAGATTATTTTTTTTGAGAAAAGAAAATATTGAAACAACTTTTATAATTTTTTTTTGACCAGAAAGTTACAGTTTTTTAGATTATTCTTTTGAGAAAAATCTAATGAAACCACTTTTATTATTTTTTATCACCAGAAAGTTACATTTTTTTAGAAAAAAAAGTAATTAAACAACTTTTATAATTTTTTGTTCTCCAGAAAGTTACAATTTTTTAGATTATTTTTTTGAGAAAAAAAAGTAATGAAACAACTTTTATAATTTTTTTTGACCAGAAAGTTACATTATAAAATTATAAAAGTTGTTTAATTACTTTTTTTTCTAAAAAAAAATAATGTAAAAACATTTTTTTTTTTAGAAAAAAAAGTAATTAAACAACTTTTATAATTTTTTTTACAAAAAGTTACAATTTTTTACATTATTTTTTTTGAGAAAAAAAAGTAATTAAACAATTTTCATAATTTTTTTTCACCAGAAAGTTACATTTTTTACATTATTTTTTTTGAGAAAAAAAAGTAATTAAACAACTTTTATAATTTGTTTTCCAGAAAGTTACAATTTTTTAGATTATTTTTTTTGAGAAAAGAAAATATTGAAACAACTTTTATAAATTTTTTTTTGACCAGAAAGTTACAATTTTTTAGATTATTCTTTTGAGAAAAATATAATGAAACAACTTTTATTATTTTTTATCACCAGAAAGTTATATTTTTTGAGAAAAAAAAGTAATTAAATAACTTTTATAATTTTTTTTCTCCAGAAAGTTACAATTTTTTAGATTATTTTTTTGAGAAAAAAAAGTAATGAAACAACTTTTATAATTTTTTTTCACCAGAAAGTTACATTTTTTTAGAAGAAAAAGTAATTAAACAACTTTTATAATTTTTTTTCACCAGAAAGTTACAATTTTTTTAATTATTTTTTTTGAGAAAAAAAGTAATGAAACAACTTTTATAATTTTATTCTCTAGAAACTTACAATTTTTTAGATTATTTTTTTGAGAAAAAAAAGTAATTAAACAACTTTTATAATTTTTTTTCTCCAGAAAGTTACAATTTTTTAGATTATTTTTTTGAGAAAAAAAAGTAATGAAACAACTTTTATAATTTTTTTTGACCAGAAAGTTACATTATAAAATTATAAAAGTTGTTTAATTACTTTTTTTTCTAAAAAAAAATAATGTAAAAACATTATTTTTTTTAGAAAAAAAAGTAATTAAACAACTTTTATAATTTTTTTTACAAAAAGTTACAATTTTTTACATTATTTTTTTTGAGAATAAAAAGTAATTAAACAATTTTCATAATTTTTTTTCACCAGAAAGTTACATTTTTTACATTATTTTTTTTGAGAAAAAAAAGTAATTAAACAAATTTTATAATTTTTTTTCCAGAAAGTTACAATTTTTTAGATTATTTTTTTTGAGAAAAGAAAATATTGAAACAACTTTTATAAATTTTTTTTTGACCAGAAAGTTACAATTTTTTAGATTATTCTTTTGAGAAAAATGTAATGAAACAACTTTTATTATTTTTTATCACCAGAAAGTTACATTTTTTGAGAAAAAAAAGTAATTAAACAACTTTTATAATTTTTTTTCTCCAGGAAGTTACAATTTTTTAGATTATTTTTTTGAGAAAAAAAAGTAATGAAACAACTTTTATAATTTTTTTTCTCCAGAAAGTTACAATTTTTTAGATTATTTTTTTGAGAAAAAAAAGTAATGAAACAACTTTTATAATTTTTTTTGACCAGAAAGTTACATTATAAAATTATAAAAGTTGTTTAATTACTTTTTTTTCTAAAAAAAAATAATGTAAAAACATTATTTTTTTTTAGAAAAAAAAGTAATTAAACAACTTTTATAATTTTTTTTACAAAAAGTTACAATTTTTTACATTATTTTTTTTGAGAAAAGAAAATATTGAAACAACTTTTATAAATTTTTATTTGACCAGAAAGTTACAATTTTTTAGATTATTCTTTTGAGAAAAATGTAATGAAACAACTTTTATTATTTTTTATCACCAGAAAGTTATATTTTTTGAGAAATAAAAGTAATTAAACAACTTTTATAATTTTTTTTCTCCAGAAAGTTACATTTTTTACATTATTTTTTTGAGAAAAAAAAGTAATGAAACAACTTTTATAATTTTATTCTCCAGAAAGTTACAATTTTTTAGATTTTTTTTTGAGAAAAAAAAGTAATAAAATAACTTTTTTTATTTTATTCTCCAGAAAGTTACAATTTTTTTAATTATTTTTTTTGAGAAAACAAATTAATGAAACAACTTTTATATTTTTTTCACCAGAAAGTTACATTTTTTTAGAAGAAAAAGTAATTAAACAACTTTTATAATTTTTTTTCACCAGAAAGTTACAATTTTTTAGATTATTTTTTTTGAGAAACAAATTAATGAAACAACTTTTATATTTTTTTCACCAGAAAGTTACAATTTTTTAGATTAATTTTTTTTTCGGTACTGGCCCAGCTTTTGAACGAGACAAAAACAGAACCGTGTTTAACCTAACCATAACTTACTTTTATTACTTTTAATAAAAGTTCCTGGTTTATTATTTGGTTTTTGTTTGTGTACCCCTTTTTACTTAATGTCTTTTAACAAAAAAAGCTTCTGATTAAAATCAAATTGACAATTGATATAGTCGGGATTTTTTATATAGAAATCGCTCCAGACAAGGCATGACGCCACTTGATGTAAGTAATTAAAAATAACAAAAAATGATTAGGCTTCATCATTGCAAACAGCGAGAGGAAGGTATGATGACTTTAAAATAAGTTGTCGTTTAACTGACACTGATTAATTTAGAGACAAAATTATCGAACCTAAAGCTGAAACATTAGCATGACAGTGACGGACTCAGTAATCCACGCCGGAAATGCTTCAAAGGAACACACTTCTATGCGAATTGCGCAACATAGCACTTAAGAGAACCTTGACATTTAGCGAGTGCTGATGGAGTACACCTTACAGGGGCTACCCGTTAGGTAGGTCTCCTGTACAATCACCTGGGAAGGTGCCGTTCAGAAAAAACTTATGACCTAACCCTCTATCAAGGATACTTAACAACATTCATTACTTGTCAGTTTTTAGAAAATAAACAAGTATGAAAGAGACTCTATGACCAGCGTTCAATCTCCTTGACATTAAACAGGCTAGCCAAAAAGTAAAAGCTACACGATCCCAACAGAGACACAAAATGATTACAAAGCTGACTGACTAAATGTCTACCGGTAAACCGGTTAAGTAGTTGACCAGAAACCGGCATTTGTCGAAGGGACGTTAATCTTTTCCGTAGAATAAATGTGAGCTGTACATCTTATATAAAAACAGATTTTGTCGTTTTGTTCGTTGGTCCGTCAGTCACATTTTTTTTAACGTAATAAATGCATTACGGAATTTTTATCATTAAAAATATCTTCTTTGAGAAATGGAAAATGTTTACTTAATACTAAATACTAAATTTCTCAACAACTAAAGCGGATGTCATGACCGGAAATCGAAAACGTAAACTTGAGATCTTCGAACTGGGGTGATACCAATTGAGCTATTTGGACTTTCTTATAAATAGAGCTTAAAACATTACCTAAACAAAATAAGTATTGATTGGCGTGACGTCATAGATTTATGATTTACGTCATGTTTCAAAATGTGAATTCAAACACAGGCGATAATAAAAAAATAAATAAATGGGTAGCATTATCAATACCGTTGGAAAGTATTTTAATAGGTTAACACAATTTATTTTGCTTTAACTACGTATTGGCGTTAAAAACAATTTAATAGTTAATATATGCAAGTATTTGACCACATGGGGTTCATAGGTTTTAAATAATGAAAATGTTTTTAACAGCGAGGGGAAATATCCATGCTTTTAAATTGTTAATAGTATAAGCTTGTGTTTTCCCCGTTCTCTTCTTGCCAATATTAACTCTGACACCGGAAGTGTGCTCCTCCCACTTCCTCTTTTTAATACGAAGTCTCTTATTCCTACTGCCAATGAAAGCATGACCCAGTATGAAGGAAGGAACGAACGAACGACCAAACGCAATAGTATAAAACTATTAGAAATAGCGGGAGCCGTGGAAATTATGCAGTTTTAACTTTTTATTTATCGTATATTCGCAGTCGTGCTTCAAAATATTTTAATTCTACGACATCTGGCGGGTCCGCAGATCCCACGATATTATTTGTATCACGTTAAAACTAGGATAAATATCTAATTATAGTTTATTGTTCTTAAAAACATGCTGCAACGATCTACCAAAAGAACTGAAGCACCACACTCAAATATTGATTTTGTAGTAAGAAAGCCATCGATGACAAAAAGCCCCGAAATGGCAAAAATGACATTTTTTGTCCCATAACTTTTCATCCATCCATTCGATTTCTCTGAAACTTGGCCAAAATGTAGAGGCAATTGTTCCGAATAGACAATAAGTATCGCTGACCTTGGAAAAAATTTAGTTTGCGCCCCTAGGGGGTAAAAAGCCCCCAAAATGGCAAAAAATGACCCTTTTCTCCCATAACGTTTGATCCATCCATTCAATTTTTCTGACTCTTGGCCAAAATGTAGAGGCAATTGTTTTGGATATAAAATGAGCATCACTGACCTAAGAAAAATTCTGGTTCGCGCCCCCAGGGGGTCAAAGGGGGGGTCAAAAATGCCCCAAATTGCCCAAATTTATTGCATTTTACACTCGCCACATCGAGTCACATACAGAGGGGGACTACGCACTCGCGGCTTGTTAAGATTGTTAACAATCTGAAAACAATTTTGTTTACAGAAGTTATTAAAATAACAATAAACAAAATCAGGCAATGTCGATTATATTATTTTATACTTAAGATATCAACCTATTTAATGTGTAGAAAATATTGTTGCTTTTCAAAATTATTCACATTTTGTTTTTGATTTGTTTGTTTATTTATATACATAGGACTTATATAATTACGTGTTTTCAAGCAGAATATAATCAAATACTGCAATTATGAATCCTGCTGTAATTAAATAAACTAACTAATTAAAAACAAACTATGAATAAATTTGAAGATGAAAACAAACGATAACACTGGTTTACAAAAAAAACAACTTTTGGTCTGAGGCAAGAATGGGGATAGATGTTTTTTTGCTAATTTGGGTGTGCTGAATTCAAATTGATAAATAGTTGTGCTCTATCACCTCTAGTTTTCTGGCTTTTAAATAGTCTCATTTTAATATAAACAGAGAATAAATGTGCATATTTCAAGAGTTGCAGCAGCTTATAACAGATAAAACAGGATAGATTAAGAACACTGATTGAATAAATATACTTGGATGACACAATTACACAATTCATAGTACCACAGATAGTAAAAAGTAGGTTTTCTTAGAAGATCTGGTGTATTTTGCCTCCAGGGTGTCATGCAAGAGCATCCAGCAGAAGTCTCCCATCATGACAGGGTTCCATTTGCCTTGATAGTTGCTCTCCAGCTTCGTAATTTCTTGGTAGAATCTTTCTCCATGCTCATCACTCACTGCTCCAAGGTTTGGCAGGAAGAAGCTGAGGTAGAAATGGAGAAAATGAATCTTGAGTAACATTCGGCACCCCATATCCTCGTAAGACTGTAGCAACTTCTTAACTGCCAAATCCCTCTTTATATATATATATATATAAATATATATATATATATATATATATATATATATATATATATATATATATATATATATATATATACTGTGATGCTATCACTTACATTTAGAGCATGATAAGTAAAAAAAAAAAAAAGCCATAAGTCTCACAATTTAAGAATTAGCCCTGAATGGAGATACTCCTTTATGTACTGTGTATGCACAAAATGCACACTATGCATATCTAAACAATTAGAAGTAATAAATAAAATCGGATTTCAAATTTGAATTCAGCACCCCCAAATTAGCTAAAAACGGTTATTTTTGTGCTTGGCAACGATACTCATTTCCTTTTGACTAAATGCTTACCTCTCGGGCGCTGGCTTTTCAAACCCCACTTTCCCGACCTGAACTTGGGTCACATCTTACTGGTGGGAGTAAGATAAAACTGGCCTTGTGCCTAACTCCTTGAGAGGAGTAAATAAATACTCATTCATACATTTAAATCTTACAATATAAGACACATGGGTGAAGGACAAGAGAGATGAATCTGTTTTCTTATGATGTCGGCAAACGCGTTTTACTTACACATATCATTACTTATGTAAGCATGGGTTATTGTTTCTGAATATTTTGAATTTAGTTTTCAAAGAAAATTAAGAATGCAAATTATGAATCTTTTGTATTTTTCTGGCCCACACCTTTCGTCCTAATCAATGTTAACATTTCTACTAAGAACAAAGCAGAAAAATCGCCGACGTTAAAATTAGTTTTCATTTAATTCCAATGTGTCATTCTTCAGATCAGATTAATACGTGACCATTTATATTTACTTAAGTATATCCCGTATAGCAATGTTTCGCCTGGCCAGTATAAGATGGGTGACCATTTGGAAATACTAGATGCTGTATGTCGTATTGTGCTAGGATATATTTGTGCCGTATGGTACATGCTATATACGACGTATTCACGTTAATATACCGGTTCTCGTTAGACCACCGAAGTTAAGCAATTTTAAACCTGGTCAGTGCCAGATGGGTGACCATCTGGGAATATCAGACGCTGCCTGTATGAGGACGTCGACACGTCCCTGCAAGAGCTGCAGAAACCTAACGTTGCCATCTCCCCTAACCGGGATATACATGCGACTGGGGATCGCTTGTGAATTTGATATTCCCATGAATGGAAGGAAATCGGTTCAACCAATACATATATATATATATTTATATATATATGGGAAGAGAAGGATGAAAGTAATCCGACGTGATGGGAAAATGAAAAAGGAAAACCAAAAAATGGATGTTTTTTATGTGTACATCAACGTTTCGTCTTTATTTATAAGACTTCATCAGGATGATAAAATAGAGAAAAAATGTCATGCAAGCACAGATACATGTAGGGTAGACATATTGGGAAAAATAGAATGAAATAGTGGCCAACTACTGGGTTGACGTCCGTATTTGTATTTCTCCAACAAATACGGACGTCAACCCAGTAGTTGGCCACTATTTCATTCTATTTTTCCCAATATGTCTACCCTACATGTATCTGTGCTTGCATGACATTCTTTCTCTATTTTATCATCCTGATGAAGTCTTATAAATAAAGACGAAACGTTGATGTACACATAAAAAACATCCATTTTTTGATTTCCTTTTTCATTTTCCCATATATATATATATATATATATATATATATATATATATATATATATATATATATATATATATATATGTGTGTGTGTGTGTGTGTGTATTGGTTTTAAATTTTTTTGTAATGCAGCAGAAAAATCCCAGCAGAGTGCTCGATTAATTGAGAATTAAAGTTAAAAATTAAAAATTAAGAGCGTAATATTTATTTATTTTGGTACAGAAAAATTCGTACAACATTCGTACCGTCGGTTTCAAGCACAGAAGTACTTAGTCATTCGGCTTTGTTCAGTTTATGTTGTGATGACAACAGAAGCTGAAGAGAGCCGAATGGCTAAGTCCTTCTGTGCTTAAAACCGACGGTACGAATATTGTACTAATTTTTCTGTACCAATATATATATATATATATATATATATATATATATATATATATATATATATTTATTAAATCGTACATATTTCCGGGTAAAGCGTCATTGTGCGGTCGCAAACTCCAGACTATCGACAATGATATCGAAGGTTCAATCCTTGTTCAAGTTAGCCATGCTGATGACGCATGACAGCCAAAAACACATGTCCATGGATTACTTTTAAAGCAATTTGATAAATGTTTCGAATTTGGTTTCTTATTATTATCATAGCATAATCTACATGTCAAGCTCCTAAACACTGACATATATGGGTACTGCTAAATCATTTTCGAGTAAAGGCACATAAAATTGTAATAAAAACAGAAATAAAATTATTGAAAAATTCCCAATCGGTTTTCAAAAAAAAAAGAATCAGAGAAACAAAGAGGTCCAGGGCAAGGAAGATAACTCTGTTTTCTTATGATGCAAGCACACGTACTTTATTTACACTTTTCGATACTTATTTAAATATGCGTTTTCTGCAGTAATAGTCGTCGAAGGAAAGATAATTATTCTTTTACCCATTTACATATAAGATGTGCTTCATTTTTGTCTTCATTTTCCTACAATTCCTTATACTAAAACGTTTGATGTTCGTAAATAAACCAAAGCCGTCGTAAACAAAGCTATCTGCTCATTGTATGATCATTGCTTTGTGATATTACCCCGGAATTAGGGAATTATAAACTACTATTAAAAATACAGAGAGGTCGCTAGAAAAACGGGAAATTTGTCAGAAGGTAATTTATTTAAACAACAAATAACTTTTATAAAGTTTTTCGAAGACTAATATTATAACACACTCATAGATTTTAAAGATGGCGTCCGTGCAAACCAAAGAACATGATATGTTAGACGCAATAAAATTTAAAACTAAAACTTAAGCAACAAAATGTAAAACTAAAACTTACGCAATAAAATTTAAAACTAAAACTTAAGCAATAAAATGTAAAACTAAAACTTAAGCAATAAAATGTAAAACTAAAATTTAAGCAATAAAATTTAAAACTAAAACTTAAGCAATAAGATGTAAAACTAAAACTTAAGCAATAAAATTTAAAACTAAATCTTAAGCAACAAAATGTAAAACTAAAACTTACGCAATAAAATTTAAAACTAAAACTTAAGCAATAAGATGTAAAACTAAAACTTAAGCAATAAAATTTAAAACTAAAACTTAAACTTAAGCAATAAAATTTAAAACTAAAACTTAAGCAATACAATTTAAAACTAAAACTTAAGCAATAAAATTTAAAACTTAAACTTAAGCAATAAAATTTAAAACTAAAACTTAAGCAATAAAATTTAAAACTAAAACTTAAGCAATAAAATTTAAAACTAAAACTTAAGCAATAAAATTTAAAACTAAAACTTAAACTTAAGCAATAAAATTTAAAACTAAAACTTAAGCAATAAAATTTAAAACTAAAACTTAAGCAATAAAATTTAAAACTAAATCTTAAACTTAAGCAATAAAATGTAAAACTAAAACTTAAGCAATAAAATTTAAAACTAAAACTTAAGCAATAAAATTTAAAACTAAAACTTAAACTTAAGCAATAAAATTTAAAACTAAAACTTAAGCAATACAATTTAAAACTAAAACTTCAGCAATAAAATTTAAAACTAAAACTTAAGCAATAAAATTTAAAACTAAAACTTAAGCAATAAAATTTAAAACTAAAACTTAAGCAATAAAATTTAAAACTAAAACTTAAGCAATACAATTTAAAACTAAAACTTAAGCAATAAAATGTAAAACTAAAACTTAAGCAATAAAATTTAAAACTAAAACTTAAGCAATAAAAATTTAAAACTAAAACTTAAGCATTAAAATTTAAAACTAAAACTTAAGCAATAAAATGTAAAACTAAAACTTAAGCAATAAAATTTAAAACTAAAACTTAAGCAATAAAATTTAAAACTAAAACTTAAGCAATAAAATTTAAAACTAAAACTTACGCAATAAAATTTAAAACTAAAACTTAAGCAATAAAATTTAAAACTAAAACTTAAGCAATAAAATGTAAAACTAAAACTTAAGCAATAAAATGTAAAACTAAAACTTAAGCAATAAAATTTAAAACTAAAACTTAAGCAATAAAATTTACAACCTCAAATTTTCCGCTTTACTAGCGACCACCCTGTACAATATGACACAATTAAAACGCATTTTTGATAATCGTATTTGAAAATTAAATCCTAAACAATGGAACTAATGATTAAGAATTAAGAATTATTGAATATATATTCTCAGCAACAGTGTGAGTCAAGTGCGCACATTATTTATTTTTGTAAACTTTATAATTTAAAGGATTCCACTGAAACCGTACAATACCCGCCAAAGAGAAAAAAGCATTACACTTTAAAACTAATGCTATATCTATCTATCTATCTATCTATCTATCTATTACTGTCTGTATCTCTCTCTCTCTCTCTATATATATATATATATATATATATATATATAGGTGTAGTTGACAGTCCGAAGGTACAACGCCAGACTATTGACATCAATATCGAAGGTTCGATCTATGTCCAAGATAGCTATGCTGATGACGGCTGTGAGCCAGAAACACATGTCTATGGATTATATTTATGTACGTATAAAATTAACAAACTTATATATTAACGAAAAATACGTCCTATAAAGTCCTATAAAGTTAAGGGCGAATAATAAAAATCTTCTGCATCTTTGTCACTTAGGAAGTGAAACAATTCATATAATAGTATATTACAAAAGGCAACAAACGCTACAATCACCAATAAACACAATTACATAAGATACGTTTATACATATATATATTATTCACTCCTAAACTTATTAACTGATCATTATAAATTACAGACTGCATATGAACAATGTAGGCCCATTATTTTTTGTAAACTCTACAATTTAGCATTTAGGGGATGCGCCCCTTAAACTTGCACCCTCCAAAACACTTTAAAAATAAGCGAGATACAAAATGTTTAAGAAAGGAAAGAATGAGTCTACATGAAATTTATAGTCTCATTACGTAATAATTTTTAACCGGATCGGTGCATGTTCGCGTGAACATCAATAATATGTTTGTGCTTGGTAAACTCATAAACTACTGAACTTATAATTATGAATTATGCAATACGTAGTCTAGATATCAAGGTGAGTAACGGGTGCACATTATTGATTGATTTTTGTCAATTTTTACCATTCAGGAAAGAGTGCTCAGCGCGGAGGTTTCCCAGATGTGGCAACACAACTCCATCTTAGGACGTATCTGGTGCAGATGATTAAGACCTACACAGGCAGCGAATTGCAACAGATGTGACGGGTTTTTTTTTTTTGAAATATCAAAAGTAACTTAGTGGATTTCCACAGGTCTTTCTATATGAAGCTGCAAAATTTATTATCAAAAAATAATATTCTTTTTGAAAAAAATAAATGCTTGTCATACCCAACACTATTACGAAAAAAAATTCCCCTCGTGTATAAATAATTGTTATTTTCAGCTTAATATTCTTTAAATAAATAAAACAAATATTCTCTTCTTTATTATTTTTTTCTAAATGTTATTTCTTTTAAAACAATAAATATTCTCTGTTTCGAAAAAATAATAGATTTCAGCAACAAATTCTTCCAATCAATAAAAAAAGACTTCTATTTTTATGTACTTACTTAAAATTGTACTGTTTTAATTCACAAGACGACTTATTTAATTTTGGAACAATTGATTTTCAAATGGGTAAAGTCGGAACTGTTCACTATAAATCACCAATGACTTTCTTTGCTGATTGGACGATCTCATTTTTTAAATCTGTGTGAAAGGTGATAACGTATGTACGATCATCAAATGCTTAGCGCATTATTATATGGATATTAAGATATATTTTTTATCTGGAAACATCCTCCGGTCTAAATTTCGTCAGCCTGGCAACGCCGGTTTTAATTTCAGATTTTAGACAAATACGAAAAAAATCAGCAAAAAAAAAATCAAGAAAATTCAAAGTACTAGGAATCCCGGGCAACGTCGGTTAGGTAAATAAAGTTTTACTTTAGTTTTGTTTGTAAATTGAAAGCAGATACTTACAGAAATGACAAAAATAAAATAGTAATATGGGTATCAGTGATTGGAGTAGAAGTATCTAATATAATTTTCTTATGGTTTGAATTTCAGTAACATTCGAAAAGTTTTATTTTTATTTTTTCAAATTAAGCGCTAAAAAGTTTTAAAAATTAGCAAAAATAAGATTTTAAATTTGATTTTAATTATTTTTTAATCTAATAAGTCCCCACTTATCAAGGCTAAACATTACTAGAGACTAAAGGTTAATGAGATAGATAGGTTGACAGTTGATGATGATGAATATTATGAGAGGATTGAGAATAATTAATGGAATTTATAAAATTTGATAACTTATGAGGAGGGTAAATGGGAAATGTTTATTGACATTAGACTTGAAGATGACCATGTTGTAGGCCTGAGGAAAGCAATATTGTGGCAACTCTGTCATGATACACACAGAAATACAGTTTCGTTTTTTTTTTTGTCATACGAATGTTGTAAGTTTAATGTTGAATTTTACCCATTAAATGCAAGTAAATTTATTCTTAAGCTATTAACGATCATCATCATCATCATCATCATCATCATCATCATCATCATCATCATCATCATCATCATCATCATCATCATCATCGGTTTAACGTCTGTTTTACATGCTGGCATATGTTGGATGGTTTTTAGAAATTGACTCTCAAACAGACATTAATGTTGGAAGGAAAGATATGCATTGACCTGTTTGCTTGGCCGCTGTTTGTCCTTGTGTGTTTTTTGTTGGCTTTATTTATAATGTACCATGTCAATCGGGATCACAACTCCCAAAAGAAAATTTACCTGAAAAGCAGGTGGGTGTGTTTGAGGGAAGGACATTGTTTTTAAGTTACAATTTAAAATAAAAAAGAATAAAATGGCTGACTTGTTTATGAATAAACCGAAATGCATTATGGTAAAATTTAATTTTTTAACAAAATAAATGTTAGATGGGAGACTCTCACTGACATATGTGCTTTGCTTCGTTGCAGTGCGTGTGTATATATTAAGGAGGAGGGGGGTGCTTCGTCTTTAATTAACAATTTAGAAGAAGCGGATCGCAACCCTTAGAAGTAAATAGACTAAAAGTGACTGGAAAGACGCTTCAACATAAAATGCTAAGCATTTATCCACAATATAAAAAATATTTGTAAATAAAACTATGTGTTATTATAAAATAAAAACAATCATTGAATTAGAAAACAGTTCGAATGAATAGTTTATTAATGAGATGTCCTTTTGCAAAGTAATATGCAAATTAGTAAATCTTAAAGCAATGATCGCATACACATGATCAGTATATTAGAAAGATATTTTTTTTACTATTTTGAATATGAATTTGGCGTTTTAATCTCACTGTTAGTGCAAAGGATGGGCCAATTTTATAAATACACTAGATAGAAGAATACCTGTCCAAGCATGGATACAATTATTTCCCTGAACAGAACAGTTTTGCACCACTTTTATGTCCCCTTACGAAAATTCAAATCAAGATATAATAATACTAAACCTTCTGCCACAAAGAAGGTAGGCTCCCTCTACCGGGCTAGAAATTTCTCACATCTGCCAGTACCTTATATTTCTCTACCATTCGCCTGTGCATGGAGTATTATTGGCACATCCGAACTCGTGCAGCAACTACTAGCCTTTCTTTCTTCCTTTGGACGGGGTGCAAAATGGAATTGATACCCAAATATGTCTTGCACTGGTTGCCAAGTCGCATCGCCGCAATGTTGCATCCTTTTGCTTGTATCACAAGTACTTCCACGGAATGTGTTCTAAGAAGCTTACTATATTTGTATCCCCCCAACGAAAAGACTCCAAACCCACCCCACTAGCAACAAAATCACACCCCTTCTCTGTAGAATAAAATGTGATTACTTATGAGGACGTTTAATGGGAAGTGTTTATAGACATTAGATTTGAAGATGATAATGTTGTAGTTACCAGGGAATCAATCTTGTGACAACGTGTTCCACAGATGTGAAGTTCTTTTCCATACTAATGAACCACCACTTACCAACGCCAAAAACTACCCAAGGATAAGAGTTAATGTGAAGGAATGATTGACAATTGAATGATGATGAATATCATGAGAAGATTGAAAATAATTTATGGAACGAATAAAATGTGATGACTGATGAGGACGTTTAATGAGAAGTGTTTGAGATTTGATTTGAAGATGAACATGTTGTAACTACTAGGGAATCAATCTTGTGGCAACGTGTTCCACAGATGAGAAGTTCTTTTTTTATAATAACAAATTAGCAACGCCAAAAAACGACCCAAGGATAAAGGTTAATGAGATTGTTAGTTGGGTGATGAACTATACTATGAGAGGATTGAAAACGATTCGCTTAAGTAATCCCATTTTTGTCATTTTTTCCTTCATTTTCAAACCTCTGATTGTATATGAGTTTTAAAAAATGAACCGGAGGATACCCCAGAGAATAATATATTTAAATATTTATATAATAATACACTAAGGCGTTTAATGTTCGTACGTACGTTATCATCTGTCAAACACATTTAATAAATGAGATCTTCCAATCAGCAGAGGTTGTGATTAAAAATTTAAATATAAAATCAAATCCAATTAATTAACACAAAAAAATGTGCAACAAGCCATGTAAATGACAGTTAAAAGATATATAGATCTAAACACCGTCGGAATGTTTTTCAAAGGCGACCTCAATCCTGGATACGATAGACATCATTACTAGTGTTGGGGCGATTAATCGGAGTCAGAATCGGAATCGGGAATCATAAAAATCAGAACTTTTTGCGGTATCGGAATCGGTATCGAAGTTGGAAAATATTCTGCCTATTTTCCGATGGCAAAAGCGATTCTTTTAATTGTTTTTTTTGTTGTTTACTTTTGTATACAACTTAATTTTCTATTGATTGCACTAATGATAAAATGATGAATATTTATTAATTTAAAACTACCGGTAAAACTAACAAGTGTGTTCTTACGTTTGCGAAAATATATGCACATATTAGATGATCTTTAAGGTAATCCGAAAGAAAAACAACAACAACAGAAAAACAACAACTATAAGCAAAATAATTAAGAGAGTTGAAAAGAATCAGAATTAGAATCGGTAATTGTATCGGAATTGGGAATTTAGAACGGAATCGATAATTGTATCGGCAGCAGGAAAATATATTAGAATCGTCCCATCACTGATCATTAGCACCTCTGGGAGGCTTCCTTCCCTATGAAACAGAAACAGAGTCAGAGAATGCTGCCCCTCCCATGTTACATCCTCCGCTAGATGTCGCTCGATAATTTTGTTGAAATTCCACGCCGATTTCTATATCAATACGTAGAATTCACTGTTTAGAATATTCATTTATTTATCTATCTTCCACATCGGTAAGATGGGACACAAAGTCGGAAAGTGGGATTTGATAAGTCAGCACCCTAGAGGAAGAGCACTTATGACCTTTAAAAATTGCCTGTCGGCATTCCCCGGTAGGAGCTCCTCAGGCGATTAACAATAAACTAACCTATACTCAAAGGGTGAGAAGGCAAACCCTGGGAAGGTGGACCTCTCTCAGACCGGCGGGATCAAGGCCCGAAGGCCAAGACGATATTGGTCTATAGGGTGTAGTATCCATCGGAACAGATTCTGAAATAATAAATATCTCTCAGTGCTAATACTATTAAGAAAGAAAATGAATTACTCTTTCTTCTTCCGTAAAAATAATTGTCATTGTCAGATAAATATTCTTTAAATAAATAAAACCAATATATCTCGTCGTTATTCATTTATTTAAAATTGTCGCAATTAAATTATTTTTAAAATAATAAATATTTTCTTTACCTTACCGTAAACCTTTTTGAAGTGTATTTATTTAAAATTGTCGACGGGACGAAATTATCTGATTTTCGAACGATTCATTTTAAAATGGGTAAAGTCGGAATTGTTTACCTTGGCGACATCGGATTAATCACCAACCACTATATTAGATGGTCAAACGATCTCATTCTTTAAAAGTGCGTGATAGGTGATAACATACGTACGCACATGAAATTGCCATAGTGTATTATTATATAAATTGTCAAGTACTTGTTAATGTTGTCATGGAAATCGCATGAAGTTACTTTCTGTAAGGGCATAAACAAATAACCACTTCAAGGTAAAAAACAACAACTAGCTAACGATAAGTATTAGATGGGTAGATTTCAACCCAGAAAACAGCAATTCTTGTCCTATGACCATGCCTCTTTTCTTAGCTTCTGTATCTAAGCAAAAATAAAGCAAATAATGAACGATAACCCAAACTTAAAGGATAAACGTTATTCCCATTACCTAAGTTGTTTATTTAAGTATGTCTCCATATTAGCAAGCTGCCGAACAAGATTAAGTACTTATTTCCAGCCCTTATCCCATCGCCGCAATGTTACATCCCTGTGCTTGTTCTTCAAGTACTTTCATGAAATGTGTTCCAACAAATGTGCTGCATTGGTCCCCATCCCGCTTCTACGTAAATACTCACATGAACCCATCATACAGCTCCTTTCCTCAAACTGATAGCCTTTAATCTTCCCTTCCTGCTCCTGGTTTCCCGGCATGTATTAATACCATGCATTTCTTAACATTATATTACAACATCCTATCTGTTTAGTAATGTTCATGTACCTGCATCTATACCTGGTACAACATTCACGCTGGGTGGGTTGAGCCGAAGGAGGAAGTTTCTGGGGAATATTAAAACATTCACAATAAAAGTTCGTCATGAATTACGTTAGATTATTGCTAATAATATGATGCAACAATAGCAAATGAAAATTAACTACTCAGAATTACATTTTGTTATGTCAGCTTAAATGCTATTTTAATCGAACTGTTTAGATCCGACTGACATAATGTTATCTATTAAGTATAGCGTATTCCAAGTTTTTTTTAAGTTGTTTTTTTTCTTTTACATTTTAAAATATATTCATGTTACCATTTCTTAGATTACAAAAACGTAAATTGCAATTTTATTGTCAACAAATTAAAATTGTTATAAAAAAAACGCGCGTAAATAGATATTTTCACAAGATAAATTGTTCAGTAAAAACATAATTTATTTCAACGAATTTCGTTTAATAAATATTTATTAGGATTTATTACAAACAAAATAAACTTATTAGCTTAATAAACAACGAAAACGATATACGCAAATTAAAGGACGGAGGGGAGGTAAAAATTGGTTTAAACGTTAGGATGTAGTTGGACATGAAATGACGTTGAGTATAGCATACGAATGGGGACGGATTTGGACATTCGTTTATTTTCTTTATAGAGAAGCGAGGTTTGAATATTATTTGGATTTTTCGGACTAATATTCTTATCTTCTTCATGTGCGTCTTGTAAAACTCGGGAATCTTCATGCTAAACTCGAGAATCTATACGGAATTTCGAACTGAACCCTTTATTTAATCGTAACGATGCCAAAGATTGACATAAAGATTCCCGAGTTCGACATAAATATTCCCGAATTCGACAAAACGCACCTAAAAATGTACGATGTTACATCGACCGACACATTGCTAGAATTGATAATATGTAATATTTGGAATATTCAGACTACTGTTGTCATATTGGATGTTATTCTCAGAACGTTTCGGCCGATTTACCCTTCGACCTTCTTCAGGTGCGTTTTGTCTAACTCAGGAATATGTACATAATTTTGAACGGAACCTTTCATTTAATCCACAGGGTTAGCTCTCTCTCGTTCCGTCAGCCATGACCCGGGAAAAGTCTTAAGTAATTCGTAATTGTATTCTTAGTATTGCCCGTACTGACGATTACCCTAACCCTAACCCTAACCTCAACCCTACCCCCAACTTCCAGAAAACTGTCATTGTCATACTTCCATTTATATACTTGTGTTTCATCTCGTGGGGTACGCATTTTTTTCTGCCATTGATCTAAATCCCTGCATTTTCCTAACATAACTTTTTCATTATTCGGATTTCTCGAAGACTTTCTGCTATATTTGCTGAAAATTCCTAACACACTGGATGTACCATTTTGAAGCATGTTACATTTTCACATCGAAGTTGATTTTCTTTGGTCAAAACGTTTGTATATTTTTGTATTTAGGAATAGATTTTATATTTTCAAATTTGTGATAGCAGTAATATTATTTAATTGTTTCATCTCTATGATCTCCTCTGATGATAAAAGCTATCATTTTTGAAAATTCGTGGATTAAGGAAAACATATAGTTTATTTATACATTACTTGTTTAAACTACTTGCTAATTCCATAAATATTGTTCTTTTTACAAATATTTATTCTCATCATATTTCATTTTATTATTGCTCTATCTCGTGTATTGAGCACTTACGTTTCAAGATAGGATTATTTAAAGATAACATTTTATCTTTATTATCTCTCTCTCTCTCTCTCTCTCTCTCTCTATATATATATATATATATATATATATATATATATATATGATCAGGTGAGAAAAAATGAAAAGGAAGCTGAGAAAGAAAGAGAATTTCAAAAAGCAGTTAGACAAAAAAGAACGGACTCGCTATTTCAAGGAAAGACGTTAACAATTCAAATTCCGGGACGCACGAATCAGCATCACAAAATAAAATTATACTACGTTAACCATTTTAAAATGCTGTTACTAGTTTCATAAGTAATGTTATTAATTCTAAGTTACTAGGGTTTAATAAAGATGGCTTCGTTTATATTTACTTTTATAGATTGGTTTCATGGTATTAATTAAAGTTTCTCTTAAATCAAAGGGTAGCAGTTACGTTATTGTAGATGTTGGTTAATTGAGCTGGAGCTTATCAAATGCTTGGTAAGGCGGCGGATAGGGTAGTGGTTGTAAAACCAATGTAGCTATTAGCTTTATTATTATTATTATTATTATTATTATTATTATTATTATTATTATTATTATTATTATTATTATTATTATTATTATTATTATTATTATTATTATTATCATCCGTTAGTATATATATATATATATATATATATATATATATATATATATATATATATATATATATATTGCTTGACAACAACACAAGGTTGAAATAAATTATTGCATCGATGATTAAGTAATTTCGTGTTACTATAGTTTATTATATATATATATATATATATATATATATATATATATATTACTATTTCATGTATCCACATAACATTTTATAAGGAGATATAATTTTTTATACATCAATTTTCAGTATTTACTACAACAGTACCCGATACGTAAGTAGAGCTAGGTATATATATATATATATATATATATATATATATATATATATATATATATATATATATATATGGGAAATGAAAAATGATAGTTGTTCATGTATTCATCAACGTTTCGTCTTTATTGTAAGACTTCCTAAGATGATAGTTTGAATAAAAATGTCATGCAAGTACATACAAGTTTGGGGTTTACATGGTGGTGAGCTGAAGGGATATAGCAGCAATAGTAACTATGAAAGCCATAGACTCCAGGATGTGAGAGTCAATGGTCGAGAAAGATTCAAATGAATATGAAAAACTTTAAGTGAGCAAGATTGAGACAACTATGAAATGGGGAGGGGTGAGAATATAATTGAAATGGCCTTAGAGTGAGAAAAGGTGAAAGGGGGAGCTGAGATTTTTGTAGTGGTGATATATATATATATATATATATATATATATATATATATATATATATATATATATATATATATATATATATATATATATATATATACTAGCCGAACCTGTAACCCGGTATTACCCAGGAAAACTGAGGGAGACAAGATTATTATTAATTTCAAATTTGTAAATAATAAAAAAATAAGAAACTGATTTCATGTTCTGGTTCATTTAGTAAACACATTTGTGTAGTGGACACGTGAAGCTAATTGATTTGATTAAAATGGAAACACACTTTTATAAACATTAATGGTGTCCCCCGCACCTGGACAACACCGGTGGAGGGATACCATAGTTCCTAGGATTCATTACATATTCTATATGATATCTTATTCATGGCCTCAGTTTAGTCTTTAGAGACAATGGGTATCCCCTGATTTTTTTATTTTTCTTATCTTTCTGTTTTTGCTGGAGATGGGGCATCCTACCGGATGCCAGACATTTACCAGCTATTTCAGACACTCCAGCCTAGAAATCGTTTTAAGATTCTAACCGTCCCTTTAAGTGCAGTTGTTGCACTCAGTTCACCGGGTATACTCGCCAGATAGTTCTTGAAATTCTTCTTCATTAGTCCTGTTACTCCTATAATTACTGATATGATGGAGATTTTCCTAAGATTCCAGTTTATTTTCATGTCGTACATAAGACCTTGGTATTTCGTAATCTTTTCCCTTTCTGCTCTGTTTAATCCTGCATCATTAGGGACACTGACTTCAACTAGGGTTGCTACTTTCTCCCTTTTGTCCCATATTACGATGTCAGGTTTAACAGCTCCGTTTTCTAGATATGTAGCTGTAGGGAATGCATAGTCATAGTGGATGGTGTATAACTTATTCCCAACTGTTCTTTCTGGTATATTCTCCCAGGACTTGCTGCTACACTGGATATTCAACTTTTTACAAATAGTCCAGTGAAGATATTTACACACTCCGTTGTGTCGCATTGTATAATAGCCATCCCCAAGAGAACCTTACAACTGGATGTCAGGTGGCTCACACTCTCTACTTCTGTGAGCAGTAACTGCACTTGTTATTGTTGCTGAGACCACTCATCTTTTTAAAGGCATTGCCCATCAAGCCTTGATCTTGAGCAGCCATTATCATTCTCACCTGATCATAGTCGAAATCCTCTTTTCAGCCAGTCTACAGAGCCTTCCTTATCTATATATTCCCGTGATAATTCACCAAGGAAATACTTAGCACGTTGTTGGTTGGCCCATTCTTACAGTTTTCTGGAATGGAAGGTCTTGGTGTATTTCTGACGGCTTTTGCGAGCTATTTCTGTGGCAAGATTGTTGTCTGTTTCTGCCTCATTTGTAAGACAGTCCTGTCCAAAATGTTTGGCCAGTTTTGTGATAGAGGTTGTTCTGCTTGCTCTGGTTTCTTGATGTTGGCATACCATCATAAGGTTTGGGTTCTGGGAGCTCATCAAATATTGGCCGGTGCTCACACTAATGGCTCGATGTTGATGGTCAATTTCTGAAAGACTCATACCCCCTGTTCCTCTTGGGAGATACAACCTTGGTGGACACTGGTTTCTGTACATTACACTGTACATTGTCAACATTTTTCTCGTTTTAGTGTCTAATCTATTAATGTCCTTTTGTGGCCAATCAATAATTCCAAAGCTGTATGCTATCCCTGTTATGGATGGATGCGCGTGTGCAGTTATACATCAATGGCTACGCAATCCCAACTACATATGTCCTGAGTCGACACTGCTTAATTCCAGTGGCAAGAAGAAATCTAGGAAGACTGGAAACAATGCCGTAATAAACGGAGAGCACATACACCACCTGGTTCTCTCAAATGGTCACCCATTTTAGTACTGGCCAGATTCAACGTCGCTTAACTTCAGTGATCTAATGGGAACCAGTGTGTCAACGCGATTCTGATTTTATTAGAGTCTGAAATATTATAGCGATAACATTTGCTTTCTTTGGAATAAAGCATATTATACTTAAGATCCCCCTTGTGCGAGGGGATGTATTTCAAGACAAAGCCCTATATTAAGATCAAACACAACGAGTAAAGAATAGTGTTAGTATTTTTGTATTAGGGGCTTTTTACAATAATATATCGGAGTCTGTGTTCTCTCCGCTCATCCGTAAACAACGTTTTACCTTATTTTATTTATAACCGGTGAGGCTAGTGTACAGACATAGGCCGGGAAACTCGCTCGACCATACCAAGAACCCATTGCCCGTCGCCCGTCTCTATATTTGCCGTGGTTATACTTCCGATGCATACATTTGCTTTTATCTATTTCAACAGTTCGACACGGGATTGTCAATCAAATACATCGCGCAAATCCCGCATATAGAATTGTTCCAGTTTGCAGACTTCTACAAGTTACGCCAGTCTATTTGCAGTTCTTGAAACGAATACCAATAAATGATTCGTATAATTTGGTGTTGTGTTATGCGGGCACGTTCAAAGAACGATCCCACCCATACTGATTTATTTTAAAAGGTTGGGCAAACCCAAATATAACTATCATTAACTCGGCTTTCATCTCTGGCCTGCAGATACATTCTCCCAAGTTCGGGTACACTTGTGGCACATTTGTTTTTTGAAATTTACCTATGTCGGGTTCACCATTTTAACGCTTTCGTTTGCCCTCAGTGTCCTTAAGTAGATCCTGTGAATTAATATTCAAAAAACACAGTTCGGCTGTGTCTATTACATCTTTGACAATCTTCTCCATAACTCTAGATTTGAAGAGGTCGGAATTAAAAAATCGGCTAATGAAATTGAAACTTCCAAAGTTGGCGCGAAAATAAAAAATAAGTATTTGATTATTTATTTTTGTTAATAAATTATTATATTTACTTTAAAAATTACTATTATTTTATTATATTTTCATATATGAATAAAAAATAATTTTTGGCACTTCTGTAGTATATATGAAGCAGCAGATTTTCTGTCCTTCTACTGAAAATAAAGGGAGGTAATTCAACCGGAAGTGATTTTTTTACAACATAAAAAGAAATGCAAGACTGATTTGTATTTGAGTAACAATTAACAATTTCTTTTTTTTATTATATGAAGTAAAAAAATGTTAAATAAAAACCCTTACCCTAAACCCTAACCCTAAACCTAAACCCTAACCCTAAACCCGAACCCTAACCATAAACCCTAAACCCTAACCCTAACCCTAACCCTAAACCCTAACCCTAAACCCTAACCCTAAACCTTAACCCTAACCCTAACCCTAACTCTAAGAAATCAGGCGGTGTGCCTGTAACACATCTATTGTTTTTTGCGGCTGGTGCATTAAATTACCAATGTCTCGAAAATTAATCTCATTTAACTCCATTTTCTAAATACTAAATTCAACTTCCGGTGAATTCTGAATGAATTGTACTTGGAGAAAAAAAACGGAACTCTTCAATTTCGATTTCTTAATCGGCAGCTGCTTCATATATACTACAGAAGTGCCGAATTTTTAAAATCATTTCTGATCATCTATATTTGATATGAAGCTACATTTATTGCAATGGAAACAGGAAGTCAGCGCAGTGGCCAAGATTGTAATTAATTTAAAATTCATTAGTAATAACTGCCTCAGAGCCGGATCTTTAGTAAACAATTTTGTGCAATGGACTCGTGGAGTTAATTGATTTAATAAAAGAAAAATGGAAACGAATTTTGATTTTTCGGAGGGGGTATTTGTATTTTTGTGTTTAAATACAATTAATAAGAAACGCATTTTACGGAGATGTCCTTCGTATAAATCAGTCAATCGTCTATACTGTTTATCCAAAATGCTTTGGAATTCATGATTTTAAGAATTAAAAAGTAAGATGCTATTTTGGTATTAGAATTATTTAATATATTGATGTAATCATAATTTATTTAAGTTTAAAAGAAATGTAAAACGGTTATGTATTTACATTTTTAATCACAAATAGTTTGAGTATTGTGGCGATGCGAAACTAACGCTAGAAAATGTATGTAAGCGCGAAGGTATAAGAATATGTGAAATGAATTTTGATTACGCGCATGTACTTATTTAGATAATAATAAAAGAAAGACTATGAAATATTCAGTATATGCTATAAGGTAAGTAGTTATTGAGAAAAACATGCATTCCACATATGGGTTAATGAAATAAAATGCGAAAGATTATTACGTCAATATCCACCCGTATGAGTTCATCGGAGTAATTTACATACGGAGAGCCGCTTATGTAAATGCTCGAAGACAACAATGTAATTAGTTTTTCGAAGGAAAAAAGTATATATACTCTTATGATATACAAGCACATTGTGTTTCTTTTCGTCTGTGTGCTTGCTTGTGCACGAATTTACAGAGAAATGGAAAAAGCGGACAAACGAAACGGTACAATAAAACTGCATTGATGAGTTGGACTTCCGCACACACCCTTACTTCCAGATCTGGCCACCAGTAAAACCTGGCGGTTTGCAGACCTAAAAAACATACCCCAGGGAAAGACATTTGGCTCCAATGAGGAAGTGATATCGGAAAATGAAAAATATTTTGGGTCCAAAGATAAATCGTTCTAAAAAAAAAGGCGTAGAATTATTAAAGAAGCCGTGGAATCAGTTTATCATCGGAGAAGAAGTCTTTATTAGGCCCGCGACTTATTGCGTGAAGTGTTTAATAAAGAATTAGAATAGATATATAAATATTTTACCTTGTTCCTCAAAAGACACGCTATGCTTTACTTATGATGGCTAGATGAAATCGTGAAACTCCGTTAAAGCTTAATGCATTTTTATTTTAGTTAATCAACGTTTACTTCCCTAAAGCTTTTTTTCTGATATATTTTAATAACACAAAGTATAAGATAAAATATTTCTTAGTTTAGAGATTGAGTTACGTTAATACACCCATTTTAATTCGTCTAATTGTCCATAATTGCTAAGTGACCCATTTCTTTCGAGGTGTCTATCTATCACTCTCATCCTCTCTCGTTGATCGAACTATTCTCTAGTAGGTTTTAATGTTTAAAGAAAGAGAAAGTGTGAACACGTATGTAAGTTCGATAGCAAAATAACAGAAGTCTTTCTTTTTATATTAACTATATAGCATAGAATAGAAGTAAACAGCGTTATTATTTTTATTATTTTTATTATGTTATTAGTTTATTAGGTTATTATTTTATTATGTTATTATTTTTATTATGTTATTATTTTATTATGTTATTAGTTTATTATGTTATTATTTTATTATATTATTATTTTATTATGTTATTATTTTATGTTATTTAAAAGATCGAAGGATACTTTGTTATATGTTTGGATTATTCGGACTACTGTTCTTATCTTAGATGTTATTTTTACAACTTTTCGCTCGATGTAACCTTCGACTTTCTTCAAGTGCGTCTTTATGAACCCAGGAATTTTTTATGTCGAACTCGGGAATCTGTATGAAATCTCGAACGAAATCTTTTATTCAATCGACGGAAGTAGCATGTTCTTGTTCCGTCGTCATGCCCGGGTAGAATTCTCAAGTTTGGTTTGGTTTGATTGTTTTACGGCATATCAACCCTTCTCTGGTTATTTAATGCCGAATCCGGTCATTTTGGTGAAACTTTTCATGCTTCAACTTCTTTATATGTGCAAATATTTATTCATGGTGTTTGATTGAGTGAAAGGGGAAAGGAGGAAGGGGGAAGGATGAGGGAAAACGGGAGAGAAATTTTTTTTTTTTATTTGGGTTTTGCAAGATATGATTGAGTTTTGCAAAGAGAAACAATAACAACCATCAATGTTTGGTGCATTTTGAGTCAGGAAGCCGATCTCTCCAGACAGTCTGATCTGGTAGCACCAGAGAAGTCTGAAATAATTCGGAATTACTTCAAGAACACGTGGTGCCAGTAATAACCAATTCTAAGTGACCGTTTCTGGAAGTTGAAGGTTCAATAATCAGTACGGGCGATACTTAGAATAAAATTACGAATAACTTAACCCTTTTACTCAGTCATGGCGGAACAAGAGCCACTTACTCGAAAATCTGTACGGAATTTCGAACGGAACTTTTTATTTACTCAACGAGGGTCGCTTCTTCTCGTTCCGTCAGCCCTGACCGGATAGAAATCTGAAGTTATTCGTAATTGTATTTTTAGTATAGCCCGTAACTTTCACGTGATCCCTCCCGTAAATACCCGATGTCTTCCTAGAAAGAATTCTATCTCGAAAAATATCGGGGAAACCAATACCAACAATAAAACAATCTGATTTATCAGATATGAATGAATAAATGAACAAGTATAGCCCGTACTGAGTATTGAACCTTCAACTTTTAGAAGACTGTCACTTAGAACTGATAATCACATAGCACTTTTATCTGTTGCGCCACGAGTATTTTCGACCGAAACTTTGCAAGAATAACATCAAAGATGAGAACAGTAGTCCGAATAATCCAAATAATCCAAACTTCATTTAAAAAATTCCGAAACATCAAAGATTCTTATAAGTTCCCGAGTTGGAAAAGATGCGCCTGAAGAAGGTCAGAGGTTACATCGGCTGAAACGGTATTAGAATTAAAACCAAGATGAGAATAGTAGTCCGTATAATCCAAGTTTTCAATCCTGATCTCAAAGTTGCGAAACACAAATAAACAAAAAATTAGCTTTTATTTATATGAATGTTCTATTGCTCTATATTTGCCTATCACTTAACTTATTATTGTTATAATGGAGCTATTGTGTGCGTCTGTTTGTACCAGAAATATTATTTTTTTAGTTTTATGGTGTTTTATATAAAATAACAACGCAAATTTTGTTTAGCTAGTCATGTTTACTCGTCGTTGTTCAGGAGTGATTTTTACCTTCATTTTTTTTTTCTTTTTAATTTTTTAATTTATACTATGCCAATCATTTTTATTTTTATTTTAAATAGAATTGAACAAATTAAAGGTAATTATTACGATATAGTTTGGTCATCAAGCGAGAAAAATAATACATAATAATGAAATAATAAATAATATAAAATAATAAATAATTAAAAAAATTATACAAAATAATATATAATATAAAATAAAAAATAATAAATAATAATGAAATCATAATCAATTAAAAAATAATCAATAATATTAAATAATAAATCATATTAAAATAAAAAATAAATAAATACAAATATAATATCAATAAATCAATAATATAAAAATACTAAATAATATCAAATGATGAAAAATAAAACATAATGTAAAAAATAAAAAATCCCCCCCAAATAATATAAAATGATAATTAATATAAAAAATAATTAAAAAAATATAAAATAATGATAAAATAATAAAATATAACAAAATAATTAATGATTATAAAAATTAATGATATTAAAAAATAGATAGTCTAAAATAATAAATAATAATAGAATAATAAATATTATGAAAAAATAATAATAAAAATAATAACAAATAATAAATCGTATAAAAAAGAATAACTAAATTATAAATAACATAAAAAACTAATAACAAATAAAATGACAAATAATATAAAATAATAAATAACTATATGATAATTAATATTATGAAAAAATAAATGATATAACATAATAAAGAAAACAATAAATAATACAAAACATGCTAACATGATAACTAATAATATAAAAAATAAATAATACACAATAATTAATAATTATAAAATAACAAAAAATAATAACATAATAAATAATATAAACTAGTAAATAATATAGAATAATAAATAATATAAAATAATAAATAATATAAAATTATAAATATGTAAAATTATAATTCATATAAAATAATTACTAATAATAAAATAAAAAATATTATCAAATAATAAATAATATAAAATAATTAATAAGTAATAAATAAATTATATTAAATAATAAATAATATTAAATAATAAATAATATTAAATAATAAATAATAATTAAATAACAAATAATAATTAAATAATATATAATAATTAAATAATAAATAATCATCAAAAATACATAATATAAAATCATGAATAATGATTAAATAATAAATTATCATATAATAGTAAATGATATAAAAATAATAAATAATAACAAATAATAAATAATATAAAATAATACACGATTACAAAATAATAAATAATATAAAATAATAAATAATTATTGAATTATTCATAATAATTAGATAATATAAAATATAAAATAATAAAAAATATAAAATCATTAATAATATAAAACTATAAATTATAATAAAGTAATAAATGATACAAAATAAAAAATAATATGAAATAAAAAGTATGTAATGAATAATAATAAAGTAATACATAATATAAAATAATAAATAATAAAATTATAAATAACATCCATAAATAGATTCTTATTAAATATAAAATAACAATAAAATAGTAAATCATATAAAATAATAAATAAGAAAATAATAAATAATATAGAATGATAAATAATTTTAAATTCATAGATAATGTAAAATAATAAATTATATAAAATAATTAATAATAACAAAATAATAAATGATACAAAATAAAAAATCATATAAAATTAAAAATAATATAAAATAATCAATAAAAAATAAATAATTAATGATACTAAAATAATAATAAATAATATAAAATAATAAATAATATAAAATAATAAATAATATAAAATAATCAATAATATAAACTAATAAATAATATAAAAAATATTTCATAATTGAATAATAAATAATAATTAAATAATTAATAATAATAAAATAATAAATAATAACAGAATAATAAATAATAAAAAATGAAAAATAATATAAAACAAAAATAATGTAAAATAATAAATAATAATAAAATAATAAATAATATAAAATAATAAATAATAAAATAATAAAATAATAAATAATATAAAATAATAAATAATTATTAAATCTTAAATAATAATAAAAAAAATTATAATAAAAAATAAAAAATAAAAAAAAATAATAAAAAATATAAAAAATAATAACAACATGTGAACCATTACTTTACTCCATATAAAATCCGTAACATTTTTCCGAACCATTTTTATAGAAATTCACTAAGAATGTTTAACAAACGTATATAGAACTCCTGATTAACTGGCCTGCCCAAAAGGGCAGAGGTAAGCACAGTCATTTTCTTATGTGGGGAAAATCCAGCAAGATAATTGAACACTTTCATATTTTCTATAAAGATACATTAGAAGTCAAGAGACTCGTTATTCTTAAAATTGGTTAATAGATATATCGAGGGATGAGCAATGACAGTGAAAGTAATAACCTTTTTTATAAGCAAACAATGAAATTAAGCAAATTTAGAGAATTAACCGATCGACATTATTTATCTCCATATAAAATTAGGTATATGTATATGTTTATATATTTGTATGTACAGGATTCACTCCTAAACTATTTTTTCAAAATTAAAATCGCTCCAGACAAAGCATGAAGCCACTCGATGTAAAAAGGTAACAAGAACAAACATGATTATCGCAAAAACAGGAGATGCCTATTGGCTTTAGTCTTGAAAAGCTGAAGGTTATATGTAGGAGGAAAACAGTCAGCAGGAAGAGAGTTCCACAAGCCTGCAGTTCTTCGAAAGAAGCTACTGGAATAGGAAGCTGTATTACAATGAGGTATCAAAACAGCGAATTGACCGATCATTATGAATTTTGGAACATAACTGCTAAGCGTAAGGAATCGTAATGTGGGCTATAGTTAGTTTAATTTTGTTCTATGCAAACGTAAGTAAAATGGGGGAGGAAGACTTTTTTTTAAATTAAGATTAGACACCGATTAATAAATATTCCACAAATTTTATTTTCTCTGGAGTATTTTAAAGGGTTTTTAGGGGCATGATACGGGCACACCCTCCCATTTGAAAATTGTAATATTTCAGATTAGCATTAAATTTGATCAATAATTATTAGACACTAATTTGTGTCTAATAAAGGTTCCCTGAATTTCAATTTCGTTTTAAGACCCCTTAAGCTTAAGCCTGCAATTTTAGACATTTACAAGAATCAACATCATGTAATGAATTTTGATCAAAATTGGAATAAGGATTCTAGACATAAGGTTTAGTAGCATTACGTGTTGCTTTTAATCTTCGTAAGGAGACATAAAAGTGGTGCAACACTGTTCTGTTCGGGGAATTAATTTTTCCTGTCCTGGGACGGGTATTCTTCTAGTTAATTAATAATTAATTAATTATTTCTAGTTAATTAATAAATGAATGTTTATATAAAGTATTTATTTTATTAAACCCGTTATAGATTTTTCAAGGTACATTAGTTCCCCCCTCCCTTATTTATTTCAAGAACAAAATATGTCTTTATTATATCCATAGTCGAAACTAATACAAATGAAAAAAATATAAAAACCTATAATTTTTTGGTTTTCATATTTTTGAAAGTACTCTCTTCCTATTTACTTGCCCCTCCTTACCCACGAGAGGAGTTAGACAAGTGCTCGTTCTTTAAATGGTTGAAAAATCCAGCTCCCCAAAAAGGGTCACTCTAGAGAGGAACGCAAATTTAAATTGCCTCGGTCTAGAAGGATTTTTCATTCATCGACCGAGGACAGAAAAGATGAAGCGTAATATAAAAACAGATACTACACTTGGTTCCTAGCTAAAAGGCAAACACTGTATTTCTTTGATGAACTTAAATTGTTTGGGGAAACTGATTTGACACTCCAAAGGTCGTTGCCATCGTTGAATAAATGGAAAACGGCTGCTGCGATAACGACAGAGGCGATGAGTGCTGGAAATCTGGAGAGACTCGCTATCACTCAGGTTTCAGGGAACAATCACATAAAATCACATAAAATGACTTGTGTGAAAACCTTTTAGTGAGTATTGATTTACTCCTCTCCAGGAGTTAGGCACAAGGCCAGTTTTTATCTTACTCCCACAAGTAAGATGTGACCAAAGGTCGGGTCGGGAAAGTGGGGTTTAAAAATTGCCTGGGCAGCCCCGTCGGCATTCCCCGGTAGGGGCGCCTCAGGCAGTAAGCAATAAACTTACTCCTCCCCAAAGAGGGGAGGCGAAGCCTGGGAGGGTGGACCTCCTAGAACTGCACAGGACAGACCCATAGATCGGCGTAAATCAAGCCCCGAAGGCCAAGACAATACCAGTCTATGGGGTGCAGTATCCATCGGAACAGATACTACACTTTGATCTTAGCCATAAGGCCAAGTTAGTGAGTAGATGATGATAATACTAACGGACGATATCAGCGATAGATCAATTGTAAACAGCTGTTGCGAGAACATAACGTGATTTTCACTGGCTACCGAAAGAACTGGAGAGTGCTGGAGATCTTGGGCGACTCCCGGTGGCGCCAGCTGTTTTCGCCAGTGAGCGATCACTGGTTTTAAGTCGTCTGAGACTTCAAACTATTAAAATACTAAATAATGATAAAACAATATTTTTTTTTTAAATGGGAGCCATAGCTTGAGCGGTACCTTAACGTTTCCAAACTATGTTTAGAGAAATTCACCAAGAATATGTACCAAACCTATACAGAGTCCCGATGGCAAAGTTAAGTACAGAGTCGGTTTTGATGCGGGGAACATCCGGCTCCCCCTAAAAAGAGCACTCTGCATTGAGAGGAAAATATAAATACTCTTGGTCTAGAAAGATTTCTCATCCACTATCAGAGAACAGAAAATATGTAGTGCAGTACCAGATGCTTCACTCCGCTCCTGACCAAAAAGCCTAGTCGATGTTTAACAATAACAACACATTAAAAAAAAAACTTACTGCGCATGTGCGTTTGTCTGGAGCGAACTTAAATTCCATCAAACTCTTTTGAGAATCGTCAAGATGATGTCAAGATTGAAAAAAAAAATGTAATTTATTGGAGAAATGTGGGACATTTTTTTTAAAATTACATAATTCTCTGATTTAAGGTGATTATAAAAAAAAACATTGGTGTGTGTATTGGGGTTATAAGTCGCTATTGTCGGCACAGAAACCAACACCTGACATCGCGTCGTTTTAGCAAATTAGCGAAAGCTGGTGTTTAGTGACTCGTTTCCTCGAAAAAGAAATCATACGAAACTAATTAGTTTAATCAAGTCTAAGAGCTTCTTTTATTTTTTGTATATTACCAAAACCGTGAATCAAGCCGGTTTTCTCGTTGACTCCGCCTTCTAAACTAAGTCCCGCCTCTTTTCCCCAGTTCTGACTCCACCCACTAGCATAAACGCTAGACTCGTCCTTTGAAACCGCTTTCTCCTTCTCTTCCCCCCTCTCGCGAAAGTGAGAATAATTCTTTCAAAATCAAAGCACGCCTTCCCCCTCCCCCCCCCCCTGTTCCGGGAATTAAACGATTGTCATTACAAATAGATTATTTGTTTGTTTTCGACATATTCGATTATTCAAGCTGGCGAAAACTGACGCTTTCGTATTGTAACGATTAATGATCGGATCGAGTTACAGAATATGACGCACACGTTCTCCAGTGAAACTCGGTGCAAGACACATGCACAGACAGCATATACTTAACTAATACTTACACCTTGGCCATACATGCACGCATTGCGTTATTCATATGAACATACACGGGCACATGCTTACACATATGTACATTGTACAAGCACATATTCCCATAGGTTGGGTTATGTCATTATATCTATCTATCTATCTATCTATCTATCTATCTATCTATCTATCTATCTATCTATCTATCTATCTATCTATGTATGTATGCGTGTATGTATGTATGTATGTATGTATGTATGTATGTATGTATGTATGTATGTATGTATGTATCTATCTATCTATCTATCTATCTATCTATCTATCTATCTATGTATGTATGTATGTATGTATGTGTGTATGTATGTATGTATGTATGTATCTATCTATCTATCTATCTCTCCCCCCCTCTCTCTCTCTCTCTCTCTATATATATATATATATATATATATATATATATATATATATAGCAATAGATGAAGTGAAAGAATAAAATAAGGTACGAATCAAATTTTATTACAATTCAATGTTCAGGCAAAGTTCTTTAAAGTCCTTAACTATATATATATATATATATATATATATATATATATATATATATATATATATATAGATTTAGATTTTTCACTTATAAAATAGATCATTCAGTGAAAACCGGGGTTGTTCCAATAAAAAACAAGCTCGATGATACTCGATTACAGAGTACAGAGCATTTATATGTGATTTTATGAAGGCTTACCAAAGCATTCCTTTCAAGACACCAATGATCACCATTAAAGATATTTTTTCTTACAAATACTATTTATTCAAATTAAATGTTTTTTCCTACACGTGTTTCACTACCAAGCAGTTACTTGCTTGGCAGATCATCAGGGAAATTAAATGTCTGGAATACTGGTTTCAACTGCCGACAAAACACAATGTGGCGTTGTAATAGTTGAGGTCACTTAAGAAAAGGAGAGGAAAAAAAATATAATATAAATAAAAATAAAAATAAAAGTCAAACTTAAAAAGCAAGGAAGAACAACGGTAAGAAAAGAAAGTCCTAGAAAAGTCTTAGAAAAGTAGCTTGTGCATTATTTCTTCCACCAAGCCAACAAGCAAGTAGTCGGTCCCAAATACATTCAATAAAACCACAAAACCGGAACAATGTGCGATAATACACTTTCACGTTAGCTGAATAAATCCCCCCCCCCACACAATAAAACAAAAGAACTAAATCATTCAAGATACCGCTCACAAGAACGTGAAAGTGTATTATCGCACATTGTTCCGGTTTTGTGGTTTTATTGAATGTATTTGGGACCGACTACTTGCTTGTTGGCTTGGTGGAAGAAATAATGCACAAGCTACTTTTCTAAGACTTTTCTAGGACTTTCTTTTCTTACCGTTGTTCTTCCTTGCTTTTTAAGTTTGACTTTTATTTTTATTTTTATTTATATTATATTTTTTTTCCTCTCCTTTTCTTAAGTGACCTCAACTATTACAACGCCACATTGTGTTTTGTCGGCAGTTGAAACCAGTATTCCAGACATTTAATTTCCCTGATGATCTGCCAAGCAAGTAACTGCTTGGTAGTGAAACACGTGTAGGAAAAAACATTTAATTTGAATAAATAGTATTTGTAAGAAAAAATATCTTTAATGGTGATCATTGGTGTCTTGAAAGGAATGCTTTGGTAAGCCTTCATAAAATCACATATATATATATATATATATATATATATATATATATATATATATATATATATATACATACACCCACTCACCCACACACACACACACTAACACACATATATATATATATATATATATATATATATACATTAGGTTAGTGGGAGAGACCCAGCGGAGTGCTCGATTACAAAGAAAAATAAAATAATATTTATTTGTATATGTATTACAGAAAATCAAAAAAATATCGATACCGTCGGTTTCACATCAAAACGAAGGGGACCTATAGTTGGTATCCCATGCCGTACTCGGTCCCCTTTGTTTGGAATTGAAACCAACGGTAGAGATGTTGTTCTGATCATCTGTAATACACACACACACACACACACACACACACACACACACACAAACATATACATATATATGAGCGTCGATAATATTTAGATGTTGTATATCGACGCCGTTAAAAAAACCCAACAGTAAAGACATAGTTGTAAAGACAACGCAAGATTACCACCGCCTGAAGATGATTTGACGAATCAAATCGAAAGTACTTGCGAAAAAGGAAAGAAAAATGGAACAAGAAACCCACGGAATTACATTTTGACCGAAATACTAAATGGAATATTCGGAAAATTGAAAAAAAAGTCCTATGAAGGAAAAAGGCTTCGTGTTATTTTATAATGTTTGCTATATATATATATATATATATATATATATATATATATATATATATATATATATATGATGGACTCTCCCGTCGATTTCGACTATGAGTGCCGCACCAGAGGCTGCCCGCGCGTGAACTTGTAATTGCAAGGGTTGCGCAATTACAACAACCGCTCTCCTGAGTCGGCATTGCTTGATTCCAATGGCAAGTAGTAATACAAGACGACTGGAAACAATGCCGAGATACGCAGAGAGCACATACAGCACCTGGTATTCCCAAATGGTCACCCATTTAGTACGACGCCGCTTAACTTCGGTGATCTAACGGGAACCGGTGTGTAAACGTGATTGTCCCGTGTGTATATATATATATATATATATATATATATATATATATATATATATATATATATATATATATATATATATATATATATATATATATATATATATATATATTTCTTTGCGCACGCAAAAGTTAATTTATAAATTTATTAAATAAATATGTATAGAAAAATTAATGACATTTTTTTGTTTAAATATATATATATATATATATATATATATATATATATATATATATATATTATAATATAATATAAAATGAAGTAATAAAATAAGGTGTCAATCAAATTTTATTAGAATTCAAAGTTCATGCAAAGCATCCTTAAGTCCTTAGCTCATGAGTTTTCAAAGATAATTCTTCTCTTCAGAGGACCATTACCGCAGTTATACTACTACAGGCAATAAAATTACGCTTTGAAAATATATAAAAATTATATACACAAATATATAAAAATACATAACATCAAACATATCAATCCAAAAACATACTTTTGTTGAATCCATACAGTCAACAATTCAACAAAAGTATGTTTTTGGATTGATATGTTTGATGTTATGTATTTTTATATATTTGTGTATATAATTTTTATATATTTTCAAAGCGTAATTTTATTGCCTGTAGTAGTATAACTGCGGTAATGGTCCTCTGAAGAGAAGAATTATCTTTGAAAACTCATGAGCTAAGGACTTAAGGATGCTTTGCATGAACTTTGAATTCTAATAAAATTTGATTGACACCTTATTTTATTACTTCATTTTATATTATAATATTAATGCTCTATCCAGTATATTGAGCTTCAGTTTTTTTATCCGGATGTTTCACTAATTATAAGATATTAGTTGACGCTTGTATCTTTTGTTGGATTGCTTCATATATATATATATATATATATATATATATATATAAATTTTAACAGATTTATTTAATTCATTCATAAATTAATTTTTGCGTGCGCAAAAAATTAGACATTGACACGTGTTTCTGGCTATGAGCTGTCACCAGCATAACTTATATATATATATATATATATATATATATATATATATATATATATATATATATATATATATATATATATATATATATATATATATATATCGTACTAACACAGCATGACGTCACTTGCTTTATAATGCATCGTTCCTTCTCTTAAAAAAGAAGTAGAATGTCTTGACGTTAAGGCGCCGACAAAAGTGTTAAAATTATCATTGTTTATCAGCTATTTAAAATTGGCCGAGCGGTTAGAGACATTGGATTTGAGTTGAAAAATACTTGTAGTCCAGGGTTTCGAATCGCGTGACCGGTAGTGAATAGTCATATCTCTATGCCGAAGAGTCCAGATTCAAAAGGACGAAACGTATACGTACATAGATAATAAACAATAACATATATATATATATATATATATATATATATATATATATATATATATATATATAAAGTGAGTCGGAGAGAATCCCATGTAAAAATAAGAGTCTAATATTTATTGATAGATGTATTAAAGAAGACCACAAAAACATTGAAACCGTCGGATTCAAAGTCTAACAAATGGGTCCCATAATAAGCCTATAATAGGTCCTATTATAGGCTTCTTTACCGGACTTTCTCTGGTCTCTTTTTATGTCTGTCTCCCAGGAAAATGGCCCTTTTTCCCGGAGAGATAGACATAAATAGGGTCTAAATATAATTCTTGGTTTCATTTGTTAGAAAAAATCTAACTATGGAGAATTGCGTAATGTTGTTTTATAATATTACAGATGTTAAAATCGGTGGTAAGACAAAATCCAACCGGACAAAAGCTCACCCAAATAAGTCAATGTGAAAGTTGTTATTATTTATCACTCCTATATTACCATCAAAACGGTGTGATGTTTTTTCAACCAGGGGGTTTTACCCCGCCTAATAAACCGGTATCGTCGGGCCTTTGGGGGTTGTCTGGTCTTGTGCAGTTCTATGAGGTACACCCTCCCAGGCTTTGCCCCCCCCCCTCTTTGGGGAGGAATAAGTTTATTACTTACTGTCTGAGGCGCCTCTACCGGGGAATGCCGACGGGGCTGCCCAGGCAATTTTTAAATGGCCAGAGTGCTCACCTCTCGCGCGCTGGCTTATCTAATCCCACTTTCCCGACCTCGTGTCACATCTTACCTTGTGGGAGGTAGATAAATAAAAATAATGTTTTATTTACTCCTCTCCAGGAGTTAGGCACAAGGCCAATTTTATCCTACTCCCACAAGTAAGATGTGACCCAAGATCGGGTCGGAAAGTGGGGCTTGAAAAGCCAGCGCCCGAGAGGTGAGCACTCTGACCATCAAAAAATGCCTGGGCAGCCCTGTCGGCATTCCCCGGTAGGGGCGCCTCAAGCAGTAAGCAATTAACTTACTCCTCCCCAAAGAGGGAAGGCAAAGCCTGGGAGGGTGGACCTCCTAGAACTGCACAGGACAATCCCATAGACCGGCGTAAATCAAGCCCCGGAAGGACAAGACAATTTTTTTATTATTTACTCCGCTACAGGAGTTAGGCACAAGGCCAGTTTTATCTTACTCCCACAAGTAAGATGTGAAAGTGGGGTTTGAAAAGCCAGCGCCCAAGAAGGTGAGCACTCTGGCCATTAAAAATTGCCTGAGCAGCCCCGTCGGCATTCCCTGGTAGGGGCGCCTCAGGCAGTAAGCAATAATCTTACTCCCCCCCCCCCCCAAAGAGGGGAGGCGAAGCCTGGGAAGGTGGACCTCCTATCGTAATAAACTCATATAGACATTCAAATATCTGTCTAATTTGCATAACTTCTTTTTATAACCGTCTATAAGTAATTAATGTTTGCTGTTATTCATTTATGATTATATTATTTTATTGTCTATGTGTATCTACAATAGTTTTGTGTAAATTAACAGTTATTAATGTAAGTAATTTAATTTAAAAAATGAATAAATTACGAAAACACATTCTTAAAATATCAAGGGAGATAATTTAGATGAAACTAATATCTTAGTTAGCTAGACAGATATACAGAGTTCACAGAAAAGGAGAGTTCTCTCCCTCCCTCCCTCTTTCTCTCTCTCTCTCTCTCTTTCTCTCTCTCTCTATCTATCTCTTTCTCTCTCTCTCTCTATCTCTTTCAAGAGAGGGGGGGACTCTTTTAAAACTAAAAAAAAAAAATTGGTGTCATCATCACTAGCTTTCTCTCTTTTTTAGCAACGATAGATTTTCTTCTTTTTTTTATTGTTTTTTAAGTACATGATTTATATACGAAATAAAAGCGCAAAAATATATAAATATAAAGTCTGAAATAAAAACGTTTTTTATCTAAAATACAAACCAATAAAATTGGACTTTCTGTTTAAATTGTAAACTTTTTTAATAAATTTCTTAATAAATTTCTAGCCCCCCCCCAATATAAAATAAATTTTAAAAACAGGCATGCTGACTTTTTTTTACTTAACCCCATACTCTTTAGGAAAAGTGGTATTTTTCCTTTCATTTGGCGTTAATTCCTATTTCAGTCACGTAAATTATTTAAAGCGAAATAAGTTTCGCCATTACTTATAATGAACTTATATTTTTTTACTTTTTACTTTAAAAACCCTAAGTTATATCAATTTTTATCGCACACGTGAAACGCCAAAATAAAAATTAGATCGGAAACATATAGTCTACATCTAAACAAGCCAAGTAAGAGGCTAGCTAAGTCAGGATGATTACTCACTGTTATAAACATGTATTTTTTAATTAAAAAAAATGAAAAGTTATCGTTCTTCCTTAGCGCTGTTTATAAAGATGGCGACTATATTTTTCACCCCACTTTACATTTCGGCATTTTACGTGTACAATAAAACTTGGCATACCATACTCGCAGGCATTACCTTCTTGCTTTATGGGGTGATACTCCCAGGTATTACCTCCTCTATCTTGGAGCTGGTATTTCCGATCAAGCATAACCACATCCTTTTTTTTGTATGTGTGTGTGGGGGGGGGGGTGGAGACTCCGACGCTTTATCTTCTCCTTTGGTGCGTTGTGTAGTTTATTTTCGTTTCTCATAATATATTCCTCCCGAGCATTACCTTCTCTTTTTTTTAGGGTGGGGGGCAGTACAATATATGTTCGTTCCTCGCAATATCATTGTCCCAGGATGACTTTCTCTCTGTTTTAGGGGGTCGGGGTAGTTTACTATCTATTTTGTTTCATGATACTATCCTCCCAAGCATTACCTCCTCTTTTGGAGGGAAGGGGTAGTGTTCGTTCGTCATGATATAATCCTCTTAGTTATTAACTCTTCCTGTCGGGGGCGTCAATGTATGCAATTTGTTCATTATGATATCATCCTCAGGACCTATCAAAAATATGAGACCGGAGGAGGCAAATATTTGCTAGTATATATATATATATATATATATATATATATATATATATATATATATATATATATATATATATATATACTAGCAAACATATGATCCTTCCGGTCACATTTTGCTGTGCTGGGAGAATATCCTGATAAACAAACGACATACACTGATCTCCCAAAGGAGGAGGGAATGCCTGGTATGATGTTATCGTGACGATAGAACAGGTACTACACTACTCCCTCCAAAATAGAGGAGGTAATACCTGGGAGAATCTCCCATAAAAGCAGACTTGTGTATCATAGCAACCCTCCCCCCAAAAAGGAGACGGTACTCCCTAGGAAATGGTCTCATGACAAAGGACAGATACTACATTAACCCTGCCTCACAGGAGGATGTAATACCTGGGAGTATTACCTCCTTACAAAAGGAGGAGGTAATTCCTAGGAGGACAGTCTTATGACAACGGCAGCAATATTACACTACCCTATCCCGATTAACAGATAATACAATAATATATTAAATCATGTGTGTGTGTGTGGGTGAGTTATACTTTTTTTATAAAATCCCACTCCCCATTTTAATTCAATCAGTTTCTGTAAATAAATTCATTTATGAAAAAAAAAAGTTTGTTTTCAACAATTCGGGAATATTTTACATAGGATGGGCCGAAAGTAAATGTGGTATTATGGTGACTGAGATGATTCTAGTTAAGAGTAGGGTAGACATTTTTATCATTTTTGATCAAGGATGGCTAACAACCACCATTTCCCCACACTTTTTATGGCCTTGTGCCTATTTTTTCTGAATGTAATTTTGTATATTTTGTGCAAATAAATAATTCAAAGTGTAGTATCTGTTCTCAGAATCATTATGGCTCTAAACAATCGTTTAATTTCAAAACAATGCGAAAAATAATACAGCGTCGTCAACGGGAGAGATGGAAATTGTAAAGAGGGGGTCAACAAGAGAGAGAGAGTGAGAGAGAGAGAGAGGGGGGTAGTTTATTTTAAGTAACATATATTTATTTATTTATTTATTTATTTTTTTGTAAGTTTCACTTCAATTAGTTGTTTTGGTTTTACAGTAAGAGTTATCTCGCGTGTGACAACAGTAGGAAATCAATATTTACTAATAAAAATAAATTACTCCTTCCCCGGTAACACCGGGTAGCCCTGCTAGTTTAAGATAATAAACTTTTCAAACACGAAACGTTAACATTTTGGTAATTTCGAAACATGAAGAAAGGAAAAAAAAAGGAAAAAAAAAAGAAGAAACGAATTTGCCATTTTCACTGGCAATTTAGAAAGATCAAGTCAATGGCTAAAGAAAAAAGAACGTTTGAACACAAATGCTAAATATTTGTCTAGCAAAAAACGATATTGCGAAACAGAACTATTTGTCATAGTAAAATAAAAAAAAATCATTAATTAAAAAATAATAACAAATAATAGTTAATTAATAAAATTAACTTTTTTCAAAACCAATATACAAATTAGTTAACCATGCGAATTTGATATCACACGTAAATTAACAGTATATAAAAAAGATGGTTCTATTTATCTTCCTCCCACAAGGTAAGATGTGACACAAGGTCGGGTAAGTGGGATTTGAAAATCCAGCGCCCGAGAATTGTAGCGCTCTGGTCATTTAAAAATGGCCTGGGTAGCCCCGTCAGCATTCCCCGGTAGGGGCGCCTCAGGCGATTAGCAATAAACTAACCCCCTTTCAAAGGGTGAGAAGGCAAAGCCTGGGAGGGTGCACCTCCTAGAACTGCACAGGACGGACAACCGATAGACCGGCGTAAATCAAGACCCGAAGGGCCGGACAATACCGGTTTATTGGGCGGGGTAAAACCCCCTGAATTGCCTTTTGGCTGGGATCACAGTGTAGTATCTGTTTTGATGGATACTACACCCTATAGACCGGTGTCGTCTTGGTCTTCGGGGCTTGATTCTGTCAGTCTGTGGGTTTGTCCTGTGTAATTCTAGAAGGTCCACCCTGCCAGAGAAATTGACTGATTAGACCCCTCGGGGTTAATACCATCACATTGAGGCGGAAGAAAAGAAAAAAACTATAAGGCAATCTCGCCTGACAAAGTTGTTTTACAACGAAAGCTTGCAAAAAAAAAAAATAATAAATTAATTTTTCATTTAAATTACACGATTGTTGATTTTCAAAATATGTCCCAAAAATATATACATATAAAAGAGAGTTACTTTCAAATATGAAATAAAGTACTACCCCAAACAATAGGTATTCCAATGGGTTTGGATCCTTGTCCATTTTGGGCAAATCTATATTTACATAGACTTATATATATATATATATATATATATATATATATATATATATATATATATATATATATATATATATATATATATATATATATATATATATATATATATATATATATATATATATATATATATATATAATTAATAAAAAACGGTATATCTAGAGCGTATAGTTACCATGGATGTAGGCGATATATTGACGACCTTGTTTGCATTATTGATAGCGATGAGTTTGCAAATACTAAACATTTAATATATCCTAAAGAGTTAAAATTAAACTATGAACATAAGGGAACACGAGCTACCTTTCTTGATTTGGATATACAAATTGAAGATAAAATATTTATCTATAAACTGTTTAATGAAAGAAATTCATTTCCTTTTCGTATCGTGCGGATGCCACATAAAAATAGTACCTGCCCTGTGTTTTTACGAGAGCATTATGTCCGAATTTCTGAGGATTGCTCGTGTTATCTTAAAATTGGTTGATTTTATGCCCCCAATTTCTGATCTAATAATAAGAATGATTAAACAAGGTGGCGATCAGAATAAAATATTTAGACAATTAAATAAGGCAATTACTCGCCATCCTGATGCTTTTAAGTTTTATCAAATTAATCAAAATAAATTGACAGAGAAAATCCAAAGTTATCTAAATATAAATAAAAATAATGTAGAATATGTATAATCGTATATATAACACATATACTAATTATATAAAAAAAACTGTTACGTATAATAAACAGTAAAAAGGGATAAAGAACGAAATGTTAAAAAAGTTAAAAAAGAAGAATAAAGAGAAAAATCGACAGTTAGCTTATGAACGCCGGTTGGAAACGCTGTGAGTTAAAAAAGAAGAAGAAGAAAGAGAACAAATCGGCAGTTAAGCTTATGAACGCTGTGAGTTGGCAAGGAGATTAGTATTTATTTAAAATTGATGACAAGGAATTGAACAACAAAGGAGGATAAGGCGGAGAAGGAGGAGGGGGAGAAAAAGGACTAAAAGTGTATATATATGTATATATATATATATAATTCATTTTTTTTTTATATTTGGATATGTTGATATTTTTTATATTTTTAATATAAAACTAAAACTAAAAATACATTAATCACCTAAAAAGTAGTGTAATGGATTCGTCTACACACTTTAAAATGCAGCAACATTTTTGTAAGTAACGGATAAATTTTATTAGACAGACGAACAACGCAGGTAAGGAGGATTTTTTTTATAACTAATATATGTAAGCAAACCATTTATACGGAACAAAACTTAGGTTTAGTATACGGAACGTTTATGTTTTTGTCTTTTAAGGGAAGTGGGGTCTGATCAACTCTGCTGGGAACCCATGAAATTAAATACTGTCTTGTTTTTAAATTCCCGAAACAGTTTTTCATGGTAAACAACTGATGATCCCTTAAATAATGTTAGAAGCAAACTAATATAATAACTGTAAAAATTAAATTGACTTACATGAGTGATTTTCCACTGAACGACTTGGGACTTCAAGTTTATTTATATATATATATATATATATATATATATATATATATATATATATATATATATATATATATATATATATATAAAATAACAGAATTTGCCTGTTTAATTATATGTTTTTTATTATTTTATTTTTTTGATGGTCTTTTTTTGTATCAGATAAATTAAAAAAAATTAAAAAGTTTAATTAAACAGAAGAATTCTGTTATTTTTAACAATATTTGCATATATATATATATATATATACTTCTTTGTAAAATAGTAGGAAAAATCCCAGCAGAGTGCTCGATTAATTAAGAAGTAAAGTTAAAAATTAAGAGCATAATATTTATTTATTCTGGTACAGAAAAATTAGTACAACATTCGTACCGTCGGTTTCAAGCACGGAAGGTCTTACCCATCCGGCTCTCTTCAGCTTCTGTTGTCATAAGCTGAAGAGAGCCGGATGGGTAAGACCTTCCGTGCTTGAAACCGACGGTACGAATGTTGTACTAATTTTTCTGTACCAGAATAAATAAATATATATATATATATATATATATATATATATATATATATAATGATTTTTCTTTCTAGTATAGTCCGGCTTCGGCTCTCCCTCCAAATTGTAAAGTTTACAGCTGAAAATCTTTTCAGATAGCGCTTTTATGAGAGCTTTGACAATTATATCTATTATTGAATAATGAAAACTGGTAAAATAACCTAATGTAATAATTTATCATTTTGATATATATTTATACAGGCTGATTCATAAGTCCCTTAGCTATTTAGTTTTGAAATTCTAAAGTTGAAAAATACGGTAATAACAAAACAGAATATTTATTCAACAAATTCATTCATGGGAGTTTAAAATTACAGCCAATTTTAAAAATTTCCACCTTCGTTCGTCATGCATAGCTCCATTCATATATGTATATATATATATATATATATATACAGGGTGATTCATAAGTCACTTAGCTATTTAATTTTTAAATTGTAAAGTTGAAAAATACGGTGATACAAAACAGAAAGTGTATTCAACAAATTAATTTATGGGAGTTTAAAATTACAGCAAATTTTCAAAATTTCCACCTTCGTTCTGCATGCATAGCTCCATTCTTTTTTGCAAGGAATTTACGACTCTTTGTAGCATATTTGATTGATTAATTTTAACAAACTCGGCACTGATTTTTGATTTTAGGTCGTCGTGCCTTTCAACAAGTGTGGGAGATTCATCAAATTTGGCCACATGAATAACAATAAAAATCGCTCTTCAATTGTAAATGACATACTGCCTGAAAAAAAGCACATATGATAATTTACACAAATTTAAATAAATAAAAATAAATATATATAGAAACAAATATATAAACGAACAAATTTAAAATAACAAATAGCAGTAATTAGAGAGTAAGATAACTATCATCAAAAGTTCATAGTATGTTTGTGCTTCATATGGTAATCATGTTAAATAGCTAAGTGAAGTGACTTATGAATCACCCTGTATACATATATATATATATATATATATATATGTATATATATATATATATATATATATATATATGTGTGTGTGTGTGTGTGTGTGTGTGCGTGTGTGAGAATAAAATGCGCGCTATATCATAAAATGAAATGCCGTGAAAGGCAAAATGTTTCAAAGAGACAAACGGAAAAGAAACAAATTAAAATAAAGGAAAAATCATCGTTATATATATATATATATATATATATATATATATATATATATATATATATATATATATATATATATATATATATAGGAGAAATAAAAGAGCGCTTTAGTACTGTTTTACATAGACTTAAGAATCTGTTACAATAAGTATCTAATGATTGCGTAAAACCGAAGGTATCGATGGAAGATCAAACTGATGCATAATATCTATTTATATGAATATATATATATATATATATATATATATATAGAGAGAGAGAGAGAGAGAGAGAGAGAGAGAGAGAGAGAAAGAGAGGGAGAGAGTGATTGCGATCATTGGTTGAACGGAAAGAGCGTAAATCCTCTTAATTAGAATAGATTTTTGACTAAAATGTATCATAAAATTTAAAATTAAAAGCCCACAAAAAGGAGGAAAAAAATATCACAAAAATCCATTGATCACAAAAAATCAGAAAGTCATCAGATAAAATGAAAACTTTCCCTTAAAAAGTCACTATGAAAAATAAAAAGTTGCAAAATATAAGGTCACAAAAATAGTCACAAACAATCGTTTGTTAGTTGAGCATATTTTTGTAGGAATCTTAAAAATCACAAACATATCACCGAAAAAATCGAAACGTTATCAAAATAAAATCAAAACTTATAAAGAGAATAAAAAATTACAAAGTCACAAAACCCAAAAATGGTCACTAAAGAAAATCTAAGACAGAAACACAGAAATACAAAAAAAAAACGCAGAATTTTAAAAAAGTCAGAAATATCTTACAAAAAACGCTATCTTAAAATGAATTTATCTCTCGCCTATGTTACTGGGTTCATCTCTCTCTGTCTTCTCTCTTACACACACAACACTACACTACACACACACACACACACACACACACACATATATATATATATAATTATTATTATTACTAGCAAATATATGCTTTCTTGGGTCGCATATTTTTGCTAGGGTGTTTTATTTAATTGTTCAGTAAAATGTGTTTGGTTTTTTTTACA
>OY744519.1:16733458-16773458 GCA_963556195.1 Sepiola atlantica | reverse complement strand
TTTTATCTTACTCCCACAAGTAAGATGTGACCCAAGGCCGGGTCGGGAAAATGGGGTTTATAAATTGCCTGGGCAGCCCCGTCGGCATTCCCCGGTAGGGGCGCCTCAGACAGTAAGCAATAAACTTACTCCTCTCCAAAGAGGGGAGGCGAAGCCTGAGAGGGTGGACCTCCTAGAACTGCACAGGGCAGACACATAGACCGGCGTAAATCAAGTCACGAAGGCCAAGACAATACCAGTCTATGGGGTGCAGTATCCATCGGAACAGATAATCGATGTCTGTAGGTAATAAATAATTAATATTTATTTATTACTATTATATATATATATATATATATATATATATAACATATAACTATCGCATTAAATATATATATAACCTTTTTCTTCTGCTTTATTTTAATTAATAACAATTTTATATACATTAACAATTTAAATATTAGAATCTAAATTTAACCCCTCACGCACACATATGTAACCCCCCCCCTCATTTCACACAAATCACGTCCTACGTGATCTCAGACGTGACCATTCCTGAATATGTTTATCAGCTGACGATAATCGGGATCAACCTCCCGCTTTGAAACCGACGGCACTGATGTTACATTGAATTTCTGTATTTTATAAATAAATATTTACGCTCTTAATCCTTCGAAATCTCGGATTTCTTAATTAATCGAGCACTCTGCTAGATTTTTCCTTCCCTACCACACAGTACTTATATATATATATATATATATATATATATATATATATATATATATATATATATATATATATATATATAATGCGATTATTATATATTATATACTATATAGTTTTTATTCGAACAAATTCTTTACACGTTTCTAAACCCTTAGCAGTCTTCCGCACGAAGCGCAGTTTCTAATCTTGTGCACACATGCAAAGAGAATAGAATATTGTCGCTATACACAAAGGAATATACGAAAATAAGCAAATACTTACACGCACATACACACATAGATGCCCCTCCCCCCTCAACACACGCACACAGACAAACGATTTTTCGTATTTGTAAATGCCTACAATTTTAAAGCGTTGTGTGGGGTTGTGTTGTTGTATGCTTATTTCTTTTAACAGAATTTTTTTTTCCTGGAAAGAACTGCCCCCGCCGCCTATACGAAATTTCAGCGTCTCTAACTTTCGAAGGAGGCTTAACATGGGAGGCAGCAGCGGGAAGGGGAGAGATAATCCGGATCAAATCAGGCTTGTAAACTAGCCCCCACTAATCCCAGATCTGTCTGTCAGCATAGCATGGACATCTTCTTCGTGCCCACCCTCCTCCGTCACCTTCTCCTCTGTTCCTTCTTCGCTCCTCCGTGGTGCAGGCTTTTTATTTTCCCCGTTATTACAACCCGAACTGAACGTCCATCACGAACCGACGTATTTTTAGAACGGCTGCGCGAGGGTGACGCTATCGGAATCCATTATAGGACAGCTGTATTGCTGTCTCACGGCATCTCAGTGTGGATAGACATGGTGAGCGTTTTCAAGCTCAGATTCGAAACTTGATCGCCAGTGTAGTTTATTGATTGTGGAGTTATACGGCAGTTCAACCATCTTTCGGTTATTTCATGCCGAATCCTTACATATGATTCGTAGACGAATTTTAATCTGAAGTAATTTTTGATACAATGGCAGCTACTTTTCCTAATTTTTATTTTTTAACTTAAGTTCACCCCAGACAAAGCATACTGGCACAGACACGTAAGAGGTTTCTGTGGATAAGGGGCCAAAAAATAAAGAGGCGCATCGTAAGTAAGGAGTTGTCCAGCGAATGTCTGTTTACGTTATATCAAAATTGCTGTATGTTGGTATAGTCAGGGAAAAAAAGAGTAGCGAGGGAGTTCCAAAAGCTGACAGTTCGAGGTAAGAAATTATTAGAGTAGAAAGCTCTCTGGCATCTCGGGACCTCCTCTGTGAATGGATGGGATTTAACTGAATGTCAAGTTGGTCGGGTGTATTTATGCCGAGGGGTCATCAGAGTAGCCAGTTCATCGGAGCATATTTCATTGAAGTATTTGTAAAACAAGCACACAGATGTAACATTGCGGCGATGGGACAGGGGCTAGAGCTTGGTGGATAGTGAGTGACCCATTAGATTAGTAACTCTTTTTGGACCTTGTCTAAGAGAGAGAGACGAGTGGATGGTGCAGCAGTCCAAATGTGACAACAATACTCTATGCATCGGCAGATGGTGGACTTGTAGAGACATAGGATACTGGCAGGTGAGAAAAGTTTGCTCGCACGGTATAGGGAGTCCATATTTATTGCAGCAGCCTTGGCAATGTCTTCTATGTATTTGTTCTAACTCATGTTATCTGTGAATGTTACGTCGAGGGGTTTGAACGTTGGACTTTCGGGGCTGGAGCTTGGTGGATATTAAGGGACCTATTTGATTAGAGACTCTTTTTTGGACCTTGTCTAAGAGGGAGAGACTAGTGGTTGGTGCACCAGCCCATATCTTACAACAATACTCCATGCATCGGTAGATGGTGGCTTTGTAGAGATATAGGATACTGTCAGGTGAGGCAAGTTTGCTCGTACGGTAGAGGGAGCTTGCCTTCTGTGCAGCAGTCTTGGCAATGTCTTCTATGTATTTGTTCCGAGGGGTTTGAACGTTGGACTTTCGGGTAGTTTATTTTTATGCATCACCCATTTAGTACGAGTCAGACTCCTAGTCGCTTAACTTTGTAGATTTTACGGGAAGCGGGGTATGCCAGTGTGACAGTCAAACATTGTTATACTTAAGCCATCTTCGCATTCCACGAAAGCAGTAGAGATTATGTGTTTGTTTGTTTATATATATATTACAATTCCCGAGAACTCAATAAGTCTCGGGTCTAACTAATAAAACAACTCTTAGGCAAAATTCGACTGTATTCATCAACATAGTCTCTTTCTCGGTTGATGGACTGATTCTAACGCTGCTCTAACAATTCGATGCCTTTTTTGTAGAACAATTTGCCTGTTTTCAAAAATACTTCTTCAATCTCTTTCTCTGGAAAATTCTTTTGCAAACGGCCTGTAGTTGCTGAGGGCCAGACCTGGTGAATAATGGGATGTGTGTGGAAGCAATTCGAAGTGCAATTGATGCAATTTTGCAACCTTTGCGATACACTTGTGACACGGTGCATTGTCTTGGTGAAAATTCGACTTCATGCATCAACATAGTCCTCTTCTAGGGTGATATACTGATTCCAACGCTTATCTAACAATTCGGTGTCTTTTTTTGTAGAACATGTTGTCTTTGGTCTTAAAATACGATATCACTTCATTATTGCAGTCAAATCTCCTTCCCTGGAGAATGTTTTAAGGTCTGCAAACAGGCAATAGTCGCTGTGAGGCATATCTGGAGAATAGGATGGTGTGGAAGCAATTTGAAGTACAATTCATGTAGTTTTGGCATCGTTGTGATCGATTTGTGTCACAGAGAAGTATCTTAGCGAAAGAGCACTTGTTTCTCTTAATTTGTGGTCTTTTTCTGCGATTAGTTTTGGCAACCACACCAATAAGTGTATATAATATTCGTCATTGATGTTTCTTCTTTTGTTAAGGTAATTGATGAACAAAAATCCTTGTGTATCTTAAAATGAGGAAGCCAAAACCTTGCCTGCTGATGTTTGCGTCTGTGGTCGCTTTTGACGACATTCACCTGCTGCTGTCACCTCAGCTGACTGTAGATTTGGCTCAGGCGTGCATTGGCTGACCCATGGTTGATTTATTTGTCACATATTGACTGAAAACCGTATATGTGCGTTGAAACAGTTGCAAACAACGCCCTGAAGCGTCGACGCGTTGTTTTCTTGATAGACTGTGAGGAAATGCGGCACCGACAGTTTTTTCATAAGCAAATTTTTATGCAAAATATTTATGCAAAATTTTTATGCAAAATATTTATGCAAAATTTTTATGCAAAATATTTATGCAAAATTTTTATGCAAAATATTTAGGCAAATTTTTTATGCAAAATATTTATGCAAAATTTTTATGCAAAATATTTAAGCAAATTTTTATGCAAAATATTTAAGCAAATTTTTAATGCAAATTTTTATGCAAAATTCTTATGCAAATTTTATATGCAAAATATTTATGCAAATTTTTATGCAAAATATTTATGCAAAATTTTTATGCAAAATATTTAAGCAAATCTTTATGCAAAATATTTAAGCAAATTTTTTATGCAAATGCTAATGCAAAATTCTTATGCAAATTTTTTATGCAAAATATTTATGCAAAATTTTTATGCAAATTTTTATGCAAAATATTTAAGCAAATTATTTAAGCAAACTTTTAATGCAAATTTTTATGCAAAATATTTTAGCAAATTTTTATGCAAAATTTTTATGCAAAATATTTATGCAAATTATTTAAGCAAATTTTTATGGAAAATATTTAAGAAAATATTTTATACAAATTTTTATGCAAATTAGTGGACGCACTGCTTTCTGATATATTCTATACCTCAATTTTTGATCGGCCAAAATACGTTTGGGGACTTTTAAAATATTTTTTTGAACAACTGCTTAGTTTGGACGACCTGGGCATTCAGCTTCATTTGTGCCTGTACGACCGCGTTTAAAGTCAGCATACCACCTCTTAACCATTGTTTCCCACGCGACAGAGTCTGAATAACACTTATGAAGCTGTTGCATTGCTTTAACAGTATTTTTCCCATCAGAAAGCAATTCTTTCATTAACACCCAAAATTCAGATTTTTCAATTGTTTTTATTTTACTTTCAACAACAGTAAGTTCACTTGAATAACTGTAATTTGTAAACTAATGATCTGACCCGGCTCAAATCTTGACACGTCTCATTTGAAGGATAGTACTTTAGATACGTCACATTGATTATTTTTTAAAGTGACGACTTGTTCAGTGACATCTTATCTCCATTTATATTTATTCATTTTTTAAAGTAGTTGTACTGTTAGCAGCACGGGTCGATGGACCATACGACGTGTAGCAGTTACCTGCAGGACGCAAACCAAAGTGGGGAACACCCTACCGTTGAGGAAAGTAAGCCAAGAAAAATAATTTGACTTGATAGCATTCATGGCTTGATAGCTTTCATGGGCAGATGATAGCAATGCTACATAACCAACCCCTGACGAAGAGGTCACGCCACTTCAGAAAAGCAATAACGGAGAAGGGGTCGACATTTGAAAGTGGTTCCTCCTTATTTTTGTGTAGTGCTCGATCCGGTGACGGAACTGTTAGCTGCGAAGCACAAAAGGATAAAATGTTATTCAAATCTTTACGTATGTTTATATGTTTATATATTTGTATATACAGGATTCAATCTTTTAAAAATTAATCAATCGTCATCAATTTTTGCAAACAGCTGCTAGGCGTACGAGTCGAAATGTCGGCAATATTTAAAATAATTTTGTTCATGCAAATAAAGTAAAAACGGCATAGAAGCGATTCGTTAAACTAGTGTTACATTCGATTTTTGTGAACTTTTAACAATAGGTGTTAGACATCAATTAATAGTGATCTTCAAATTTCGTTTTCTTTAGACTATTTAACTGGGTTTTAGGAAGCACATTATGGACACTACATCCCACTTGCAGATTGAAATATTTCAGATTTGCATTAAATTTGATCCAAAGTTATTAGAAACCAATGAAGCAATATTCCCTGCATTTCAATTACGTTTTAAGACCCCTCGAGCTTAAACCTTATATTTTAGACATGTTTTTTTTAATTCGAAAACATGTAATGGATTTGATTAACATTAGAATGAGGACTCAATACCAAATGGTTAGTATCATTATATGCTGATTTTAATCTTCGTAAGGGTACATAAAAGTGCTGCAAAACTGTTCTGTACGGAGAATTCAGTTTACCATCATGTAAGGAGTATTCATTCTCTCTCTCCCCCCCCCCTCTCTCTCTCTCTCTCTATATATATATATATATATATATATATATTTCGGGATTTTGGAACTTTGATTGGACTTTCTATATTATTTGATTTATTTATCATTAACATTGAATATTGACACATTTCGGGACTGGATAACTTTGTCGGCCCTTTCAATTACACGTATTTGGACTGCTGTTTGTAACTTGGAGTAATGTCTTTCCTGATTATGCTTCTCAATATGTATGACCTGGATGGACTGTATGGATTCAACAAAAAGTATGTTTTTGGGTTGATATGTTTTGATGTTATGTATTTTTGTGTATTTGTGTATATAATTTTATATATTTTCAAAGCGTAATTTTATTACCTGTAGTAGTATAACTGCAGTAATGGTCCTCTGAAGAGAAGAATAATCTTTGAAAACTCATGAGCTAAGGACTTAAGGATAATTTGCTTGAACTTTGAATTCTAATAAAATTTGATTGACACCTTATTTTATTACTTCATTTTATATTATAATATATATATATATATATATATATATATATATATATATATATATATATATATATATATATTGAAAATAATAAGAGGGAAACAAAAATTATTATTTATGTATTACTCAACGTTTCGTCATTATTTCAAGACTTCCACAGGATGATTAGTTTTAAGAAAATAACACACGAAGTACAACATATTTAAAACAGTAGTAGTACGTAGAGAGAAGCTAAAAAGACCGCTTATGAAAATATAAATTATGAGCTACAAATAGATAGTAGCAGTAGAATAAATTTAGTTGACTGTGGAACGTGTGAGGAGAAAAATAGTGGCGGTCAGATTTATTAAACCATTATGGAGGCGAAGTTGACATGCGTGATGTAAGCCGAAAAAGATCACTTATGAAAAGATAAATTATAGACTCAAAAAGATGGTAGCAGTGAGAGCAAATAAATTAACTGGGGAGGTGTATGGTGCAAAGATTGGTAGCGGTCGGAGTTATTTAAACCATTACGGAGGCGGATGAATCATGCGTAATGTTTATTGAAGTTAGATAGTTGGTATCGAAGCAGGAGCACGGGAGGTATACATACCAAGGTCGCATAAAGGGATGGTGTAGGCGTGGGAAGAGAATGAGAACAAGATGTAGCGAGGGGAAGGTGATATTTAATATATATAAATATAAACATATATATGTACACATTTATACATATATACATATATACACACACATAAATATATATATGCACACACATTTAAATATATATACACATACACACACACACACATATATATATATATATATGTATATATATATGTGTGTGTGTATTTGACTATACAACGCACAACATATATATTGAAAATAAATAAGATAACAAAAATAATATTATGTCATGAAGTACTCAGGGTGATTGACTTGAAACAAATAGTCGTTAGAATATTAAAAAGTGTCGTTTTGTATATTTTAAAAAATAAACCATAGCTGTTAGAAAATTGAAATGCGTAAAATGTTTATGAAATATAACGTTTTTATCCATACATATGATTATTCTTATTCATGCACGCATGTACATGATCTGAAACATTGACATGTCGATGTTATCGATCAACAGCTGTAAAACGCTCAGATCTGATCAGACAGAATAATAATGTGGACATTTTGAATTTGATATTGAGCACTCGTTATAAGCCCTGTACGAATTTTTTAGATTTTTGCCATGTGGATGTTTACCTTACCTGGATTACTATATATATATATATATATATATATATATATATATATATATATATATATATATATATATATATATATATATATGTGTGTGTGTGTGTGTGTGTGTATTTAGACAGCATTTTTTCATTAATAATGCGACAGAACTTTTCTGTTTAGTGATTCCTTTTTTTATTTTTTCCATACGTCGAATGATCTTTTTGACGTTGAAATGGAATAGATTAATTTAGGATCCGTGTGTTTGACTAAGGTTTTCGATTCTCTCCGGAATCATCTTCAGGTCTTTAATGGCAAAAAAAAAAAAAAGCGAGTGAAAGAATGGAATTTCTTAAAAAATTCGCTGACAAACCGTTCACGTAAAAGACGGACGTCTACATTTTGAAATGTGACGATTGAAACAGTTCTTCGTTTATTTATTAATTTTATTTATTATTATTCTTCTTATTTTTTATAATTTTAATTTAAAATAGTGGCCGATTTAATTTGGTCTAGTCTAATAATTATGGAGAAGGAAAATGGGGGAGATAGGCAGTAAGTAATTTTAATAAGATGTCCCTATTTTTTTAATTGAATAAGGCGACACCGGTTGGTGTCACTGAACTAAGCTAAGCATTTTAAAATAGTTTTACTTGTCTCATATGAAATGTTATTAATTTTAGGTTGCTGTGTGTTCATATATACGGCTTCAAGTATTTTTAATTTTTTAAAATTAGTTTCGGAATGTATTATTTTTGTGTTCATTACTAAGATCTGTCTCAACTCAGATGTAGGGCAGTTGTGCGTTTGTAGGTGTTTGTATATTGAACTAGTGTTGGCGAGGTGCATAGTGGGGCGACGGGATAGAGTGGTTGTTGTAAAACCAATGTAGCTATTATTATTTTGGGAGGTACATCCTCCTAAAGGGCATTTAAATTTATAAACTACATTGGTTCTTTCTAGTGTTTTAGGGGTATGAGAGGGGTTGTTTTTTACTACAAGGTTTTGCGTTGTGAATCTTTTATAATAAATAATTAATTTAATTTTGTTTTCTTCATCTGTTGGAGATATATATCGATGTGTGATATTCTTCATAGCGTTTTCTTCTAGTCTGAAATTTTGCTGCATTTGGTTGCGGTAATATATGTTGATGTAATTGGAGTTGTTATGTTGTATATTATTATTTATATTAGTGTTTGTCAGGTTTTTTATCATTGATTTTATTAGTTCGTCGACGAGGTAGTTGGGAAATTCATTGTTAATTAATACTTGTTTTATATGTTTTAGTTCGATGAATAGTGTTTTTTTAGAAGAGGAGATCAATTTTGCTCGGTTTAGTAAATTTTTTACGATAGCTATTTTATAACGGTGGGGGCATTCACTCTTGAAATTTAATAGGCTGGAGTTTTTGCTGGTTGGTTTTTTATAACACCTCTACCTATGAACTAATAAAATCAATGATATATATTACTGTAGGAAGTCCTTTCCCAAGTCCATATCCTGCCTTCACATTACTTAAGAGAAGTGTCATTGGGATCAAACTAATGACAAAAAACAAAGGGTAAAGACTATCGCTCTGGGAAATCCCTCTCCTGATTTTCACTTTACATCCTGAAGTTAAATTGGTTTCCCAATTCTTAATGCTATTCTTTAAAGCTGTTGGAATGTTGGGAGTTATTTTTATTATTGTAATCGACGTCGTTCAATAACTCTGTTTTATACAGAAATCCGCGTGGGGACCAATAATAATCTTGACTGAGTTGTCTCCTTATTCTCTAAATACATTATTATTATTTGTTGTTATTTTTTTGTTATTGTAATATACCCTTATTATTATTATTATTATTATTATTATTATTATTATTATTATTATTATTATTATTATTATTATTATTTGCATTCACTAGGAGTTCTCACACAAGTCATCGTCAGTGATTGATCACAGATAATAACCTGTGGTGTTCCTCGGAGTCTGAGTGACAACACGCCTCCCCAGATTGCCAGTACTCTCCACCGCTTTTCAATAATTTTGCAAATAACTTTACGGTATCGCAGCAGCCGCTTACCATCGATTTCTTGTTGGTTAAGACCATTTGTCTTCTCTCTGATTTGCCTGGCAATAAGCCTCCCAAAGGTCCCAGAACTCTCAGCACTCTTCCAGTGGAGGTCTGGTTAGTGCTCTTACTTCTTGGTCTTCCGATCCACCTTGACCCTTCACGACTATTTTGTGAGGTATCCGCTGAGGCTGGTGTCATCATCTTTTTGGGGGGTGGGCAGCTTATGATATTTCTTGCTGTTCTTGAGTTCATGTGATGTTGTTCTTCCTGTGGTTTTGTTTTCGCCTTGTAACTTCCATGTGACTTGTTACCTTTCGTAGCTTATGCGGGTTGGCTTCCACATTCAAGGATTTTCCTTAAGATAGCAGTTGTTTTTATCACTGCTGTCCTTTGTATGGTCTCACAATCTTTTTCTTCCTACTTTGTTTGGACTATTCTTTGTGCTTTTACGGTTAGTGGTATTATATTTACTTTCTTCATGCTCCATATCCCTTCTTATTCTCTGGCAAGATCCGTGTAGTTGCTTCGTTTTTCCGTCTCCTTGATTTTCACTCTTCGGTTTGCTGGAAGGGCAAAATCTACAACTTGGCAGGATTTTTCCTTCTTGTTGACTATTATGACATCCGGTTTCCTTGTTTGTATGACTTTATCTGTTTGCACTTTCATATTATTATTATTATTATTATTATTATTATTATTATTATTATTATTATTATTATTATTAGTAGTAGTAGTAGTAGTAGTAGTATTATTATTAGTATTATTATTATTATTATTATTATTACTATTACTATTACTATTACTATTACAATTATTATTACTATTACTATTACTATTATTATCATCATCATTATGGTGTGTCTATAAGTTTAAAATTCATAAATAAGAATGTCCATTAAGACGAAAAAGCATCTGTGTAGTAACAAGCAATTCCTTTTTTATTTGTAGAGTAAAATAATTTTGTCTATATACAAACATTGGAAGGAAGGTACTATTTGGTAGAAATAAGAGTAGTTGTAAATGAAGTAATCTTTTTATGCATTTTTTTCGAGAATCAATGTTTAATTATAAGAGTAAGCGAATATTTTGTGCAAAAATCGGTTAAAATGATAATTGTATATCTAAATAAAATTTTAATTCAAGTGGAATATAAATAGAAACTAAATGTCTGAGAATATGAAAATACACTAAAAGGAAGATAATATTCCATATGACTAAATATATTTTGTATATAAAGTAGTTTATTTAAGGAATATTCATTAGAAAAAAGAATTAGAAACAAAGCGTGTGATACTAAGACACCAGCACCATTGTGTCTACGGTAACTGACCTACTAAACCTTTTTTTTAATAGTTCACACCAAATAAGGCAATGTGCAATTGTAGACGTAAGGCAATACTTAGAATTACGGTAAAAGTTTGGAGGGTCATCCTAAATTAGGAACTGTGCAGTGAGATGATTGTAGCCTCAAGGGCGGAGGCGAAGATGTTTGGGGTGGGTGCCTAGTTAAGATATATTCTTTGTATTTTTATTTTAGTTTTAAATAGAGCGGGGAAGGCAAAGTAGGTGCTCGTTTAGTCCCAGGAGCGTACACAACCAGCCCATTAGTGGAGACTTAGTCCATGGGGGTTGTGGCCTCGGGAAAGCCTATCGGGGATAACTGTAGGGTCCCTTTCCATGCGCGACATAGAACGTAGAGCTACTCAGGATATCATACAACTGTTGATAGATGCGGCCGTTTTAAGCGCAACGTAAGCGTTTGGGATCCTGCACTATCAGTCGAAAACAGCAGCCAGACAAGCTGTCTATCTGTATCCTACACCTGTCGGAACAAGAGCGGCCCAGACCGGTCTTTTAAGGCTTTGTGACAAAATATTGCCCCCAGTTGCCCAGATAGAGAGAAAGAGAGACCAGGTTTATTGTCCTAGGTGTCTTTGAGGTGTCCCTGCGCTAGTACCTCTGTACCTGGCTAATATATATAGAAGGAGTGCAAAGGCTGGTCGATAGGCAGAGCCCACCTTTGACAGTAAAAAATTAATGTAGTTAGCTCTTATATTTTTCAACTGATATCTCTTAGCTATCTAGACATATATACCGATGAGGCATAAGAATTCACAGAGAACGGTAAGTGACTGCTCTCTCACTCTCTCTTTCGTTTTCTCCTTCTCTCTCCCCCCCCTCTCTCTCTCTCCCATTGTATCTATACGAGCAGATGGCTCTTTTAGAACTATAAAAAAATAACATTTTATTTCGGTCTTACACTCTCCTTTATCTCTTCTCTCTCACACCCCTCTCTTTCTCTAGCGACGCAAAATTTATTTTTTTATTGTCTTTAAAAGAGCACACCACCATACACACGCCATTGCTCAGGCGAATTAATTTCTTCTTACTTTAATATTGGAGGAGATTCTGCCGTATGTTTCCATATATGGGGATGTGTTCGTGTGTGCATGTGTGCTTTATAATAACCAGTATTTTAGTAGACAGATGATTGCCCGGAAATCGTTTAACATGAAATGTTTGAAATTAACATACGCGTTTCTAAAAAAACATTTAAACAAAATCCACAAAATAATCTCCTTAATTAATTATTCGTTTTTATTGGGTTTATTTATTCAGTTATGTTCATGTAATGCTTTTTTCTATTTCCGAATATGTTTATATCGTGAATAAATGCTTAGTGTTTTAGGTAAAAAAGTCATTTTCGGTACTTTCTAAGTTTCATCCCTGTCAGGAATCGTTAGTCTAGATGAAACGCGGACGCCTCTGTGTAAATTAATTGCCATAAATATATTTTCATAACTTAATATCTAGCTGTACTCTTCTATTGGGTATTGTAGAAGTAAATAATAAAAGTCCATACCCACTATATTATAGCTCTTTATAATATTGTATGTTAATACATGAAATATATATATATATATATATATATATATATAAATACTTCAAAAATGTGACCCGTAGGGTGAGTCATTGAACTCGGCTGAGGTTATTTGAATCAGAAAAAGTTAAACAACATACAATGAGTGAGAGTGAGAATGATAAATAGAGACTTAGTACAGCATGTGTCACTTTGTGAGTTAATTGCAAATTACCGTTTCTTAGTGCAATTAAAATGGAAGTTTTGTCTGACACAACTCAATATCAAAACTAAAGAACTTTTACGCATATTTCAAAATTTCCAAACCTATTATCGCCATATTTTCGAATATTTATTTCAAGAGTGCTCAATACAAAGTAGAGCTTTCTAATAACAAACATAATTTTTTATAACGGTACACAAATGCAATCGTGTTTCGACCCCCGATTACTGCAGACTTGAAGAAATCTGGGATTGAAAAACGATTGCAGTTGTGTAGCCGTCGAAATTCTATGTATGACTGCAAACTCGAAATCGTGGCAGATATTATGAACAAGAGTGCCTAATCCTTATCTGCCTTTCCGTCCTGCGATAATCTTCATCATTCCTATCGTCTCCACAACCACCACCACCACCACTATCCTAAACACACGCACACACATTTTCTTGCTTCCTTCCATTCCTCTTCATCCCCCATCCCCCCTGCAGCTTCCTATTTGCCGTACCAGACAATGCGAATGCTTTAATCCACCTTCTCGCAAATTGCATCTTAAACGACTAACATCGACAGAACGGCCGAGTCGGCCGAGTTTTTCCCCTGTTTACGATGACTCTTTACGTCCGGATACCAAATTAGCGACGATCTGCAGACTGACGGAATTTGCAATTGAGTCGAAACCGTCCCGATCCCGAGCGAAACACCAACATGAGACCAACAAGCTTATGTATTTATCTATATGTCTTTCTCTCTCTCTCTATCTCTCTCTCCTTCTCTCTCTCTCTCTCTCTCTCTCTCTCTCTCTCTCTCTCTCTCTCTCTCTATATATATATATATATATATATCTATATATATATCTATATATATATATATATATCTATATATATATATATATATATATATATCTTTGTATTTGTCTGTAGTTATCTCTATATGTATATATGAAGAGTTAGAACGCAAAACGCGATAAATCCAATTCGTTTAAATTGAGACATTAAACAATAAAAACACGAATATATTTAATCTAGACTTTAAATGAAAGCTGATTTTAATTTAAATCAAAAATAAATAATTTCGATATCATATTATGTAACAAATAGTGTTGGGGTGTCGTCGACTGTTGAAATGCAACACTTTTCGTAAAGACAGTTTCGTGATTTTGAAAATGGCGTTTATCGCGTTTTGCATTCGCAGTCTTCATATATATATTTTATATATTTATTTATTTTCTTATAAATAAAATTGTTATCCACGGAAACGTGTTTCGCTGTTACTACCGCTGATCAGCGTGGCTAACCATGGCAGGATTTGAAACTTTGATCACAGTAAGCAAGTGCGTTAACAAGTACGTTACGTGATAATTTATAGCTTGTTAAATTTATGTCGTTCCTTTTTACTGTTTTTATTGTTAGCGATATATATATATATATATATATATATATATATATATATATATATATATATGTGTGTGTGTGTGTGTGTGTTTTATTTAATTGGTATTTATATGATATATAATAATTACAAAGTTATTAAAAATATTTTTGTTAAATATTTATATATATATATTTATATATATATATATATATATATATATATATATATATATATATATGCACATATTATTTTTAATTATGATAATGATGATGCTTATTATTTCATGTATACACACATATAAAGTGGTATAATATATTGTGCCAAATAAATTTCAGCGCAGTTTCATATGTTAATACAACTTGTAGTGGTAATATACAAATATACTTATGGCAATTAAGTTGCACAGAGGCGTCTATGTTTCATCCCTGTCAGGGACGCGTCTGTGGAGGTTAATTGGCAACAATATTTTTTCATAGCACTATATATATTATTGCTGTTTACACTATATATAGTTTGGTCTTCCATTAATACCTTCGGTTTCACAGAAACACGTGAAACTAAAACCGCAGAGATAAAGATACCGAATGTAACTGATTCTTCTTTTTTATATCAATTTTGATTATTTATTATTGTTAAAAAATAACGAGCACTTTGTGCTGTCTTTGATCGGACTTGTTCCGTTTCCGAGAAGTTGATTCTAACTATTGAAACGTCGACTGAAGAATCGGTTACATTTGGTAACTTTGGCTCTGAAGACTGAGTCTCCACTGTTTTTGTGACAGAGAAATGTATCGATGGAAGATCAAACTGATGTATAGTCTAAATCAAGGGAGGCACGAGAGCGCTCTATCCCTTTAATAGACTTCAAAAACGGCCTATGCTAGAAATCTCATTTCTTTGATCAATCATAACTCAGAAACCAATAAACCAAATTAGTTAAAACTTTGCACAATTTTTTTTTATACGTTCTATAAGTGGGTAGAATTTCAGCATCATTAGTCAAGGCAACCCAGAGATCCAGAAAGATCAGGCCTGATTTTGTGTTATCCGTGTATACATACGTACGTGCGTCGGTATGTGCCACCCTGTATCTCATCAACTATTTGATGGATTCAGTTGATTTTTGGCAGAGATAGATGTTCTAGGGTCTAGTTGATGGCATTTTAATTTCAGTTTACTATATACCTTAGTTTTCCAGAAAATTCAAAAAAACCTTTAAAATGACCATTGTATTGAGGCATAGCCTTCACAAAAGTAGTGACATTCCATGATAAATGCCAGTATACTGAAATCATATGCCCTTAATAGGGTTAAGATGAAAATTCATATACACTAAACGTACAAAACAAAAGGAAATTCCCAAATGTTTACACTTTTATTGTCATTAAGGGTATGCGAGCACAACAGGGCTATGTATTTTACTGGTAGGAATTTTTCTTCAGCGCACCTCACACACTTCATCCACTGATGCATAGAGATTTATACTGTAGTGATGTGACAATGAAATGGTTTGGTTGATATGTAGTCATACCATTATTAATGACAATAAAAGTGTAAAAATTTGGGAATTTCTTTGCTTTTGTACATTTAGTGTATATGATTTTTTATCTTCACCCTAGTAAGGACATATGATTTCAGTATACTGGCATTTATCATGGAATTTAAATAAAAGTTGTATATGCTTTTGCACAAGTAATTGATCACTCTGGTTATTGCTCCTGTAACTATATATATATATATATATATATATATATATATATATATATATATAGGCAGTATCTTTTCTTGAAGGCAAGTGTTGTTAGATATAACCGACAACTTATGTCTGAAAATCTTTTCGTAGATCCTTTCCATTGTCTAAATCAGAATCTTAGTTTCGGATGGGGGGTGGGGGGGATTGGCCGATGAATCTGCCATAATTTTCATTTGTGTCCCTACTAATTAACAGAATTAAATTCAATACCAGCAATACTATACTAAAATGCCTAGAATGCTAACTATAGTTTCGTACTTATTTTATAATTCCCGCCAAAACGATCTATAATACGAACACATGGTCTGTACCTGATTATCCTATGAGTCTGAAAGTACTTGGGAGACAAATTAAAACTATGGCAGATTCATCACCCCCTCAACCCCCACCCCGAAACTAAGATTCTGATCGGACAATGGAAAAGATCTACGAAAAGATATCCAGACATAAGTTGTCGGTTATATATATATATATATATATATATATATATATATATATATATATATATATATAACATTAATACAACAAAAGATATAACAGGCAACTAATATCTTCAATTAGTGGACATCCGGATAAGAATAAAGCTCAATATACTGGATAGAGTTTAAATAGCAATAGATAAAGTGAAAGAATAAAATAAGGTGCGAATTAAATTTTATTACAATTTATATACAATTTGCCTGAACTTTGAATTGTAATAAAATTTGATTCGTACCTAATTTTATTCTTTCACTTCATCTATTGCTATATATATATATATATATATATATATATATATATATGATGGTCAAATTTTTAAATATTAATGGGCGATTTCATTTCCGTTTTTTTCACAAAACTATTCATTCGTGACGAAGAGCGCAGGTAGTTTGAAATGTTGAATTACCATGAAAAAATATTTAAATAAACACAGCATCGTTTTATGCTTCAACCACCATCCACTCATAAGTATCCCTGCTAAATTATACAAAATGTTATTGTTTCAATCTTTCTAATGATCTTTTTGTGTTAAAATAATTAAAAAAATAACGTATATTCCATATCTTCGTTGAATCATCTTCAGGTGAAAAACATAAATGAACAACAAAGTTGGAGAAGAGAAGAGAATTTCAAAAGATAGCCGAGAACGCACACGTGAAGTCAGTCAGACGCAAAAAGAACAGACTCGTACAGTTCCAGGAAAGACGTTGCAAAATTAAATTCCGTAACGCTAGAATAAGCGTCACGGAATTTAATTGTATTACGTTAATCATTTCAAAATATTGTTACTAGTTTCATACGTAATTTAATTGTATTACGTTAATCATTTCAAAATATTGTTACTGGTTTCATACGTAATGTTATTAATTGAAGGTTCTTGTATTAATAATGAAGATAGCTTCGATCATTTAAATTGTTTTTAATTGGTTCTTGATTTGAACACAAAAATAATCATTAGAACAATTTAAAAAATACAAAAAATATTACTTAAACACACACACACACATATATATATATATATATAATTATTAATGACACTATATGTATTACCATATACTATCAGTTGCCTTTTACTTTGCAGTCTCCTTAAAACATTCAGCTCGATGATTGTCAATTAGTGACAACAGAGCAAATATAAGTCAGGTTGATATTATATTCCAATAACCATGTTTTTATTTTATTATTTTTATTTTTTCACATTGCCAAAAAAGATAACATTTCTGTGAGATATATTTTTACGGTCCGTTTCATTTGTCTTGTGCCAAACAACATTTTTATGTCAATATCGTCTCTGCAACACTACAAGATCATCAGAAAAATTCACAAAGAGTAAAACGTTATTGGATTAAAGTGTCTTAAAAAACCTACACTATATAGTGGTTAATTTTTGGGTGAAACCAAACAAAAAACAAAGAAAAGAGCAAACTAACACGTGGGGGAACCCATTAATACGCCAAAATGGCAGAGACGATATTAACATTCTGTTATTTTTAACAATGTTTGCATATTTCGATCTTTGAAAAGCCTTGGCTTAAGGAAAGAATAATAAACACTAGTTTATTACTGAATACACCTTGCATTGAACAATTGAAATTTGAAATTAATTTGGACAATCGTCACATATTTATCACTCTTTTTTCTTCTCTCTCTCTGTCTCTGTCTGTCTGTCTCTCTCTCTCTCTCTCTCTCTCTCTCTCTCTCTCTCTATATATATATATATATATATATATATAATGAAAATGACAAGAGGGAAACCAAAATTATGATTTATGTATTACTCAACGTTTCGTCATTATTTCAAGACTTCCTCAGGATGATTGGTTTAAAGAAAATAACACACAAAGTACAACATATTTAAAACAGTAGTAGTAAGTAGAGAGAAGCTTAAATGACCGCTTATGAAAATATAAATTATGAGCTACAAATAGATAGTAGCAGTAGAATGAATTGAGTTGACTGTGGAACGTGTGAGGAGAAAAATTGTGGCGGTCAGAGTTATTAAACCATTATGGAGGGGGAGTGAGCATGCGTGATGTAAGCTGAAAAAGATCACTTATGAAAAGATAAATTATAGACTCAAAAAGATGGTAGCAGTGAGAGCAAATACATTAACTGGGGAGGTGTATGGTGCAAAAATTGGTAGCGGTCGGAGTTATTAAAACCATGACGCAGGCGGATGAAACATGCGTAATGTTTATTGAAATTAGATAGTTGGTATCGAAGCAGGAGCACGAAAGGGATACATACCAAGGTCGCATAAAGGGATGGTGTAGGCGGGGGAAGAAGATGAGAACAAGATGTAGCGAGGGGAAGGTGATGTTTAATATATATAAATATAAACATATATACATGTACACATTTATACATATATACATATATACACATATATCAATTTTGTAGTCAGAATGAAATAAATTATCATTTATATATATATATATATATATATATATATATGCAAACATTGTTAAAAATAACAGAATTCGTCTGCTTTCAATTTTTCTGATGTTAATTTTTGTATTAAAATAATTTAAAGAAAAATGTTCCATAGGTTTCACAGGTTTCGCGAACGTTTTCGATTCTTCGTCAAATCATCCGTAGCTGTCAAAAGCAAATGAACAAAAGAGTTGGAGAAAGAAGAGAATTTAAAAAAAGACAGCAGAGAAACGCGCAGATAACGTTTCTTCGCATAGTTCCAGGAAGTCATTGACGATTAAAATTCAGCACTAGCAAATATATGCTCCCACCGGTCGCATATTTTCGCTAGTATATATACCAATTCTCCACCACACATTCCGCAGTTAACTTAATATCTTCCACCGCGACCATCTAGTTGAGCTCTTAATTTATCTTTTCATAACGGTCTTTTAGGATTATTTCCTTCTACTTTACGTCACAGAAGGACCAAACTTTTTCAAATATTTGTATTTTTATATTTATAATCGCTAAACAAATCATCGCGAAGAAGTCTTGAAATAAAGACGAAATGTTGCTGAATACATAAATATTTTGTTCATGTACTATTACGTGGGAATATTGTTTCCATTATATATATATATATATAACCCCTTTCGTACACTCTCTCTTTCTCTGTCTTACTCTCGATGTCCGTCTGTCTCCCTTTTACTAGATTAGTTAATTATAGATGATATACACTCTTGTGCAAATTTGTTTTCTTTCCCTCCTCGGGAAAAGAGCGAGAGGAATCTTTTTTGATCGTGGGTCGACGGCGAAAAGCGGCACCCCACCGTTGGGCGAGGGTTGATGTCCGGTGCATTTGCAGCAGCAAATCGCCTAGGCGGCTTTCGTTCACGCTTTCAGAAGTCATTTGTATCATTATTCCTTTCAACTCTACACAAACTTCCTTAACGACTTAACGTTTGCCTTTCTCTTTCTTGCTTTCATCTATTTTACCTATTTTTTTGTTTCATTGTTAGATCCGTGTGATCTGTATCATGCGTTTACGCGTGTGTGTGTGTAGTCTGTGTGTGTGTGTGTGTAGTCTGTGTGTGTGTGTGTGTAGTCTGTGTGTGTGTAGTCTGTGTGTGTGTGTAGTCTGTGTGTGTGTGTGTAGTCTGTGTGTGTGTGTAATCTCTGTGTGTATGTAGTCTGTGTGTGGGTGTGTGTGTAGTCTGTGTGTGTGTGTGTGTAGTCTGTGTGTGTGTGTAGTCTCTGTGTGTGTGTTGTCTGTGTGTGTGTGTAGTCTGTGTGTGTGTAGTCTGTGTGTGTGTGTGTGTAGTCTGTGTGTGTGTGTAGTCTGTGTGTGTATGTGTGTGTGTGTAGCCTGTCTGTGTGTGTGTAGTCTGTCTGTGTGTGTGTAGTCTGTATGTGTGTGTGTGTGTGTAGTCTGTATGTGTGTGTCTGTGCGTGTGTGTGTAGTCTCTGTGTGTGTGTGTGTGTGTGTAGTGTCTGTGTGTGTGTGTGTGTGTGTGTAGTCTGTGTGTATTATTCTGCTACGGAAGAAACCGATCGGAAACCCATTTACAACACGGTGTTTATCGTCCATGATGGGCTAATCTATCTACAGAACTAGACGAATAGCCCACTCAGGACAGGTATAAGTAATACGCATACAATTTTGAGCTACACATTTGCATACTTAAAGATATATTAGAGATACAAGTGTACGCTATACATCCCATAAATGACGAAACTTAATTCAGTTTTGACAATTTAAGTAACTGTCTTTTTTTATTAAGTAGGGAATCGTATCTTGCTTATTTTAATGTTTCATTTAGGGATCAGCTTCGGGGTACATCACCTACACAAATTCTAAATAATAATAATAATAATAATAATAATGTGCCTACGATACTCACTCTGTTTCCTAGAGTACGTATCCCATAATTAATATTGATAAATTCATTAGTAAAGAAGTTTATCCCGCATATGCATATTATTGACGCTCAAGCGCGTAGCGGTCAACATTTTATTACTTAATATAACTCCAAATTTGATGTAGAGCAATTCTTTTCTTTATTAATTTTTTGTATCTCGTTTATTTTAATTCGGAGGGGGCGGAGTTTGGTGTCACACACTTAAATAGTAAAGTTTACAAAAAATAAATAATTTGCATACGTTACTCACGGTGTTTTCTTAAAGTTTATATTCCATAATTCATAAAGATCGGTTGATTAGTTTAGGAGTGAATCCTACATATAAATATATAAACATTTAGGCAACATTCCATCATCTACGCAAACTCTACTAAACATAAAAGAAAATCCTTGCTTAATTATACTATTTTTTATTTTGCAAATTTTTTCTAATCTTTTTAATCTCAAAATCAACGGATTAATAAACGTTCCATATATATCACGAGTACTTTCGATTCTTGTTTGTCGTTGTTGTCCTCTTCTATAACCAATGTTTTTTTCTCCTTTCAGAGGTTTAGGTTCTTTTGTTCGTTTGTTTATTGGGGTTCTTGTCCTGTTTCCCATTCGTTGATCCATTCTTTGATGGACGTGTTAGTATATTTAATCTAGTAATTACAAAATTCGGCCCCGTTAGTTAATCAGATCTACATTATACACATTTAGGATGTGTGGGAGGAGTATGTTAACCATTTCTGTTTCTATTTTACATTTTTATCCAGTCTCTCGTTTAGTAAGGATGTCAGTGTCTTTATTTAGATATTTTCTAGCTATTATATAAAGGAGGGGTGTCTGTTTAGGGATCTGTCTGTGTACCCAGCTAAAAGTTAAATCTACACACAAACCCACATACTGAAACTGAATATCAGGTGTAGCAGCAGACACTAGGAACATCTACCTGAGAGAACTGTGGGGAATGAGACATATACCATCCATTATGACCATGAAATCCCCACAGCTACCTATCTGGAAAACGCAGCTGTCAAACCTGACATTGTCATATGGAACAAGAGAGAGAGAGAATGGCAACTTTGGTTGAGGTCAGTGTCCCTAATGATGGGGGTCTAAACAGAGCTGAAAGGGAGTAAAAAACAAAATATCTAAGTCTAATGTATGATATGAAAAGAAACTGGAACCTCAAAGAGATCTCCATCATTCCAGTTATCATAGGAGCCACTGGACTCATGAAGAAGAACTTGAAAAATTATTTAGCAAGTATACCTAGTGAACCAAGTGCAAGAGAAATTCAAACAACTGCACTCAAGGGAACAGCCAGAATCCTGAAAAGAGCTCTCGGTTGGAGTATGTAAATAGCGGGTGATCGTATGGCATTTGGAAGAATGCTCCGTCCTCAGCAAATGAATGAAAAGAAAAATAAATAAAAAAGAGAAAAAATATATTCTTTTTTGGCATTGCATTGCCTCTAACAAAATATTTTCACATTTTCTTAATATTAATTATTTTAGCGATCAACAGGCACATAATTAATCGCGGGCATATTTAGAGCGACATTTGAATGTTATTATATAGTAATATGGAAAGAAAATGCTGAGCATCAACAAAAAGCTAATTGCTTGGGTGTTATTTAGCTCCAGCCCCTGTACAATCGCCATATGTTACTTCCTTGTACCTGTTTTACAAGTACTTCAATGGACTGTGCTCTGATGAGCTTGCTACTCTGGTACCCCCACAACGTAAATTCACTAGACCAACCCGACAATCTGTCAAATCCCATCCATTCACTGTGGAGGTCCCCAGATGCCGAAGAGCTTTCTACTCCAAAAGCTTCTTTCCTCGTGCTGTTGGACTATGGAACTCCCTCCCTCATCCCTGTTTTGCTGACGGTACTGATATGCAGAAATTTAAAACTAATGTAAACAGACATCTCGCTGCACAGCTCCCAATTTAGGTTGGCCTCCCTAAAAAAAAAAAAAAACTCTCACCATTTTTCTCAGTAGCCCGTTACGTCTACAGTGGCGGTCTGCCTTGTTTGGGGTGAACTAAAAATATGTACGATTTTCATCACCTAAATGTTTATGGTATACAAACAATTACATAAAATAAACTAATAAAAACAATTACATAAAATACATTAAATCCTATCTATATATACACTACAAACTACATCAACCTCTTAATAAATCATATATTTGTCATTTTATTGGACATTTTTATATTTCTGATTTGCATATTTGTGTCGTTCTGTTTCGTTCTTTCTTGACACTTAGGTATTTTTTGTGTTCAGAAATACAGAGGCAAAAATATCAAGATGTGTCGTACTGCGTCATTTCACGCGAACTCGTCCAATAAGGGTAACAAAAATAACGACAATTTTATAAATCCGTTGATTTATACCGCGCGTGTACACATACACAAAGCATACCCTTACGTTTTCGCTCCCTCTCCCCACCACTGTCTCTCTCTCTCACGCACACACACATAGTGCCATGGCTTCCATTCAAGCGTAGACATATACACGCCTTACTACGCCCAATGCAGCTCACACACATACAGTAGAACGCGACGGCGGTAACACGAAAGACCACGCGCGTAATGTCCGCTTTATTAGCAAAGATGTTTTCACATTGAAAGGTTCAGATGCTCTTAAGATCCGCCTCGAAATAAATAATACAAAATAAAAGTAAAAAAAATAATTAAAAAAAATAATAAAATAAAGAATAATAAATAAATAAAAACGGCGGGAAAAAAACGATTTAAAAAAGATTAGAAAAACAAAAAAAAACACAAAAAAGAATCCAGCTGAAACAAAAATAAAAAGATGACTTCGTGTGCGATTCCGAATTTTTATCGGATTTGTGTTCCGACTTTACAGCAGATTAGGGCAGGGACGTGACTGGGGATTTGGCCGCTGCGGCAACGTCTTCCAAGATACCTTAATAAAATCATACAAACCAATCTTTCAACCTCGATCAAGACCCGAGTTAAATACGTCGGCCATTTTGTTTGTTTTCTTAGTTCTTCCCGCCAAATCTAACATTACTTCTGTCATTTTACTCTCTTGATCGGCCATCTTATTGCGATTATCATCAAAAATGTTTGTTTTTCGTCAGTTAACACTAGCTCTACATACCCAGCGCTGCCCAGGAGTCTTAAAGTTACATTTCATTGTTATGTTGTCGTCTGCTCATTAAATTAATAATTGAAACAAATTTATATAAAACTACGAGAATGATATGTGAACCGTTCGATTCCTATTGGATCGGATTAAATTATTTGATTCAGGACAAGGTGAGTTTTCAAACCAGTTAAATATTAAAAAAAAATAAAAAAAATTACCCTCTTTCTACTCGCTATACACCCCCTCTCTCTCTGTTCCTCTCTTTTTCTTTTCAACATTGTGTCTTAGATGGGTATATTTGCTGATAACACACCGTGCTACTCTCGCCATGTGGGTAAAACCGACGCGCACATATCCGAGGCAATGGCTGAATCCTTAGAAAGTTACCCCCAGTCTCTAATATAATAGGGTCATAAATAGATGGAAACATTTAATGCTGCTAAGACAAAGCTTTTTTTATTAAACAACTACAAGAAACGTCTTCAACCACCGATTGCCATGGCAAATAACACCCTACCTATGAGTCCAACGTTCAAAATCCTCGGCCTAACATTCACAGGTAATAAATACATTGAAGACAATTCCAAGGCTGCGGCAAAAAAACGTGGGCTCCCTCTACCGTGCTAAAAACGCCTCACATATGACAGTATCCTATATCTCTACAAAGCCACCATCTGCCCAGGCATGGAGTATTGTTGTCACATCTGGGCTGGTGCACCATCCACAAGTCTCCCCCTCTTAGACAAGGTAAAAAAAAGTGCCTCTAATCTAAAAAGTCTCTCACTATCCACCAAGCTCGAGCCCCTGCCCCATCGCCGCAATGTTGTTTCTTTGTGCTTGTTTTACAAGTACTTCGATAGATTATGCTCCGATAAACTTGCTGCTTTGTGCCCCCAAGACCTAAATACACTCGACTAACCCGACAATCAGCTAAATCCCATCCATTCACTGTGGAGGTCCACAGATGCAGGTGAGCCTTCTTCTCAAAAAGCTTCTTCCATCGAGCTGCCGGCATTTTGAACTCCCTCCCTGCTCTCTGTTTCCTCGACTGTACCGATATGCAGATATTTAAAACTAATTGAACAAGCATCTCGTTGCACAGCTCCTAATTTAGGATGACCTTCTAAACTTTCACCCTAATTCTCAGTAGCCCCTTACATCCACAGTGGCGGCCTGCCTTGTTCGGGTTGAACTAAGTTTTAAAAAATACTACGATAGTATTACTGCTGTGATGATATTCTCTTTCATTTATAATGAGCTATTTAATTCTGTTTATTATTCCATTTCTTTATTACCTTCGACAGACACAAAAATAGCACACATACATATATAGTAAATTATGAAAATATATTTATGCAAATTAAGCTGCAAATAGGCGTCCGCGTTTCATCCCCGAAGGCTAATATATATGTGTGTACAGTAATTATAGCAGCTACTGGGCTCATGAAAAAAATAGAAACTACCTGGCGAATATACCCGATGAACCAAGGTCAAGAGAGCTCCCTACAATTGCGTTTAAAGGGACAGTTATACTCCTAAGACAATTTATCGTTTAGAGTCTCAGAAATAGCTGGAAAACGTTTGCCATCCAAGGAAAAAACAAAAAGATCACCCAATTAACAGTATATATATATATATATATATATATATATATATATATATATATATTGTATGGTACAGAGTTTTAATAAAGAGTGAAATAATGTTAGACACACTGCCATTATTATCTATGATGAGGATTTGTTTATGCTTTATATTATAAAAGAGGAAAAAAGAAACACGAGAAGGGGAACAAACATGAATCCTCTTTTATAATATAAATCATAACAAAATCCTCATTATAGATAATAAAGGCACTGTGTCTAACATTATTTAACTCTTTATATATATATATATATATATATATATATATATATATATGTATATATATATGTATATATATATATATAAAGTAAATGAGTGATGAAAATAAAAATTGGATAAATGGCAATATTTATTAATTCACCAAATACAAGTATTCAGAAAAAGGAATATATAAAAAAAAACACATATTCCTTTTTTATATTCCTTGTTTGTATGCAACATTGCTGCTTTGGTGTCAACTCGACGTAAATACCCTCGACCAACCCGACTATCAGCTAAATCCTACACCTTCTCTGTAGAGGCCATCAGATACCGGAATAATTTATACTCTAAGCGCTTCTTCACTTTGACTGCATGCTTTTAAAATTCCCTCCCTTTTTCACTGTTACACTGACAGTACTAACATACAGAAATGTAAATGCAAACATCACGCTTCACAACTCTCCACTTAGGATTCACTTATGGATATGCCCCTTAAATAACAGTCTTTTGTGTATCAGTTGCACTGTGGCTTTTTTTGTGGTGAATAAAAGTCATATATATATATATATATATATATATATATATATATATATATATATATATATATATATATATATAAGAATTGTGGTTACCCACGCTGTTAAAAACCTTTTTCAATAATTATTTATTATCTTATCATTTTAACATTTAAAGTTTTTTTAAAATATAATTTCATAACGCGTTTCGAGCATTTATCGTTTATCCATTATGCTCTCTTCAGATGTATATTCCATTTGATAAAAGTGTTTACTTTGAGAAAACATTTCATTTTTCTTTCATTTAAAAGTGTCTGTTCCATTTGACAGAAAAAAATGTTTGCTCCATTTGACAGAAAAAATGTTATCTTGTTGAGATAAAAATATATTCCGTTTGGCAAGTGTTTGGTCATTTGAGTACATTTGTGTATTAGGTTTAACTACTTTAATTGCTTTTATGGTGCCAGGCGAATCCGTATGGTATGTGTGTGTGTGGTCATTCCCGGTCATCCATGACGGTGTCCCTGGTGGGTTCACACATGAATGTGGATGTGTGTTTGGGTTTGGAGTGAGGATGTTTGTTTGGGTTTGGAGAGATAGATAGAGAGAGATGAGTAGAAAAGAGGATGGGTGAGTAGATAGATAGGGAGTGAGGGAGGGAGACAAAGGAAGAGAAGGGGGAAAAAGATTGAGGGTAAATATAAATATAGATAGAATTATAGAAATAGATATATATATATATATATATAGATATATATATATATATATATATATATATATATATATATATATATATATATATATATATATATATATAGATAGATAGATACACATGGGCATTATCTGGAATTTTCCACTGCTGCATGAGTGTACATGTTTGGAGATAGGCAATTTTCTATTTTCTTGAATTTTAATATTGCTCTGATGGAAGGCCACTCTATTATGGAATGTTTTTGTTGCACCTATATAGTATTTTTTACATGTTATGCATTCAAGTACATATATGACATTTTGTCATATATGTACTTGAATGCATTTCAAGAAAATAGAAAATTGCCTCCAAACATGTACACTCATGCAGCAGTGGAAAATTCCAGATAATGTCCATTTTCCAAACTCAAGACTATTCATACCTCCTAACACAAGAAAAAATCTTCATATCCAAATTCAACCCACCATTAAATAAATCATAAGACAAATCACACCACAGACATATAAAAACAAGTACGAAGACATGTATAAACAGGAACCCATCTGCACTCGGACACGTGTGCATTTGCACACCCTCACACATCGAACGAATACATACACCATGTGCGTGTATTCATGCATACATGCAGATAATAACATGAATGTGTGTATCTATCTATCTATCTTTCTATCTATCTATCTATATATATATCTTTCTATAATTCTATCTATATTTCTATCTACTCTCAATCTTTCTTCCCCCTCTCTTTCTTTTTCTCGCTCCCTACCTATCTATCTACTCACCCATCCTCTTTTCTACTTATCTATCTCTCTCTATCTATCTCTCCAAACCCAAGCAAACATCCTCACCCCAACCACCCACACATCCACATTCATGTGGGAGCCCACCTTCGAAACCGTCATGGATGACCGGGAATGACCACACACACACATACCATACAGATTCGACCGGCACCATAAAAGCAATTAAAGTAATAAAACCTAATACACAAATGTACTCAAATGACCAAACACTTGCCAAACGGAATATATTTTTATCTCAACAAGATAACATTTTTTCTGTCAAATGGAACAAACATTTTTTCTGTCAAATGGAACAGACACTTTTAAATGAAAGAAAAATGAAATGTTTTCTCAAATGAAACACTTTTATCAAATGGAATATACATCTGAAGAGAGCATAATGGATAAACGATAAATGCTCGAAACGCGATATGAAATTATATTTAAAATAACTTAAAATGTTAAAATGATAAGATAATAAATAATTATTGAAAAAGTTTTTTTACTAGCGTTGGTAACCACAATTCTTTAAATATACTTTTTTTCTCTCGTTGGAACTGCACTGATGCTACACAACCCCCTTCTCTCTCTCTCTCTCTCTCTCTCTCTATATATATATATATATATATATATATATATATATATATATATATATATGTATATATATATATATATATATATATATATATATATATATATATATATATATATATATAAATATATATTGAAAAAAACCATAACAATGGTGGTGTAAAATAAATAAAATTTATTTTAATCTTAGTTTTCGAGAATATACTTCTCATTTTCAAAGTGGTTTTTCTCTTCTTTTTTTTCATCGTCTGATGGAAATTGACGTTTTGGTCAGAAAATCTCGTTATGTATGAAGGCGAGGTGATGCCGGTTTGAATAAGAAACGGTATTTAGACATATTTTTTAAAACCATTGTTTCGTAGTAGTATTATATGTTTTTTTTGAAAAAAACATAACAATGGTGGTGTAAAATAATAATAATAATAATAATAATAATAATAATAATAATAATAATAATAATAACAATAAAATTTATTTTAATCTTAGCTTTCGAGAATATATATGGTTTTTTTCATAAAGAAGCTGTGAGTCATTTAAAACAAAAGAAAAAAGAAAATGAATTTTAAATTTCCAGCGAAACTAACTAAATCCAAAATATCACAAACTTAGCACTTGCATAAGCCAACACACCGTTGGAAAATTCATAGATAAAAAAGAGGATTCAAGTATCTAACAGTGAAACAAAAACAGGGGACCTTAACTTGAGCGTGAAATATTAAAACGGGAATCATCAGCTGTTTACCATGTAACTGTGTCGGAGATTTAAAAACAGGGCAGTTATAATATTCATGGCTCTCCAATGGTACTGATCAAACTACCATTTTCCCAATAATCAAGTGTAGAAATAATTCAGTTTAAATTTCACTTATGTATACCTTAATAAATAATAATAATATAAATAATAATAATATATTACCCTTAAGACTACATATATATATGTATGTGCGTGCGTATGTGTTGTATGTGTGTGTTTGCAAATAAACAATTGGAAAACAAGATTCTAGCGACTATATCTTTATTTTCCACTATAGAGATTCATTTTCAAGAATTACAAGATAAGAAACTAAAATGATCTCAACAACATTAACTTTTCGGCGATAGATTTTTTCTAAACTCTATGAAGATAGAAATACAGACGTATAACTGTATTAACTCTAAAATGCGCTAGATTCACTCAAAAGAATCATACAACGAATTTCAACAACAACCTTAACATCATAGTAATTTCATCTTGTGCATCTAATACAAAAATTATTAGTAAAAGAATTTTAGACAAAATATAACTTCAGGTGAAGCAAAAACATACCATGATTTATGGATCGTCTCTGAAGAGAACCTGAACTGGTTCGAAAAACTACCTGAAAGTATAAACCAAAAATTCATTTTACCCTTCGATTTCCCCAACGTTATTAAATAAAACTATATATATGGCTAATAAAGAAACACATTTGATAAAATTAGAAATTGATATAATTAAACTAACTAGGAGGAAACACAACCTAATATGAGAACAAGCTATAGACTAGCAAAATAGAAAGTTCATTTTGATATAACCATGGGATTCCAGATTCTGCACAATCTACTGATTTAGTAGGTCTCTACATTGTCTAAAAAATACAAAATATACCTGTGATGCTTAAAGTCAATTTTTATAATAGGAACCTGGATGAAAAATTGGCTTTGCTACTTTAAAAAAACTAAAACTCAAAATAACCATAGAATAAAATAGTAAAATTTATTAATTTTAATGAAAAACACTTTACACTCTGCTACAATCCTAATCATACTCCGCACGATATAAATAGTAATCATACAAACATTTACAACTAGTTATTTCCCTTGCATCAGAAATGTTGAGAGCTCAAAGTAGGACCATTTGGTAGTGGCTAATAAAGTAATAAACCACGTATAAATCATCATTAAGAACTAGTTATTTTCCTTCAATATGCAGAAACACAAAACATATATATATATGTCTATGGATATTAAAATATTTATTTATATAGTAATTATATATAGGGAGAGAGAAAGAAAGAAATAAAGTGAGAGAGAAGGGGTTTTAAAAACCGCTGACATACCTATAGTACATAAATGGTTAGCCGACACCATCAAATGGTCCTACTTTGAGCTCTTAACATTTGATGCAGTTTTGTGTCACAAAGAGAACGATTAGGTGGCGTTTGAGTAATTGATAGGCTTGGAAAATAGGATAGACAGAAAAAAGTAAAGAAAAGTTGGGAAAAATCGATTAGGCAGTAAGGTAGAGGATAAAACCTTGCCCAAGGGTTTCTGAGACAGTCTGGTATTGTGTCAATTATATTGAACCCATAGATGGAACCCTGGCACGTACCTACAGTGCATGTTAAAGAGGATATGAGAATGGTTGTAACTCAGCGATACCTCCCCACTCCCCAAAGTTCCCAGATTGGGGCCTCACCAACGGATGTGCCCTAAGGGCTTGTGATTAAATCCTTACTTCGTAAGTCCTGTATGGAAATCATGTCCTTGATGATTTATTTATTTTTAATTATTGTCAAATCGAAATTTAACTGCAACCCGATATAAGAATTACGGGTCAGCGTATTGTAATGGTTCGTTTTTTATTGCCTTTTTTAGTTAGTGTCTAATATGTTTGTCAATTTTACATTGCCGTTAAGAACATTGAGAGAGACACGCTCATATATCCCGAGAAAGGTTGGCAAACAGAAGCTTTTACAAGAAGAGAGGTGTAATGCTTATGAGACATTCTCACAGTGATGGCCCCTTCCCTTCCATTGAATTGGGATATCCATCGGCACCTAATTGTGAATGTGAAAAGAAAGGGGATAGGCAGGCGGGGTATGAATGGGTGGGTGAAACAGTGTAAAGGGAGCAAAAAGAAGAAGAAAAAAAGAGAAGAAGAAAGAGAAGAAGGGGAAGAAGAGGAAGGAATCGAGTGAAAAAGGTGAAATACAAAGATGTTTAAAGGGAGAAGGGAGCAAAGAAGAAAAGAGAGAGGATAGAAGAAGAAGAAGAAGACGCGGAAAAGATAGAAAGACGAGAGGGAAAAGGAAATTAAGAGAAAAGAGAATGAACTTGACGAAGAGGAAGACAAAACTGACCAATTGGAAGAAGAAAAGGTAGAAGACGAAAAGAATAATAAAAAAAAATAAGGAGGTAAAGAAGGAGGAAGCTAAACGAGAAATAGAAGTTATGCAAGGAAGAAGAAGAAGAGAAAGAAGAAAATGGAAAGAATAAAAGAAGGAAGAGAAAATAAGAAGACAAAGAAGAAGAAGAAGAAGAAGAAGAAGAAGAAGAAGAAGAAGAAGAAGAAGAAGAAGAAGAAAGAAAAGAAATATGAGAAAATGGAGGAGAAATGAGGAAAAAAAAATTAATGATGAGAAGGAAGAAATAAATAAATCAGAAGTAGAAGAAAAAAAGAAGAAAAAGATGAAGAGGGATGAGAGAGATGAGGCGTGTATGTGTGGGTGTGTGTGTGTGTAGGGGGGTATCACCCTGTTTAGTGTTTATATATTTATTTAACAAAGTGACAATTTGTCTATTCCCCTGCGCCCCCTCTTCTTCTGCGACAGAGCTACGTGCTTAAAAGCGGATTTGGCCGATTTTAAAGGGGGTATGATTTGGATTAGCAAATCTCACCGAGACAATGATCAAACCGGGTGGGAGCGGCATTAGGAGTCATCGTAGTGCCTCCCTCCCCCCCACCCGCGAAGTGGGGGTCGCTGGTCGGTTCCTCCGGTCATTCCGCCGTTAACACCTTTTCGGTTGGCAATGAAGCACCTGCCTTAGAACATGGCCCAACACTATGTTCCTTTTGTTGTCCTACTCTCAAGGCGTAATTTGATACGAGGCGAGTGACGATGGGGCAGGCCAACAATGCATGGACAGAAAAAACTTATTCTTATAATTTTTGAATAAAAGAAAACCGAAAAATGAATTTGGAGAGTCATCGATTTCTTTTTGTGATACAAGGAAAAAAGAAAAAATATAACTGTACACACAATTATATATCTATAATATATAAATATTAAAAGTATACCTGTCCCAGGATGAGTAAAATCAATTATCAAAACAGTTTTGCACGAATTTTATGTCGTCTTACAAAAATTAAAAATCAATATATAATGTTAGTAGACCTTATGCCTAATATCCTTATTCCAATTTTGATAAAAATGCCTTACATGATTTTGAAACTAGACAATGTCTAAAATTTATGGTTTAAGGTGCTAGGGGTCTTGAAAGTCAGAGGACCTAGCTTAATTAGTGTCAATGACAATGCATCAACTTTAATGTAAATCTGAAATATTTTAATTTTCAAATGGAAGGTTGTGTCGATCTAAAATCCCTTTCAAATACTCGAAAAAAATTCATTGATGACGAATAAATATTGTTAATATTGATGACAAATACATATTGTTAATGTTGATGACAAATACACATTGTTAATATTGATGACTAATGCATATTGTTAACATTGATGACTAATAAATATTGTTAAAATTGATGACAAATTCATATTCTTTACATGAATGACAACTACATGTTCTTTACATTGATGACTAATACATATTGTTGACATTGATGACTAATACATGTTGTTAACATGGATGATTAATACATATTGTTAACAAGGATGACTAATACATATTGTTAACAAGGATGACAAATACATATTTTTAACATTGATGACTTATACATGTTGTTAACAAGGATGACAAATGCATGTGGTCAAGATTGATTATTAATACATGTTGGTAACATTGATGGCTAATATATATTTTTCCATTGATGACTAATACATACTTTTAACATTGATGACTAATACATATTTTTAAAATTGATGACTCATACCTTTTTTTACAAGGATGACAAATACATGTTGTTAACATTGATTCCTAATACATATTGTTACAATTGATTACTAATACATTTGTTAACATTGATGACAAATACATATTGTTAACATTAATGACTAATACATATTGTTAACATTAATGACTAATACATATTGTTAACATTGATTACTAATACATATTGTTAACATTGCTGACTGATACACAATTGTTAACATTGATGACTAACACACATTGTAAACATTGATGACTAATACATATTGTTAACATTGATTACTAATACATATTTGTAACATTGATGACTAATACATATTGTTAACATTGATGACTGATACACAATTGTTAACATTGATGACTAACACACATTGTAAACATTGATGATTAATACATATTGTTAACATCGATAACTAATATATATTGTTAACTTTAATGACTAATACAATTGTTAACATTGATGAATAATACACATTGTTAACATTGATGACTAATACATATTGTTAACATTGATGACTAATACATATTGTTAACATTGATAACTAATATATATATATATTGTTAACATTGATAACTAATGCATATTGTTAACATTGGTGACAAATACATATTGTTAACATTGATGACTAATATATATTGTTAACATTGATGACTAATATATTGTTAACATTGATGACTAATACATATTGTAAAAAATCATGAATAATACATATTGTTTACAATGATGACTAATATATTGTTAACATTGATGACTAATACATATTGTTAACATTGATGACTAATACATATTGTTTCCATTGATTACTAATACATATTGTAAACTTTGATGATTAATACATATTGTTAACAAGGATGACTAATACATATTGTTAACAAGGATGACAAATACATATTTTTAACATTGATGACTTATACATGTTGTTAACAAGGATGACAAATGCATGTGGTCAAGATTGATTATTAATACATGTTGGTAACATTGATGGCTAATATATATTTTTCCATTGATGACTAATACATACTTTTAACATTGATGACTAATACATATTTTTAAAATTGATGACTCATACCTTTTTTTACAAGGATGACAAATACATGTTGTTAACATTGATTCCTAATACATATTGTTACAATTGATTACTAATACATTTGTTAACATTGATGACTAATACATATTGTTAACTTTGATGACTAATACATATTGTTAACATTGATAACTAATATATATATATATTGTTAACATTCATAACTAATGCATATTGTTAACATTGGTGACAAATACATATTGTTAACATTGATGACTAATATATATTGTTAACATTGATGACTAATATATTGTTAACATTGATGACTAATACATATTGTAAAAAATCATGAATAATACATATTGTTTACAATGATGACTAATATATTGTTAACATTGATGACTAATACATATTGTTAACATTGATGACTAATACATATTGTTGACATTGATGACTAATACATGTTGTTAACATGGATGATTAATACATATTGTTAACAAGGATGACTAATACATATTGTTAACAAGGATGACAAATACATATTTTTAACATTGATGACTTATACATGTTGTTAACAAGGATGACAAATGCATGTGGTCAAGATTGATTATTAATACATGTTGGTAACATTGATGGCTAATATATATTTTTCCATTGATGACTAATACATACTTTTAACATTGATGACTAATACATATTTTTAAAATTGATGACTCATACCTTTTTTTACAAGGATGACAAATACATGTTGTTAACATTGATTCCTAATACATATTGTTACAATTGATTACTAATACATTTGTTAACATTGATGACAAATACATATTGTTAACATTAATGACTAATACATATTGTTAACATTAATGACTAATACATATTGTTAACATTGATTACTAATACATATTGTTAACATTGCTGACTGATACACAATTGTTAACATTGATGACTAACACACATTGTAAACATTGATGACTAATATATATTGTTAACATTGATTACTAATACATATTTGTAACATTGATGACTAATACATATTGTTAACATTGATGACTGATACACAATTGTTAACATTGATGACTAACACACATTGTAAACATTGATGATTAATACATATTGTTAACATCGATAACTAATATATATTGTTAACTTTAATGACTAATACAATTGTTAACATTGATGAATAATACACATTGTTAACATTGATGACTAATACATATTGTTAACATTGATGACTAATACATATTGTTAACTTTGATGACTAATACATATTGTTAACATTGATAACTAATATATATATATATTGTTAACATTGATAACTAATGCATATTGTTAACATTGGTGACAAATACATATTGTTAACATTGATGACTAATATATATTGTTAACATTGATGACTAATATATTGTTAACATTGATGACTAATACATATTGTAAAAAATCATGAATAATACATATTGTTTACAATGATGACTAATATATTGTTAACATTGATGACTAATACATATTGTTAACATTGATGACTAATATATATTGTTAACATTGATAACTAATGCATATTGTTAACATTGATGACAAATACATATTGTTAACATTTTACGAAAATCGGAGGTGTCTTTATTTTCATGAAGGTGTTCCACGAGCTTTTCGACTCTTTTATATCAAACTAAATGAAACTAAATGTAGACTACGTTATCCACGCTGACGGTTGGCATCTGTGTTCCGATATTCATAATGATCGGTTAATTAGTTTAGGAGTGAATGCTATATTTAAACAGATACACATGCCTAACTTTATATAAATAGAGATTATATAAATATTAGTATTCACATTCACTTTTTTCGTCTTTTGAAGACACGTCGTCACTTTAGTCATTACTGAATAATACATAAGACTGAGTTAATCAACGTTTGTTTCTCTAAAGCCCTTTTCTCTCTATATTTTAATTACAAACATTCTCCTTAATTTTGGAATTGAGTTCTCCTTAATTTTGGGATAGAGTTATGTTAAACAATGAAATCCATTTTAATTTTTCTAACTAGCTGTTATTTGCAATTTATTCACTTTTTTGTTCTCTTCTTACTAAGGTTAAGTCTATTGCTTTCATCAACTCTCACTCTATGTTGCGTTAACCACTCTCTTGTTTTATAGATTCTTTTTTCCTCTCGCCTTTTCTTCCTCTCTCTCTCCCTCTCTCTCTCTTTCTCCCTCTCTCTCTCTCTCTCTCTCCATCTCTTTGTGTTTATTAAGAATTAAACGTAATAATTAATTAAACTTATAAAAGAGAAGGTTCAAATTGTCTATTAGAAGCAAAAGGGAATATCACCACAAGTATACATACTATTTAACTCATAACTGGAGAGAGTTAGGAGGAGATATAGAGAACAGAAAAACACTAATTTACAATTCCAACTCTGTATATATATATTCTAGATAAGCTGCATATTTCAACTTATCCCAGTGAAATATGCAGCTGATCTAGAAGTTGACCTGGGTTCGGTTTGGCTTAATCCAGTTAGGAGTCAGCTCATGTATTTCAATCGTAGACGTGCCCATTTTCTTCTAACCAAGATTCTCATGGATGATTCTGCTCTTGAGGAGAAATCGACTCTGAAACTTCTTGGTCATTCTCTACCATCAAATTATTTTTCGAGTTCATACATTAGATCCATTGCTCTTTCTGCTTCTTGTAAAGTCGGTCTTCTCTATCACCCCAAAAACTTTTTCACACCTGAGATGATTCTCTATGTGTACAAATCGACTATCAGACCATGTATGGAGTAGTGTTGTTATATTTGGGCTGGTGAATCTCTGCCCCATTTATAGGGTGCAGAAACGTATCTGTAATTTGATAGGCACTAAACTTTCTTTTCTCTGCACTCTTTTCTCTATCTCTCTCACAGACGTGATGTTGCTAGTCTCAGTCTTTTCTATAAATACTATTATGCCATGTTTTCTTCAGAATTGTCTGATCTATTCTCTGCTTCCTTTGTTCCAGCTGGTTTGAATCGTTTGTCTAGTGGTCTCCATCAATTTGCTATTTTGATACCTCATTGTAATACAGCTTCCTATACCAATAGCTTCTGTTCAAGAACTGCGGACTTGTGAAACTCTCTTCCTGCTTACTGTTTTCTTATAACTTTGTTTATTTTTTTCAAGAATAAGGCAAATAAGAATCTTTTTATTGTATAATACCACGCAGTTTATTATTTATATTCTTTTTATATTTATACAATCTTGCAAAAGCAACAAATAAGTGAAATATTTTGTACAAAATTAGTGCGTGCAAATGAAATATTGACAGTAAAACATGTTCATTTCATCAATCGTATAACAGTTTACAACTTAAAACAATAACAATTCTCTATCACTGTGCATTGAAGTTGAACATCTTATATAGAATAGATATTGTTATAGAAAAAAAAACTAATTTCTAAATACTTGATGTTTTAGGATTTACATATAATCTCTAGACGCACTTTATATATATATATATATATATATATATATATATATATATATATATATATATATATATATACAAAAATATGATCCTTTATCATTACAACTTTATTATTTATTAATCTACTATTTCATAAAGTGCTATTATTATTGGTATTACACAAGTGATATTTCATTGAAATGTACTCGTTGTTTTCCCTGCAGTCTGAGTGACAACAAGCTTCCATCGTTTTCCAGTACTCTGCGCCTATTTCTATAACCGTCGATAATCATTCTGCGTTATCACAGAGGCCGCTTACCATTGTTTTGTCGCTTATTGAATCACAATAAGTCTCGCAAAGGTCCAACTTCTCTCCACACCCTTCCAGTGCAGGTTTAGTTGGTAATATTCCTCCTCAATCTTTACATCCTCTTTTTCCTTTCACGGTTATTTTGTGTGATATCAGCCAACGTAGGTGTCACCATGGTGTTTACCTTTTTGGGGGAGGGGTTAATTTTATTCGATTTCTGATAGTTGCGCTCCACTATATTCACCTGATGCCCTTACTCTGTTTTGCTTCATTTCTATTTTAACTTATGCGTTGCTTGTTAGCGTTTGTAGTTTACGTAGGTTGGTTTCCGCATTCGGGGATTTTCCTTAAGATTCAGGTCGTTTTCATCATCGCTTTGCGTGGTATGGTCTAAATCTTCCTTTTGATTCCAATTCCCCTTTGTCTTTTGTTCAGGATTTTCGGGATTGTTCCTAGTGATCTTACTATTATTGTGATGCTATGGATTTCCTCTCCTCACACCGCTGAGAAATTATGCGAAAGTTAGATAAGTGAACAGCAATAGGGAGCCTGCGAATCCATTGAACTCCGCAGACGGGATGGCGCCTTGACTGTTATTTGTTAGCTTTTGGGTGGTTAAGAGCTAAGAACATAATGGATGTGGCCAGTTCCGCTGGTTGGCTGGGAGTTATTCAGAGGAGGACCGATTTCTGGTCAAGAGTAAATATATTTGAAGGACTGGGTTAAGCTTGGGGAGATTGCCGAGAGAGTCCGAGAGTAGACGACTCGATATCGGACATAGAAGTCACTGAGGCAGACACGGCCGGGCATAGGGGAACACACTGCGTTTGGGGTCCTTAGCAACGACGATATTACACACACACACCCCGAGTACAACTTAATTATACCTACAACGTGTCTTGTGCTATTTTTACCGTTGCGTAACCACATATTACATTTTTTTCTCTGAGTCCATGTATTTCTTTCGTTTTTCAGATTCTCTGTATTTGCTTCGTTTTCTGTCTCGTTCATCTTCGCTCTGTGAACAACTGAGGCAGCGAAACCTACGATTTGGCAGTTTCTGTCTTTCTCGTCGACTATTATAACATCCGGTCTACTTGCATGTATGAGTTTATCTCTTTGCGCCTCCATGCCCCAGATGATTTTGTGCTTTTCGTTTTTCAGTATTTTCTTTGATTTTTGTCTGTACCGTTTGTCTGCATGTTAAAACTGCACTCTTTTGCAAAGTTCCCACGTAGTACTCTAGGTTTTTGTATTCTTCCCCGACAGTCGTATATTGCTGTACTCTTCTTCTTCTTCTTCTTCTTCTTTCTCTTCTTCTATATAAGTATTATTATTATTCTTTATTATTATTATTATATAGAAGTTAAGATACCTATTATTCTGCAATCTTATATACATACACGTTTCTGGCGTATACAACCACGTGTATGTAAATTAGATAGCCACACTAAAAAAAGAGAGTTAACCTTTCTCTAAATGCTCACGAAGGGAATCAAATACATTAGAGAGTGGTTGAATCAACATAGAGTGAGAGCAGCGAGTAAAATACATAGATAGATAACGAAGAGATTTGTAACTTGTTCCGTTAATTAAAGATTAATGCATGCCTGACATTTTGGGAGGGGTCATCCGTATAACTATTAAGATTAGTATCAAATATCGTTGGATTGCCGTGAGGACTCTGAATTTTATTAACAGTTTCATGAGAAATTTTTTTAGGGGGGGGGGTCACCCCGTATAACTATTAAAATTATAATATTTACTTTAATGTGGTGGCCAGTTGCTAGAAATTAGAATCGAAATATTTTCAAATTGGAAGTCGTACAAAAAAAATTGACTCAATTTATTAAAAGAATAAAGGATCGCAATTATAAAACTAGGCTGAAATCTTTAGGTTTAACTACTTTACTAGAGAGACCAAATGATGGGTGATTTAATTGAGACGTTTAAAATAATTCATTGGATTTGAAAATATGAAGCGCACTTTTTTATTATCTCTCCTCACACTGGAAATTTATTGGCAACAAAAAATTTTATAAAATAAATCTATCAAAAAATGAGATTTTTATTTTGTATTAAAGTAATTTGCTTTTGGAATAACTTGCCTAATCAGGTTAAAATGGATCCGATATAAATCATT
>OY744519.1:16688458-16728458 GCA_963556195.1 Sepiola atlantica | reverse complement strand
CCACTCCTTTGTTTAATATATGAGCACTGAGGATAGCCGTAGCAGAAAATATATGCATAAGACATAGAAGCATTTTTCAAATATATTGGTGTTAAGCCGAAACAATTGTATGCTGAAAATTAAAACAGCTTTTTTGTGAAATGATGTGAATCTTTCCTTCCTAACATTTGACATGGTTTAAAATTAAATAGTCTTTTATACACACACATATTATATATATATATATATATATATATATATATATATATATATGTATATATATATATGTATATATATATATATATACATATATAGGCAAAACAAAATCAAATATTTTTAAACTTTTTGAATTAAAAAATAATTATTAAATAGGGAGGTGGTGTCTGATCAACACTGCTGGGATGCCATGATAAAGAAATACTGTTTTGTTTTTAAAATCCCGAAACAGTTTTCATGGTAAACAACTGACGTTCCTTTATATAAAAAAAAAAACATATATAAAAATATATTTATATTAGAGTAAATTCTTGGAAGTTAACTAAAATAGTGATTGCAGTAGATTGATTGACTTACTAGACTAAAATCTTTCAACGAAAAAAAAATTTTTTTTCTCAGTTTTGAAGGTTATAAAAGAAATTCCGAGACTATATATATATATATATATATATATATATATATATATATATATATATATATATATATATATTATAAAGAACTATTAAGTATCTATTACCTACATACATCGATGTTTCATGCTTACACAATCTTCAGTGCACGTAACTAATTCCCAACGGTCGAGAGACATACCCGTTGACAAGCATAAATTAGCTTGGAAGTTATGAGGAATTTAACTTTGAAAATGTCAAGTCGGCGGGTATTTACAGCAAGCAGCGAAGAGTGATCAACAACAACAAACCGTGTTTGTTATCGCAATGAAGCTAGTAGTACTGCTTGTTATTAAATTCATTCAGAGTGACTATATATATATATATAACGCACCCGTGACCCGTTGGGTCACAACCATTACTACTAGTCATTCGATTTTGATCACCTTTGATAATTTTTATATACTGATACACCTGACACTGTTATAGTGGACGAGAGGGAAAGAGTAGCAATTCTAGTTCATGTCAGTGTCTCTAATGATGCTGACGAAAACAGGGCTAAGTGGGGGAAGATAACTAAACACCAAGGTATTGTGTGCGACATGAAAAAGAAACAAGCATCTTAGGAAAATCTTGATCATTCCAGCGACCATAGGAGTAACCGAGGCCATTAAAAAATCCAAACACTACCTGGCAAATGTACCCGGTGAACTAAGTGCAAGAGAGATCGAAAAAAATGCACTTAAAAGTACGATAAGAATACTAATAAGATCTCTCGGCTGGAGTATCTGGAATAGTGGGTGAATCTCTGTCATCCGGTAATATGACCTGTACCCAGAAAAACCAAAATCAAATGAGAAAATTGAATTAAGACATTCTTTTTGCAGAACTCAAAATAAGTGTTTATATTTCTCGCTGGTAAGGACAATTGGTCGTTACTGGGATTTGGGTGGCAATAAGCCTCTCCAAGGTTCCAGCATTCTCTACACGTTTCCAGTGATGGTCTGGTTTGTGCTGTCCCTCCTCGGTCTTTTCATCCTCCTCGACCCTCTACAAATATTTTGTCTGGTGTCAGCCTAGGCCGGCACCAATTAAAATATATATATATATATATATATATATATATATATATATATATATATATATATATATATATATATATATATATATACGAATTAGAAAAAGAAAATCCTTAATGTTTTCCTTTTTTTTCCTTATTTAAAAAAAAAAATAACAATAATTATTATTATTTACTCACTAAGAGTTCTCACACAGGTCATCAGTGATTGATCACCGACAACCGGTGGTATTCCCTGGAGTCTGAGTGACAACAAGTCTCCCCAGATTTCCAGTATTCTCCACCTCTTTTCGATAGTCACCGCAAATAAATTTGCAGTATCACAACAGCCGTTTACCATTGATTTCTCGCCGGCAAGGACCATTGGTGTTTTCTGGGGTTTGGGTGGCAGTAAGCCTCCCCGAGGTCCCAGCAGTTTCTGCACTTCCAGTGGAGGTCTGGTTTGTGCTGTCCCTCCTCGGTCTTTTCATCCTCCTTGACCCTATGCAAAAAAAAAAAATTAATTATGGCGGGAAAATTTAACTAATAAACTTAGTTAAATTTTCCAGCCATAATTAATTATAAATCTCACTCCAGGTCTTTACCTGTTTGTCATTATTCCACTGACGATGGACCCAGACGGGTCAGAAAGTACTCTGGACCAATATGTACACTATGGCAGTTTCATCAGCCAATTTCCTTCCGAGATTAAGATTTTAATCCGGAAAATTGAAGGGATCTACACTAAAATAGCCAGACAAAAATTGTCGGTTATTTTTAATAATATATATATATATATATATATATATATATATATATATATCATTTTTATGCAAACATTGTTAAAATGAAAGAATTCGTCTGTTTAATTATACCTTTTTTATTTTTTCAATTTTTCTGATGGTTTCTTTTGTATTAAAATAATAATAAAAAAAGATAAATGTTCCATAGGTTTAACAGGGTTCACGAACAGTTTCGATTCTTGTCGAATCATCCTCAGGTGTCAACAGTAAATGAACAAAAAAGCTGAAGATAGAAGATAATCTCAAAAAGACGGTGGAGAAACGCGCATAGAACGTTTTTCGCATTTTTCCAGTTTTCCGTATATATATATATATATATATACGTTATGAGGTTTAAAAAGACTAAATATACATTCGGATTGTAGGTTTGAAACGTGATTGGAAACACATCCGAGGAGACCTAGTTAAGGTCGAAATAACTTATAATGTGTACAATCCGAATGTATATTTAGTCTTTTTAAACCTCATAACGTATTCATGCTCTGTTTTAACGGACATAGAGCTCTCTGATCCGGATTCCGATCGAAAATAATCGAACCTGAATACTATATATATATATATATATATATATATATATATATATATATATATATATATATATATATATATATATATTTGTGTTATAATGAAATAATTACAGGAGTAAATCCGCGTATGAGAGCTCAATGTAATAAACGGAGCAAGAATAAAATAAAATATAGTAACACGAAATTACATAATCATCGATGCAATAATTTATTTCAACCTTGTGGTATTTTCAAGCATCCTTTCCAGGCGATTACAATTTTGAAACTGCAATTTGAAAAATGTAATCGTCTAAATTGGATGCTTGAAAATACCACAAGGTTGAAATAAATTATTGCATCGCTGATTATGTAATTTCGTGTTACTATATATATATATATATATATATATATATATATATATATATATATATATATAACAGTAGAGTATTCGTCCCAGGGCAGTTAGAATCAATAAATATTCCATTAGTTTTACATTTGAATGTTGATGTATGTTTGGTAGGTATGGTACAGTTTCGGTAGAACTACCCGTAAAGTTTACAAATAATAAATTACGTTCCCACGTTCCTAACGTTGTTGCCTAGAATACATATTAAAAAATATATATTACTTAATATAACTCAACATTTCATGTAGAGCAATTATTTTCTCTATTAATTTATTTGTATCTAACTTACTTAAGAACTTTTTGAAAGAGGGATCGAGTTTAGGTAAGCACACTTCTGAAATGGTAAAGTTAACCCCCCCAAAAAATAATGGTCAAATTTATAAAAGAATAATGTGCCCATGTCACTCAAACTATTGCCTTGAATGTGTATTTCAAAATTCATTATAATACGTCCATTAGTTTATGAGATTATCATGTACATATAAAAATATAAACACACACACATATCTAACTTTATATATATATATATATATATATATATATATATATATATATATAGTAAATGCTTTTATTCAAACATGCAGACCATGTACATGTTTGAATAAAAGCATTCACAATACAGCTCTATATTTTTTTTTATTGAGCACTCTTTTATAAGCCCGGTTTGATTCCCTTTGGATTTCTACCCTGTGGATTTTTACCCTACCTGGATTACTATATATATATATATATATATATATATATATATATATATATATATATATATATATATATATATATATATATATATCCACTTGTGGCGTGATGTAATGAGATCATCAATGCCGAGATTCGAAACCCGATTTAAATTTTTATTATACATTTTTAATAGTGATTTTTCGTAAGACCTTAATCTTCTCTGCATATAAAACTCAATGTCTGTGTGTATGTGAATGTGATACTTTTGTATTTTCTGTAGAAAGAAAGTTTAGAGAATCTACATAAAATCTAAAAAGAAATACTGGGGAAGATAATGAGAGTGTTCCCGAATCTGTAAGTGTACATCTAAGAAGGGCATTGCGAGAATACCCCTTTAGTAAATTAACATCATATGTATGAAATATACTGGAGAAGACAATGGAAGTGGTCTCCAATCTCCAAGTTTTCGCCTAACCTAAAAGAGCTATGGCGGCGGAACCTCCTTTAACACTTAAAAATATATCCTATTTTAATGTAATTGATGTGATATGTATAAACATCTGGGGGGAAGACAATGGAAGTGGCCCTAAATCGCTACATTACCCTCTATGTGTCGAATATGTAAATGCTCGACCCCTAAGTGACTCATGCGGACAGTGCCTCATTTTAATTTCCAACATATACATCCAGTTTTTATGAAACTGAAGCCATATGTATAACAAACCTATTAAGAGGGTTTTCCAAAATTTCAGCTTCTTCCGACTAAATTAGGAAGCGAAACGGGAGGAGGGCCAGTAAAAACAAAGAATGTAATATGATGTTATGAGCATATTTTGTTATAAAAAAAGTATATAGTAATGATCCTCATTACAACCCCGAGTAAAGACGGGTCTTCCTGCCTGTACATATTAAATATTAAAACCCAGTATTAATAAAAAATAAATTTTAATCCACTGAAAATTTAGTAAAATGTTTTTACTGATATATTAGTACTACTAATTATACACTTCAAAGTCGCATACATTTTCCCGCGAAATTTAATCAAATAAATATTTGAATTGTTAATTATCTTTGCAATATACCTAGCTCCCCAATGATCGTTTACTATCGAAGAGAAAGTACTTGTAATTGTAATAATGGCGGAGGTATCTGCCAGTTCCCAACTGAAACAACGTTACTAAACATGTAACTTAAACGAATCTCCACAAAAAACATGCCGACAGAAATCGTCCATATTTTTAACAAAATATGCCTAGACGAAATAATGGTTCATGACAGTAATTATAAAGGAAACACATAGTTTTTCCGTTCATGATTAAAACTGAAGAGAGAAAATAAAATCTAGCCGACCGGTTTCACCCTTACTCTTCAGAGCTGAATCGATGGATTCGAAAAGGGCTAAAAAAAAACAAAAAAACTGTATACATTTAAAATAAAAAAGTGTTATTTTATATATGTAATACCCCCACCATAATAATACTGTAATTTATCATTAAACATTTGGTTACAGTGCTGACAAGATAATTAGACAACCTTGCGATTGGACAGGAGAGTTAAACAACACATAATTCTCAAAATTAGGAATGGAACCTTCCGATAACAGACGTACTAAGAAATACATATTGGTTTTCTATCACGCAGCGTTTTATTAAAAACCCGACGTGCGCAATGTATTTCAGCATTAACTGATTTACCCTCTGGAGTCGTGCTTACTCATTATTCCATCTTGTTCTTGGCCTTTTGGCTAAGATCAAAGTGTAGTATCTGTTCTGATGGATACTACACCCCATGAACTGGTATTGTCTTGGCCTTCGGGGCTTGATTTACGCCGGTCTATGGGTCTGTCCTGTGCAGTTCTAGGAGGTCCACCCTCCCAGGCTTCGCCTCCCCTCTTTGGGGAGGAGTAAGTTTATTGTTTACTGCCTGAGGCGGCCCTACCGGGAAATGCCGACGGGGCTGTCCAGGCAATTTTTAAACCCCACTTTCCCGACCCGACTTTGGGTCACATCTTACTTGTGGGAGTAAGATAAAAACTGGCCTTGTGCCTAACTCCTGGAGAGGAGTAAATCAATACTCATTATTCCATCTTAAAGTCCTGAAGAACATCTACGTTCGTTTGAAAAATCCCACCCTCTTTAAACAGCGGAATAATTTGCTAGGACTAAGCGTGGTTAGTTTCTAAGACACCCTCAGTTGTTAATATAGCATATCGCTTTTTATTTAAAATATATACAGTGTTTTGTTCCTTTTCAAATCTCTTGACTCAGCTCTGTAGAGTGAGGGAGAAACCGGTAGGCTGGCTTTTTTTCTTTTCACTTTTAAGCATGGACGGAAAAATATACCTTCCCTTCATAATCGTAGTAATAAAATACTATACTTCAAAAATAATTTGAATATATATATATATATATTTATATATATATATATATATATATATATATATATATATATATATATATATATATATTTCACTTATAAAATAGATCATTCAGTGAAGACCGGGGTTGTTCCAATAAAAACAAGCTCGATGATACTCGATTACAGAGTACAGAGCATTTATATGTGATTTTACGAAGGCTTACCAAAGCATTCCTTTCATGACACCAATGATCACCATTGAAGATATTTTTTCTTACAAATATTATTTATTCAAATTAAATGATTTTTCCTATGCGTGTTTCACTACCAAGCAGGTACTTGCTTGGCAGATCATCAGGGAAATTAAATGTCTGGAATAAGGGTTTCAACTGCCGACAATACCCAATGTGGCGTTGCAATAGTTGAGGTCACTTAAGAAGAGAAGAGGAAAAAAATAAAAATAAAAGTTAAAATTAAAAAACAAGAAAGAACAACGATAAAAAAGAAAGTACTAGAAAATGTCTTAGAAAAGTAGCTCGTGCATTATTTCTGCCACCAAGCCAACAAGCAAATAATCGGTCCCAAATACATTCAAAAAATTAATATATCTATATATATATATAAAATTAATATATATATATATATATATATATATATATATATATATATATATATATATATATATATATATATATATATTTATATATATATATAGGTATAAACATTTTTTGAAAAACCATAACAATGTAATTTGTTGAAATAAATAAATAACATTTATTTATTTTAAACTGAGCTTTCGAATATAAAATATTCCTCGTCAGAGAGTTTGTTTTTTTTCTTTCGTTTCATAGTCCGGTGGTATTGACTTTGAGGAAGAATATCCGTGTCTTGGGCGCGGTTAAGCCATTTTTGAATACGTAGATAGGAGTAGACACATTATTATCAACCATTGTTTCGTAAAGGTATAAACATTTTTTTGAAAAACCATAACAATGTAATTTGTTGAAATAAATAAATGTTATTTATTTATTTCAACAAATTACATTGTTATGGTTTTTCAAAAAAATGTTTATACCTTTACGAAACAATGGTTTATAATAATATGTCTACTCCTATCTACGTATATATATATATATTACTTAAGTAATTTCGCAGAAATAAACGGGGATTTCTTTATGAGATACGCGAGTGTTAATTTTATCTCTGAATGCTTGTGTTAGTAAAGCAATGGAGAATATTAATTTTCTTCTCCCACATTGAGCATACAAGTATTTTATAGCTTAACTTTCTTGCCGTCTTTTCTTGGTTTGGCCGGATTTCAGAACAGAAATTCATCTGATCTGGTGGAGTATCCAGATAGTGCTTTCACTTGAGGTAGCATCCCTAGAAAAAGATGCACCATTCCTTGTATGAGCCAGTGTATAGCCATGTTTGAGAGAATCTTATTAGATCTTCGAAGAGAATTTTATTGTGACTATTTGGTTAGGGTTTACTTATAGGGCGAATTATCATCATGTCAACCTATCATGACGAAACCCTTTATAGAGAAAACGAAGACACGCGAGGATTGTGTCCCTGTAGAAATTCAAACTCTCTCAATATATATGTATATGTACATATCTATCTATCTCTCTCTTTCTCTCTCTCTCTCTTTCTTTCTCTCTCTCTCTCTCTCTTTCTTTCTCTCTCTCTCTCTCTCTCTCTCTCTCTATATATATATATATATATATATTATATATATATTGTTTTTTTCGAAAGCCAACTTATCCATCTGTATTTCTCCTCTGATGATAAGATTTCGATCTTTGAAAAGCCTTAGCTTAAGGAAAGAATAATAAACACTAGTTTATTACTGAATGCACCTTGCATTGAACAATTGAAATTTGAAATAAATTTGGACAATCGTCGCATATTTATCACTCTTTTTTCTTCTATCTCTCTCTCTCTCTCTCTATATATATATATATATATATATATATATATATATATAAATATATATATATATATGTGTGTGTGTGTGTGTGTAATTATTAATATTTGTTTATCTACATACATATAAGTTTCATCCTTTCGTAATCGTCAGTGTAGAAATACATATTCAAGCAGGTTGCAGGTTCGAAACCCTTGAACAAGTGTCATTTTTATAACTCAAATTCCGACGTTTCAACCCTCGCGGTCACCATGCACAACTACATAAATCGGTTAAAGTTTTAAACCTATTGTAAGCAGTCGACGTAAACAGTGTTCAACTTATGAAGGAACATGCATTAAAGCTATGAATTTGACGGCTGAATTAATACTACTCATTACAGTGCCCAGCCTAAACTGGGGACGACATATATATGTACATATATATATATATATATATATATATATATATATATATATATATATATGTGTGTGTGTGTGTGTATGTGTGTTTGTGTTTTCACGTTGATTTGTTCATGAAAAGGACGCTGTAACTCTATGTCCAATTACGTGCGGGCTACCGTATGAAATAAGAACGTGATAGTCATACAATATACAGCGAGAGAGGGTTAGCGTGGTAGGTAGGCACTTAGTTAAAAAATGGCTCGTTTAGTGAGCAATTTGCAAATTGTGTCTAATTACAAAAGTGGAATTTTCAAACATAACTATATCCTAATAACCAAGGAATATTTTAGCATGTATTTTGTTTGAGTAAACGGTATAGAAAGTTGTTCTAGCGAAACAAACATTTATTAAATCAGATTCAGTATAATAATATGTAATGTAAATTTGCATTTGTAAAAATAATATTAAAATAATATTAAAATAATATAAACATAATATACTCTCAAAAATGATAACAATTATCTACTGAGTAAATAAAAAAGGCATAATTAAATAGAAAGATTTTATTTCAAACAAGTTTGATAAAATGAAAAAATGCTGCCTAAATACACACACACAATATATATATATATATATATATATATATATATATATATATATATATATATATATATGTATACACTGTACACGTATTGTATTAGTTTCTGTAGATGTAAATCCGTTGAAACTCAAGTGTTTATAAAAAGTGCTCAATAACAAGTAGAGCTGTTTATAAGGATACATTTTTATTTATACAAACATAATTGGTTACATATGTGCATACATGTTTTGGTTTCACTCTTCACAGAACGTCAACCTCAGCAGACCAATAATGTAACCAATAATGTTTGTATAAATAAAAAAAATTATACTCAATATATATATATATATATATATATATATATATATATATATATATATATATATATATATATATATATATATATATATATACAACAGAGCACTGAGAGACAGTGGCTTCAGAGATTAAATTCATACCCGCCAGAAACCCAGCACAAAGCAAACGCAATAGGGAGAGATCGATTATCTGGTTCTCACCTCCATTTTCGCTCAACACCAGAACGAGGGTAGGCCATGCCTTTCTCCGTTTACTCGATAAGCATCCCCCCCCCGACACACACAGCCTGCACAAACTCTTCAACAGGAACACAGTCAAAGTGAGCTATTCCACCGCCCCATCCATAAGGAAAATCATTTTCACAGAACCCAAGGCACCAGACCCCACAGGATGCTCGTGCCATAACAAGAACGACTGCCCTTTAGAGGGGAATTGCAAAGTCAGCTCCCTAATTTATGAGGCTAATGTTACAAGCCTCCCCAGCGGGTTAACAGAAAAATATATCGGAATGACACAAGGGCTCCTTAAAAACAGACTATGTGTACACAGGCATACATTCAAATACAAAGCCAGAGCCAACACCAGCCTTGCAACCCGGATATGGCAATTAAAATACGACAGGCCCCCATTCACCATTAAATGGAAGAACATCGAGAGAAGACCATCTTTCTCCCCAGCCATCAACAAGTGCCTTTTGTGAGATGCGGAAAAATACCATATATTACGAGCCATTATGGACCCGCATATCACCTGCTTAAACTCAAGAGATGAGGTATTCCGGGGCTGCATCCACAGACGCCAAGCACTCCTCATAAACTGGACTGACCGACACAATAATGACTAAGACAAACCCATCTCGCATACCCTGCCTTGACCCACCACTCTATATCCCAACCCCATATGGCCGTTACCTCCTCACCTAACCCTAAATATAGACGCAATCCGCTATATTATATATTTTTCATATATTTGTTTATATTATTTTATATATTTTTTATATTTTTTTATACTTCTTTATATTTTTTTATGTATTTCTTATTAAGGTATTCACCCACCCCAAGCAACCCCAATTATTAGAATCAGACACCTACCTTCATCGATTAATTATCTTCCCCCCCCCCCCCCTCGACGGCGAAGAACTACCTGTTTTGTAAACATCACCTCTTTGTAAACACCGGCTTTAGATAATGCCATAGATAGCCGTTAGACAGACATCCAATTTCCATTAGACTTCTCCCGTGCCGGACCCCTTAAATATTTGATCTTTTTAATACACTCTTAGAGCCAGATCCACTATCAACAAGTTCGTAGCAGGCCCTCCCGGACCGTCAATAGCCGAACCTGTTGATAGTGAATCGGTCAGTTAAATCCGTGGCTTATTTATCGTTCTATAATTTTTCTATAGTATTTCCATATCCTCTACTTTCCATAACCTCCAATTTAAGTCCTCTAACCTTTAAAATTTTCAAGCTCCTCAAATTCATTCCCTTATACCTCTCCACACTTCACTCAGAATGACATTTTAGGACCCGCTTTACACCCGGAAACCGTTGCACTAAATAGCCAGTGCTATTTTAATAACACGCTTATCCCTACAGTATTTTTCCCTGCCACGCGGGTTTTTTTAGTTTTTATTTTTATTTTTATTCTTATTATTATTTCTATTTTTTTACTTTTATTTTTATCTTTTAAATTCGCCGGGCCACCATTATTATTATTATGACTATTATTATTAATAGTAGTATTATCCCCTTCTTTGCCACCCTTACACTTTATGCTACGATATGGGGTCGAAAAGTTAGCCTGCGGTGCCGAACCTTAAAGCCAACGGCTATCAATGTTTACTACGCCGTACCTAGATTCTTCTTTCCCCTCTTCCTGGCCCCCAAACCCCGACCTCTACGCTACAGAAATTCTTACATTTTTTATATATATTACAAAAAAACCCTTCTCTTCTGCTTTGTTTTAATCAATAACCATTTTATATACATTAAAAATTTAAATATCAGAATCTAAATTTAACCCCTCACGCACACATATGTAACCTCCCCCCCCCCTTTTTCACAAATCACGTCCTACGTGATCTCAGACGTGACCGAATAAGTTCCACCATTCCTGAATATGTTTATCAGCTGACGATAATCGGGATCAACCTCCCGCTTTGAAACCGACGGTACTGATGTTACATTGAATTTCTGTATTTTATAAATAAATAAATATATATATATATATATATATATATATATATATATATATATATATATATATATATCACAATAAGCCTCGAGTGAAGGCGAAGTTACTGTTCCTAGTATTGTTCTGTTTCAGAATACACAGGCAAAAATTTTGTTTTTCTACTTTTGAGTAAAATCGTCTTGACACGTCGCTTCGGGGCGGGGTTGTCCGGGGTCTCTAGACTACTTACGCTCGTCAGATATGACGGATAGCTGCGATTATACTGATCTTGTAAAGAACTCGGAGATGCGCTCGGCAGAAATGTTTCGGAGCTGGGGTTGGAACTGCTCAACTGGAAAAATTAAAGATTTCTTCTTCTTCTTCTCCTTCTTCTTGTTATTCTCTGTATCGACCCGCAGCCTCGCACCCTTCGTCTTCCTCGAGGTTTTCGAATTTCCTTCATGTGTCACGCACAAGCGGTATCAGATGAAACGACACCCAAATAGCGGCTCTACAGCGTACCGACACGATCACGGACGGTGGACACGGTCCCCGAGATAACGTCTCCTCGGCTCGTGACGCAGCGCGAGACTTGATCTAAAATGAGAACATGTGTCTCGCGCGTGAGTGACGGCTTCGTTATGTCGGGTAGACAGACGAGTTGTTGGCCCGGTGCGTTCTGACGGGAATCGCGGAGCATGATAGTTCGCCGGTCCTCGAGATGGAGACTGGCACGGGAGACAGGAAAAATACACGGAACCTTTTGTTGCGATCGTAACGCTACTTTGTGTCAAGCTGAGTTGCCTTAAAAAGTTAATCCACGCTAAAATGCACCGATTAGGATTTGGCGGTCTGCGGTTTTGTTTTTTAATCTCATTCTTTTTTTTCTCGTCGGCACAAAAATAAAAGAGACTGTCTCTGAGATTTAGTCAGGCATAGAAAAACATCCTAATATCAAACAAATAATTTATTATATAAACTAAAGAGAAATCCGCAGGTAAATCTGGGGCTACAAAATCAGGTTGTCTGAAGATACCGGCTTCCTGACTTAAAATGCACCAAACATTGATGTTTTTTCCTTTCCCTTTGCAAAACTCAATCATGTTCTGCAACAAGTTTCATTTTACAAAACAACCAAACAAAACGGCAGTAGTTATATACCTTAAGATACAAATAACTTGAAGCATGAAACGTTTTACAAAATTGACTGGATTTGGTATTGAATAAACCGGAAAAAGTTCATATACCGTAAAAAACAACCGAACAAAACAACAGTAGTTATATACCTTAAGATACAAATAACTTGAAGCATGAAACGTTTTACAAAATTGACTGGATTTGGTATTGAATAAACCGGAAAAAGTTCATATACCGTAAACAACAACCGAACAAAAAACCAGTAGTTATATACCTTAAGATACAAATAACTTGAAGCATGAAACGTTTTACAAAATTGACTGGATTTGGTATTGAATAAACCGGAAAAAGTTCATATACCGTAAAAAACAACCGAACAAAAAACCAGTAGTTATATACCTTAAGATACAAATAACTTGAAGCATGAAACGTTTTACAAAATTGACTGGATTTGGTATTGAATAAACCGGAAAAAGTTCATATACCGTAAAAAACAACCGAACAAAAAACCAGTAGTTATATACCTTAAGATACAAATAACTTGAAGCATGAAACGTTTTACAAAATTGACTGGATTTGGTATTGAATAAACCGTAAAAAGTTCATATACCGTAAAAAACAACCGAACAAAACACCAGTAGTTATATATCTTAAGATACAAATAACTTGAAGCATTAAACTTTTTACAAAAATTACTGGATTTGGTATTAAATAAACCGAAAAGAGTTGATATACCGTAAAAAAAACAACCAAACAAAACACTATTAGTAAATATTTGAAGATATAAAACACTTTAAGCATAAAACCTTTTTACAAAATTGATAGGATTTGGTATTGAATAAACCGTAAAAAGTTGATATACCGTAAAAAACAACCGAACAAAACACCATTAGTAAATATTTTAAGATACAAAACACTTTAAGCATAAAAACTTTTACCAAAATGACTGTATCTCACATTAAGTAACGCGAAAAGAGTTGATATGCCGTAAAACAAAACAACCGCCTGTAAAGGTTCAGAATAGTTAATATTTGAGTATTCGTTAACAGAAAATAAGTACAACAAATAATTTATCTCAAACGCAGTAGAATTAAATCCTCTACCGAACCGTATACTTTTAACGTGTGTAAACTATACGATTTTATCAATTAGAATATTATTTCAATGAAAGATGTGTTATCGACACACGAAACCGAAATGACGGTTGAGAAACCGGTGTGTCATAATGATTATTGTCGTCTATAGAATTTAATTGTTGCGCTATTTAAATTAGAAGCATTAATTATTTGAAACGTTTCAATGTTTACGATTAGTTGAACATAAGTTGTTATTTTACACACAACTGGCGAGTAATGATGGGTTCATATCTTTCCGTGACGACTTCGATCGTAATTGAATATTGCATCGTTTGGTTTTAAAACATTTAAACTTAATAACCTAATTTTCCTCCTTTGCCTCAAGAAAATCTAACTGTAATTAACCTTATTTTATTATCTCCCTTTTCGGAAATCTTCCGTAACTGTTTAAGACATTATTAATAGGGGTGGGACGTAATGGGTGAACATTTCAGATTCATGCGAGTAGTATTTTTTTGTGTTCATTTATACATAAATAACACTAAACAATCAAACATTTTGTAAAACTTTGCAAAATTCAGAAGGTGCAGGCCAATAGTTTCTGGCTATTTTACATTCATGAAAACCCTTTCACAGCCTGAAAAGGGTCCTACATTAAAGTACTATATCAGATTTAACCATCTATATCATGCATAGCTTTTGGGGATGTTTAGGACCTGCAATGTCGCATGAAACCACTTTTTCACCGATGATGTATTTTGAGTCCCGTGGAGCCCTAACGGCTATTTTTGGCCTGCGCCTTCTGAATTTTGCAAAATTTTCAAAATGTTTGATTATTTAGTGTTATTTATGTATAAATGAACAGAAAAAAATACTATTCGCATGAATCTGAAATTTTCACCCATTACGTCCCACCCCTTCTGAATTTTGCAAAATTTTCAAAATGTTTGACTATTTAGTGTTATTTATGTATAAATGAACACAAAAATACTATTCGCATGAATCTGAAATTTTCACTCATTACGTCCCACCCCTTCTGAATTTTGCAAAATTTTAAAATGTTTGATTATTTAGTGTTATTTATGTATAAATGAACACAAAAAAATACTACTCACATGAATCTTAAATGTTCACCCATTACGTCCCCCCCCCCATATTATTAACAAGTGCTAATTGACAAATATTGCATTTTTCTATTTTTTTTCTTCAGATTTTGATTTTTGAAATTGCATCCTGGAAGTTTGGGTCGTTTTAACATTTTCACGCCGATTGCTGTATCTTCATTTTGATAGAATGTTTAGCAGGTTTCAAATTCTGCTATTGGCGTCTTATTTTAAAAAATAAAGAAATGATTTATCTTTTTCACTCGCATCATTTGTTATGCTTTAAGCCGTTTGCAAATAAAATTCATATATATATATATATATATATATATATATATATCGAGAGAGAGAGAGAGAGAGAGAGAAAGAGAGAAATATATATATATATATATATATATATATATATATATAAAGAGAGAGAGATGAAATATGAGAATAAAAAATTGTAAAGATACAATATTTATTAGAAAATTATGTTGCCGATAATATTTACAATTACATTGTCGGTTTTTTCCGATCCTCTGATGAGAAGAGGTTATCTTTGAAAATCCATAGATTAAGGATATGAAGCTCCTTGCTCTAAACTTCTTATGTTCTGATATTGTATCTTTACAATTTTTTATTTTCATCTTTCATCTCTAGAATTGATTGCTCTATTCAATATATTGAGTTTTATATTATCACTATAGATTATTATTAAACGATAATTCAATTATCTTTAATTTACTTCAACATTTATATATATATATATATATATATATATATATATATATATATATATATATATATATTACTATTATCTCTATTATTATTATTTAAAAAAATTATTATTAGTATCAGTATTATTTCTATTTCTATCAAGGTCGCTGCTATCACCATCCTTATATCGTGTTAGTAAACTTTAGTAAATGTGTAATTAATATATTCCCTATTTATTAGCGTCGGCTTAACTTAAATAATAAAATAAATAAATTAATAACGAAAATAATAAATCAAATAATACACTTTAGAATATAAAAAAACGTAAAATTAAAACAAATAAAAAAGAAATAATAAACCAAGAATAGATTTGAACGACTTTAAATCTCACCACAGCCAACCCAGATTTTAACTAGACTGGTGATGTTGCTTCCGTATGCATCGAAGCATCAAACCGACATTTTACACGTCGATGCCAGCCACTGAGACACAAACCTAGGCATTGGCTATGTGTTTGTTTTTTACTTCCTTTCCCCCTTTCTTCTCCCTTTTCTCTCCCACCACTTCCTTCTCTCCTTTCGTTTTTTCTCTATCCTCAACGATTTGGCATTTATAGATTTAAATCTCTCCTAATTGTTATACTAGTTGGCGTCGGCCGAGCGGTAAGAGACTCGACTACAAATCAGTGGCGATTTGTAAACCGGGTTCGAGTCCTCCGACCGACGTGAATTAACACCCATACACTAAAGATTTCATAAGCATGAATCATCGATGTTTGTGGGTAATAATAATTAATATTAACTTTAAAAAATATAATAAATATATGTATAGGTATATATATATATATATATATATATTGATTTAAAATTACATTCAAATAAGTGATGAAAGTAAATTAAAAAATAATGAACCAATAAGAATTCACATGTTCATGTTTAATGGTTCAAAACAATGTTTATGAAAAAAGCATAAAGTAAAAAAGAAAGATTTGTTATCTTTTATCGTGTACGGGGAGATTTGTTTTCAGTTACAGAAAGAAACCGCCGGCCCGAAAATGTAACAACGACAAAGCGTCTGCAGAGAATGGTGGCGGCGACGGAGCGACTAACAATGGCAGCTAGTTTGCAGACAACAGAGAAGAGACAGAAAAAGAAAGGGAAATATCATTCCCGAATTGCGTCTACTACTGTGTCGGCAGAAAGGGGGAGATTGAAAATAGCAAGACCACTCGACGTCGCCGGATCGAGAAACGACATATCGTCCCATTAGCAAGCGATGCCATTCGCGGGATCAACAGGCGAGCAGTTCTACGACGCCAGATCCGACATGACAACGTGTTATTAAAAACAACCATTACAACACCGGACCTAAAGCGCTTGCGATGGCCTGCTTACTGTGTAGCGATTTGCAAGAGGCTGAAGCACATGCTCAGCGTTTTTGGCTTCCGTAGGTTAGGTGTCAGTAATTTGTATTTAAAAGACGAGATACAAGATAGTGAGGGAGAAGGAACATTGTGTTGGATGTGAACAAGCGGAAAAGAGATTCGTGCAGTTGATTAAGCATTTTATTAGTTTCGTTCAGGTGTTCATGCCGAGTTTTAGCCTTTACTGTTCCACTAAAGATATTTCCGTCTGTTACACTCATAACACGCAATGACCCAAAATGTTGATTGACCTGTTACTAGCAGGACACGGGGGAAATTCCACGGTGCTTTCTATATTAATCTCTATAATTTTCTGTTAAAATACTGTTCAGTTGGAAATAATAAACGTCTGTCAGGATCAATACAGTTAAGCGATGTCAATACTATTAAGCGTTGGAGCGATTAGTGTTGTATTACTGCTTACCTTCGCGATACGTACCCGGGTTTCGTCTTAGTGTTGGATAGCCCTTTAGTAATTCATACCTTCGTATCTTCTCGGTTTGCTCTGTCGTCTAGTGGTTTAGCACCTACCTCGCCTCTGCACTGTAGTGGCCATCTCTGTGAGCTGTCAGTAACAAAAGACCTTTCTCGCTTCATAAGACAACAACTTTTTATTTTTTTATTCAGCGACAGTTTCTATTGCCGTGGAGATGTTTTGCCATCGTTGAGAGAGAGAGAGAGAGAGAGAGAGAGAGAGAGAGAGAGAGAGAGAGAGAGAGAGAGTCGAATATCGTAGTTAAATTATTAATGTTTTCCTAACTATTCCTAGAGAGAGGGGGATTCTTGCGCTTGTCTTCCCATTAGGGGAATCTTCCGTATTCTTACATTGGTATCAAACGTCTTAACAGTTCGCCCTCTGTAACCAGAGTGAATCAAATTCGCATCTCTCGAGAGCAAGTGACGTCACAGGCCCCTTCGTTTCCCACGCAGGTCCAGCCCTTCACAGCTGCAGACTGACCCTCTGAACTCAGGTCTCATCACTCGGTTACCTTGTCATGTCTGTCAGCTCCGACGGTGAGAACCAGCCTAGTTCTGCCCCGCGTTAATTCGCGCAAGTAGAATCCGACTTCCACAGATGCGTCCATCTCTCCAGGGCCATTATCTAACACTCTCATGAAGGTGTTTATAATCCCACAAGTTACGTCCGTCATTATATAACATTTGTTACTCGGTGTATCTCAGGCTTATGAATATATAAACATTTAAAATGGTCCACACAAATCAATTCATGTTCCGGTACTACGGTGTACTTCGTCGGGACTACAAGTTCATGATCAACACAAATTAAAAAATTAAGCAGATGTCACGGCTTCAGACATATATATATATATATCCAATAGATGTTCCTCTGAGACGAGCTTGTTATTTTTTCCTTTAATTTCTGTAAGATGTGATGCTTAAGGCGCTGATGAAGAGACGTTTTGGAGTAGCTTTTGTTGTTTAAAAAAAAAAAAACAATGAAATAAAGTAGTTCCAGAATGTTTTGGAAACAACCGTACGCCATAATAGACTTGTTGTTCTAATTCACTAAATCTCCTTATATATATATATATATATATATATATATATATATATATATATATATATATATATAGTAAATTTCGTGTACAACAGAATCGTAGGATTAATTTTAGAGGAAGCATTATTATAATCAATGAAACAGACGAGGTAATTTTAACAATTTTCCTTCTTTTTTTTTCACTCGTCTGTTTCATTGATTATAATAATGCTTCCTCTAATATATATATATATATATATATATATATATATATATATATACATATTAATCCAAGTAAAGTAAACATCCACGGAATAAAAATCCAAAGTATTTCAACCGGGCTTATAAAGAGTACTCAATATTAAATAAAGCTTTTATATATATGATTATTTTATTCATACATACCTATACATAATCTGCGACACTCGCATGTCGATGTTATCGATCAACAGCTGTTAAAATGTGAGATTTTATCAGGCAGAATGATAATCTGATCCTTCCCTGTTGTCATCTGTTTGTTCCGAATGCAGTTTCCTTTTTTTTGGGGTGTGTCACATTAAAGATGTACCCTCGTGGAAGAGGCAAATAAAAAGGTTCACCATCTTCCAAGTAAAAGTGGAAAGGTCTAATTGGGAAACAAAAAATAAATGAAATTAAAAATAACTAAAAAAATTAAAAATTAAAAAGAAATATTAACGCGTAAATCTTATATTAAAGATGGAACTAGATATATGCTTTTTTACCCTCGTGGGGAAGGCAACACAAGAAGTGACACTTTTCGAATTGTCGTTCAGCTAAAAAGGCAGAGTTTGTACTGGGAAACAAATAAATAAATGAATAAATAAAATTAAACCAGAAAAAATGTATACAAATCTTAACGTGTAAATCTTATGTCGAGAGTTTACCCTTCGTTAAATATCGGATTAAAAGCGCAGCGTGGCGGGAGATGCCCCGTTGTTAACCCCCATCTTGTTCGACAGGCCGAAGACAAATAACAAACTGGTGGTGTTTCCGGTCTGCTGCTGGCCGCCATTTTTTTCCTCGGCTGCTATCGGCTGCTCCCTTGCAATTGTCTTATTAGCATGCGTCCATGTTTGTTCTTTTCTCTAAAAGGTATTAACTTTATGAGGACAGCCATGTTGGGATCTTTTGTTCATGTTTTATTTTTGCTATTTATTTCATCGCTGGGTTGTTAGCGTGCGATAATCTCGTGTCGAAATCGTTGGCGATCACTTCCGTTTGTTGACGTGGTTTTGTAGGCAATTGTTAAGTTTGTCACGGCTTCCTTTCCGGTGGATAATTTGTTTTAAACCACCGCAGATTCAACAAGAAAAAAAAGAAAAACACAAATATGAAGAGTAAGTAACAACAACAACAACAACAACAACAACAAATATAATAATAATAATAATAATAATAATAATAATAATAATAATAAGAAGAAGAAGAAGAAGAAGAAGAAGAAGAAGAAGAAGAAGAAATGATAACAAATATGGTGAAGAATGTTAAAAGAATTTGTAGAAGAAGAAAAAGAAGAAAATGAAGAGTGGAGAGTAAATATAGAGTAAGAAGAAGAATAAGAAGAAGAAGAAGAAGAAGAAGAAGCAATAAAGACTAAGGAAGAAGAAGAAGAAATAGAAGAAAGAGAGAAAGAAGTACTTATACAGACCTTATTTTCGGATAAAAAAATGAAACATAAAAGAATATAATAAATAAATGCTGCCAATTAAATGCAATATATTGTTAGGTACTAATATACATCAGACATACTTTCTTTTAATCCCAATAGACGATTGATATGCACAGGGAGTCTATATTGTTTTGCCAATGCTGTTGTTATTTTCGTAATTCATGCTATCCATCACCCGTCACAACCGTCCCAGTTTATCGCGTTTCATCTTTATATTCTTGCTGATAGCAGTTGTGTTATTGGTAATCACTTTGTGCGTGTCAAGATCAAATCCTTTATTTGTATTGTCTGGTGAAGTCAATATGTGTAAACTTCTTTTCTTTAATTTTATGTTAGTCATTACCAAGTTGTTTTTCATACAGAAATTGGCGAAAACTTTTCCTCTACATTTTGAGATACTAAATTCCTTTGTTGTGGAACTGATCAATTTGTTCAATTAAAATCACTCATTCTAAATATTTGATCCCTGTTTGAAATGTTACCCGCAAGGAATGTTATTTGATCGTATATTTCAAAAAGTTATTTGTCAGAAGGTGCAGTGTTTGGTAATATCATTCTATAAATATTAGCTTTGAGCACATCCGCGTTATTTGTTGTTTAAGCAACTCAAATTGAATTTATATTAAAAAGGCTCAATTTAAAATTTTAAAAAATCAACTTAAAATTATACAAAATTCAAATTCAAATTAAAACGGCTCAAATTTAAATGGTATAATAAAGCAGTTTTCTCTAAGAAGCTTAAATTGAAGTTATAAATTCTCAGCATGACATTAAAAAAGGCTCAATTTCAAATCTGCAAAAAGATCAACTTAAAATTATAAAAAATTAAATTCAAATTAAAACGGCTCAAATTCAAATTGTGGAATAAAACAATTTTCTCTAAGCAGCTCAAATTAAAGTTATGAATGGTAATTTTTAAATTAAAAAGGCTCAATTTCAAATTAAAATAAGGTCAACTTAAAATTATAATTTTTTTAAACGTCAAATTCAAACGGCTCAAATTCAATTTTTGAATAAGACAGTTTAATCAAAGCAGCCTAAATTATAATATATATGGCCAACTTCAATTTAAAAAGGGTCAACTTCAAATAACAAAAAAGTCAACTTAAAAATTTAAAAGATTAAATTCGAATTAAAACTGTTCAAATACAAATTGAAGAATGATACAGTTGTATCTAAGAAGCTTCAATTAAAGTTATAAATAGTCAACTTCAAATTAAAAAAGAATCAACTTCAAATTAAAACAAAAGATCAACTTAAAGTTATCAAAGATCAAACTAAAATTCAAATGCTCAAATTAAAATTGTGGAACGAAACAGCTATCTCTAAGCAGCTTCAATTGAAGTTATAAATGGTCCACTTTAAATTTTAAATAAAAGATTAACCTTAAATGATAAGATATCAAATTTACGTTTAAACAGCTTAAATTCAATTTTGAACTACTTATATTAAAATTGTGGAATGAAAACGTTTTTCTCCATGATGCGGAAGCATTCTTAAAAGCTCTTGTTAAGAATCTCTAAAATAGAAATACATTGGCGAACTAAAAATCGTGCTAGCTATGTCCTTTCGATTTCATGCAGTGTCCGAAAAGCGGTTCAATCTAAATAACCCCCCCCGTCCCGAATGCGCTATTATAAACGAATTGTAAATTACGAGAATTATATCAGTTCTAATATTATTCTGTTTCATCTGACATAAAACAGAGGATATATTATAAAGCCTGCCATTCGGTTTATTTCTAAATTGTGATATAGACAATGATTTAGTAATTTATCTTAATGATTTATCATGAATAAATTTATTTAATCAAGTTTTCATGAGATTTTATTATTCTTTTGTCTTTATTCGGTACGCTCGTTACGACGGCGTGATAATGATAGTATTAGGACCATAACAAAGTGTTTCATTGTATTTTTAGCAGTTCATTTCAGAACGCCTGCGCGCTTCAAATCCAGAATGGCGGACTTACCGTCATCACGATCATCGTTATCAGTTCATTAAGCTAGAGTCAAGTAACAGAATATGGCCAACTTTCTTGGCGACCCTCCACGATACTAAGCTTATTTCAAGGTGCCAGAAAAAAATAAAGATGACAAGACGCAACACATGGCGCAATCGAAGATACCTAGATTCTAGCCCTCAGCGTACTGTAAGTGTAGTATTAACACAGCATGACGTCACTAGCTATAAATGCATTGTTTCTTTCATTAAGTTGAACGCTCTCTTGACGTCAAGCCGTCGAATAAAGTGTTATAATTATCATTGATTATCTAGCTGTTCAGCGGTGGCCGAGTGGTTCTAGATGTCGGGATTGTAGTTGTAACATACTTTTAAGGTTTCAGAATAACGCGACCAGTAGTGAATACTTATATCTCTATGCTGACAAATCCCGATTGAAGGACGAAACGTATACGTACATAGATAACAAACAAAACAAATATTTATAACATTTATTATATATATATATATATATACATATATATATATATATATATATATATATATATATATATATATATATATATACACACATATATATATATAGTGAAGTAATAAGTTTATGAATTAGTTAGAATCCAGAATATAAATAAAATTCAATAAAATTAGTCAAATGATTTTTCCTAGGAATAAAATATGAACTCTGCTGTTTAGTTTAATGACCATCACTAATTGTCACTAATACTATATATATATATATATATATATATATATATATATATATATATATATATAAGTGAGTGATTTTGAAACCAATTAATCATATGGCGTACGGTTGTTTCCAAGACAATTTAGAAATATTCTATTATATATTATTGTTTCGAAAAATTCAGATCGTTACTTCGTCAGCGCGCTTTACAACATCACCTACAGAAGCCCCAGGTTCCAGTATTATCTGAAATAAAAACATATATTCAAACAATACTGGGGACATAACAATTCATCATGTAACGACATATTTTTCAATCTGTTCGCTTAAAAAAGATACCGTAGAAACAGCAAATTAACCGCAGAACATGTAACAAATTACATATTTTAAAATAGTCAAAATATAGGATAAATTGGGGAGAAAATACATAAATAGATAAATTAAAAATAATGAAATTACATAAGGAAAATATTAATAAGAAAATAAAAAAGAAATATAAGATACTACTACTACTACTACTACTACTACTACTACTACTAATAATAATAATAATAATAATAATAATAATAATAATAAAGAAAATACTGATAATCGCAATAATAATTATAATGGTAATAATAATAAAAATAATAATAATACTGATAATAATAATGATAAAAAAGGACCAGTCTAGGCTGACACCACACGAGATATGTGAATAGGGTCAAGGAGGATCAGATGGCCGTGGAGGGACAGCACAAACCAGACCTCCACTGGAAGTGCAGAGATTGTTGAGACATTGGGGAAGCTTATTGCCACCCAAATCCCAGAGAAAACCAATGGTCTAACCAGCGAGAAATCAATGATAAACGGCTGTTGCGATACTTCAAAATTATTTGCGGTGGCTATCGAAAAGAGGTGGAGAACACTGGAAATCCGGGGAGACTTCTTGTCTCTCAGATTCCACTGCTTGTTGTCGGTGATCAATCACTGATAACCTGTGTGAGAACTCATAGTGTGTACAAATAGTATAGATAATAATAATTCTGATAATTATGCCACTACTACTACTACTACTACTACTACTACTACTACTACTAATAATAATAATAATAATAATACTACTGATAATATTAATAATAATACTGATAATAATAATACTTATGATAATGATAATAATGATAATAATAATGATAATAATTATAATGATAATAATAGTGATATTGATAATAATAATGATAATGATAATAATAATACTGCTAATATTAATAATAATACTGAGAATAATAATACTGATAATGATAATAATTATAATAATGATAATAATGATAATAATGATAATAATATAATAATAATGATAATAAGAATGCTAGATTAAAAAAATAGAATAAAATAAAATAAAATAGAATAAGATTAAATAAAATAAAATGAAGTAAATAAGAAAATGAAATTCAGAAATAAAAGTTTTAAAATTATCCTGAATAATTATTGAGAATACTATTGACTATATAATAATGAAATAAAAATAAAATAAATAAAATAATAAATGATAAAATATAATAAAACGAAACTAAATAATAATATATGAGAATGAATTTAAGAATGAATTAAAGAATGAATTAAAGAATGAATTAAAAAATGAATAAATAAATGAAATAAAAACTATTTTATTTTAAAGCAAAGAAAGTAGAGTAGAGTTTAAATGAATGAAAAGTTGAAATAATTAGGAGATAAAAAGTCTATATAGCGAGAAATAAAGATATATCTTGAAAATATAATCATAATTAGAAGAAAAATGTACGGGAATAAGAAAAAGAAAAACAAATAATGAGGATAAGTAGGGAAATAAAACGTATATATAAAAAAAAATTCCAGAGGAAAATTACATTTAAATTCAAAGTGGTAAAAAGCAGAAAGAAACAAAGTAGAAAAATAATTAGAGTACAATTAAGAGAAATAGAAAAACTTCAGAATTAAATAAGAGAAAAATTATAACTAGAACAAAATAACAAGAAGAAAAAATAAGTAGTAAAAATTGTAATTAGAAAAATTATTTAAAAAAAAAACAGAAAAAATAATTAGTAAAAATTGTAATTAGAAAAATTATTTAAAAAAAAAACAGAAAAAATAAGTAGTAAAAATTGTAATTAGAAAAATTATTTTTAAAAAACCCAGAAAAAATAAGTAGTAAAAATTGTAATTAGAAAAATTATTTAAAAATAAAACAGAAAAAATAAGTAGTAAAAATTGTAATTAGAAAAATTATTTAAAAAAAAAACAGAAAAAATAAGTAGTAAAAATTGTAATTAGAAAAATTATTTAAAAAAAAAACAGAAAAAATAATTAGTAAAAATTGTAATTAGAAAAATTATTTAAAAAAAAACAGAAAAAATAAGTAGTAAAAATTGTAATTAGAAAAATTATTTTAAAAAAAAACAGAAAAAATAAGTAGTAAAAATTGTAATTAGAAAAATTATTTTAAAAAAAAACAGAAAAAATAAGTAGTAAAAATTGTAATTAGAAAAATTATTTAAAAAAAAACAGAAAAAATAAGTAGTAAAAATTGTAATTAGAAAAATTATTTAAAAAAAACAGAACAAATAAGAAGTAAAAATTGTAATTAGAAAAATTATTTAAAAAAAAAACAGAAAAAATAAGTAGTCAAAATTGTAATTAGAAAAATTATTTTAAAAAAAACAGAAAAAATAAGTAGTAAAAATTGTAATCAGAAAAATTATTTTAAAAAAAACAGAAAAAATAATATCTACATACACGTGCACAGATACATAAATGTATATACTAGACTTAAAATGCCAAGGCATTTGTATTAATATTCTTAAATATAAACTTGGAATAGTACAGAACAAGAGGAATCAACTTTTAAAATATTGAAGCTGGAATTGTTATTTGAAAAATTAAATGTAGACTTAATCACACGGTTGCTAATATATATATATATATATATATATATATATATATATTATATATATATATATATATAATATTTTTATAAATAAATATTAATTATTTAAATACCTACACACATCGATGTTTCATTGTAGGAACTAATTCTCAACGGTCGGTAGGCGCGAACCCCGATCACAAATCGCCACTGATTCGTAGTCGAGGATCTTACCCATCGGCCATAGCCAATTAGTTAGTGAATATAGAGGAACTTTAAATGTAAATAGCGAAATCAGCGGCTATGTACCAGGATGTATAGAGTGATCTACGAAACGGCGTTCGAATCGTGCATATAGCTATTTGTACTGCTTGTTATTAAAGCTACTCGAGAGTGCCCATATATATATATATATATATATATATATATATATATATATATATATATATTCTAGACTGAAAAATACGGACGCCTGTGCATTACTATTCTTGAATATAAACCTTGCAAGGTATAGAACAAATGGAATTAACTTTTAAAATATTGTAAGCACGAATTGAGATTTGCAGAATTAAATGTACACTTAATCACAAGGTTGCTAAAATGGCAGACATTTTCAATGGTGTTTCTTAGCTCTTTCTTGGATATTAGTATTTTGATTAACACAAGAATGATATAAAAACCAAATATTTTTTGTTTAATTATACACTAGATTTAGTCTGAATAGACATCTCAAGAAAACAGAAAAAGTGATGATTTAGGCAAATAAACAAGTTAGGCTAACTGATTTGTGACTCAAATATTTAAGGACTTAATCACTAAACTTTTATCACTTGATCACTTTATAACTTAATTTAAAAATTTCCTTTTGAAATAAACTTGGACATTTTTTTGAAAATTTTGAAATTAAAGAAAAATCTATTTGTCACTTGAAAGAAATGCAAAAAAATTACTGAAATTAAGAAAAGTTAAAAATAGAACTTGAAACAAAATGGTGCTGACAATCAGAGAGAGTTAACTATTTGGAAGAGTTGAACGTAAATCAATTATGCCAAAGTTTGGTTTTATTTTATTTTTAATCTTTGCATGTAACAAATAACTAACATTTTCCTAACATGTGCAGTATGGATACATTGTTAAATACAGGCGAATTCCATAGCTGAGAAGAGTAAACCCCAGAATACACTCCACTCGAGGTAACATGGATTCTCCCATTTTGAATGATGCTATAAGCAAATGAAACTTTATTTAGTGAATCACCTAATTAATTATTGTTATTATTCTCTTTAGATTGCTAATTTTACTCTACATTTAAGTTTTCAAATCTCAATTCCTATTTCAATATTTTTAGAGTTAATCTCACTTGTTCTGTACTTTTCTATGTTTATATTTAAGAATATTAATACACATGCGTCGGCATTTTAAGTCTAGTACATACATATCTGTCCTCATTTTTCGATCTGGTCCACTCTTTTAAAGCATTGCAGTTTGAGAATGTAACAATGTATTTTTATTATAATTTTAAAAAGAAACCAATGAGAAGACCCCAAAGCATCAGTGACCATGGTCATATTGAGTCACTTATACTTTAAGTTGGTAGAATATTAGTAAAAATTGCTAATTTAGTTGAACCAATAATCATTATGACACATACTAATGAAAGCATCATATTCATTAGGTAACTAACCTTGGATTTATTACTTCTTATTCGCTGAAAAGAAATAATTAAAACTGTCCTTCGTAATCTTCATAAAGACAATATTAAAAAATTTCAAGAAACTTCATTATCATAATCTAGAAAAAATGAGTAAATTAAGTATAATTATTTAAAACATTTAACTTTTTTGGACAACCTTACTACATTATCCAGTACTGCCTATAGAGACAAAGTCACCACAAATTATGTTGTTATAAATTTGAATTTAACTTTAAACATGAAGTTAGCAACAATAATAACTTCACGTGTATATTTTGAAACAAAAACATTTGTTAATGAAATATATCAAATAAAACATTTTCCTTTTCTGGAAGTCCTACTATATGATTTAGTACTGTCAATAAAGAGAAAGCACAAATGATTATACCCCAATCATTAAAATTTAAATTTTACAAATGAAGTTATTATAAATTTCTTAATGGATCCTGCAATTTAAAATAACTTCACTTTTTCTTTTATATAAAGTAAAAGTACATAATTAGAATATAATCAATTAAGACATTTTCCTTTTCTGTACAGCCCTACTACATGATTCAGTACTGCCCATTGCGGCAAAAGCACAATTTATTATACTTTAGTAATACATTTAGAGATTAAGTTTTAAAATGAAGTTATTTGGAAATAATAAATAGAAACACAATAAAAAATATCTTTACTTAAGTAATTTAAAAACATATTTTTAGAATATTATCAAAATAAATATTAGTCTTTTCTGGACACCACCACTACATGATTCAGTACTGCCCAAAAGCAAAAGCACAATTTACTTTTATATTTTAGATCAAAAAAATATATATTTATATAACTTTAGTAATAAATTAAGAGATTAAGTTTGAAAATGAAGTTATGTGGAAATAATAAATAGAAACACAATAGAAATATCTTTACTTAGGTAATTTAAAAAATATATATTTTTAGAATATTATCAAAATAAACATCAGTCTTTTTTATTAATTAATTTAGAGTTTTACTTAAATACGTAAAGTTATTAAATATACGTTAACAAGCAAAATCAATAATAGGGTTGCTCAGAACTTATACCTCTTCTTAAATCCAAATTTTCTTATTATTATTTAACTATTATTTTTGTGATATTTTTGTTCTTCTTTTAAATAAAATGTATTCTTTTTTATTTTCAATTATAAGAGATTACAATTATTAATAAGTCAATAATTATCAAAAATAATAATACTCTTCTGTTTAAACATCATATTTTTAAAATAATAAAATACAATTTTATTTATTACTTATATTTAATAATTTAAGTTGTTTCCTTTTTTAAAATACTAATTGCATATTTCAATTCAAATTAAATGATTTGCAAAAAGTATAAACATTTTCAGAATTTTAATATTTAGATTAATAAAAAACAACATTAAATTCAAATATTGATAAATTCAGAAAAACTGATTTTAAGAAAAGGCTTCATAATAATAATAATTTTCATTTCTGAATTTCAAATAAGTTGAAATATTTTATAATTATTTTAGAATAAATTAAAATATCATAATTCAATTCATTTTAAACTCATTTTTATTATATATATTTAATTGTGTAAGATAAATTTGATATGTTCGGAAAGTAATAGCCTAAAATTAATCTAAAAATCTATTTCTACGTGTCAAAAAACTTTTAGAATGAAAAATGTTCTCACTATTACTAAAAAAACACAGAAATACAGTAAAATTTGAAATTTCAAGAAATCTTTTTGGCTAATCTTTTGAAATATTAATATCACTATTCTGGAACTATTTCAAAGATTTTAAGACACCGAATTGAAATAAAATCACGTACATTTGACTAAAATCTAAATAATTATCCAATAAATATGCGTGCGATCAAACAAATGTCCGAGCGATCAGAATAGCAATAATTAGTTTGCCGACAGAAAACTATGTATGGAATATCATAATCGCTATAATATTTAATTTTATTAATTTTATCAAATATTTTAAATTTTATATAAAAGCTATGGACTGGTAATAGAACATTATTAGACAACTGTCTGTCAGATGGTTTTCTAATAAATTTTCTTTATTTATTTATAGTTTTATTGGAATAAATATGAACAGTTAATCTATTTTGTATAAAAAATACTTTTACAGTTTTAATTGGTCTCAGTAAGATTTTATTTCCCTATCTGATTTTAAAATGATAATAAGATTCTATAAATATCGGTGAATATGTTTTATGTTCAACCATTATATTTTATTTTATTAAAATTGCATTATTTTTCAAGTGAAACTTGAAACTGAATGATTATCTGTAAGACAAACTTCGATGGTGTCGCCTAGTGGATAGTGTGTAGCGGTGAACATGCCGTTTGTTTAATTTTTTATTATACTTTTGCCCTACCATACATTTAAAATTATTGTTCGTAAAATTTACACCACTTTTTAAAATATTTTTTTCGGAATGTTCCTGTTTTTCAATTTTTCCAATTTTGTTTTGTTTTCAAGATTTTAATAATGGATTTCTTACGTTACTACAACTTTATTCATGCGTCAAACGACAAGTCAATCATCATTTTGAACTAATTAAGCAAAGTTTAACTCAAATATTTAACGTAATCGTGTGTCACACGTGCTGTCCCAAAATCAACCAAAACATTTTCGCGCGTGTCGCTCTAATCATATTCTAAAATATTTATTTTTTATTTTTTGGGGGAGTACCTCCTTTATACAATTATATCCCCCTCAAACATTTATTTCTAAATATTATCTGGGGGGGGGACTTTTAATACATGAAGATTTGCTAAGAATTTTAAAGCAAGTTTAAATGACTTTCTATTCGACAGTTTAAATACTTCCACACTTCTTTCAAATGTCGAACACGAAGTAATGGATTTATTAATTCAACTATTAACAGCATATATAAATGGCTGACTTGTTTATGAAGAAACCGAAATGCATTATGATGGATTTAATTTCGAAATAGGATTTGAATTTACTACATTTTTTATTGAAACATTGGAAAAATGGTACGTTTGTAGTTTACGGACCGGGTCGAAATAATACGATTATTTAGAAAGCCATTCTTTACATGGGGAGGGGGCTTTTCTAACGATTCTATACTTTCACTTAACAATTTAATGAACAAAAGATATTGTAAACATTTAATTTAACTTAAAAATCTAATCTAAAAAATAAGCCGATCTGTAAACTGCACACGTACCAAAAAGATAATACAAGAAGTGTTCTTTTTTGGTTGAGGGGGCAGCTCCGTATTTACAACTATATCCTCGTAACGGTTCTAAAATCAATTTTCAATTGATATTTATTTCATAATTACTGTATGTTCTTACTTTGACAAAATTGACGAATTTTTCTTTGCCGGATTTTTCTTTGACGAATTTTCTTTTGCCGAATTTTTCTTTGCCGCATTTTCCATTGCCGAATATTCTTTTGCCGAATTTTTCTTTGGCGAATTTTCTTTTGCCGAATTTTCTTTGCCGGATTTTCCATTGCCGAATTTTCTTTTAACGAATTTTTCTATGGCGAATTTTCTTTGGCCGAATTTTTCTTTGGCCGAATTGTTCTTTGCCGGATTTTCCATTGCCGAATTTTCTTTTGACGAATTTTTCTTTGACGAAGTTACCATTGCCTAATTTTCTTTTACCGATTTTTTCTTTGGCGAATTTTCTTTGGCCGAATTTTCATTTGCCGGATTTATCATTGCCGAATTTTCTTTTGCTGCATTATACATTGACGAATTTTTCGTTGCCGAATTTTCTTTTGCCGAATTTTTCTTTGGCGAATTTTCTTTGGCCGAATTTTTTTTTTGCCGAATTTTTCTTTGCCGGATTTTCCATTGCCGAATATTCTTTTGACGAATTTTTCTTGACGAAGTTTTCAATTGCCGATTTTTTTTTGCCGAATTTTTCTTTGCCGGATTTTCTATTGCCAGATTTTTCTTTGGCGAATTGTTTTTTGCCGAATTTTTCTTGGTCAGATTTTTCATATCCGAATTTTCTTTTACCGACTTTTCTTTGGCGAATTTTCTTTGGCCGAATTTTTCTTTGGCCGAATTTTTCTTTGCCGGATTTTCCATTGCCGAATTTTCTTTTGACGAATTTTTCTGTGACGAAGTTTCCATTGCCGAATATTCTTTTGCCGAATTTTTCTTTGGCGCATTTTCTTTGACCGAATTTTTCTTTGCCGGATTTATCATTGCCAAATTTTCTTTGGCGAATTTTACTTTGACGAAGTTTCCATTGTCGAATTTTCTTTTGCCGAATTTTTCTTTGGCGAATTTTCTTTTGCCGAATTTTTCTTTGGCCGAATTTTTTTTTGCCGGATTTTCCATTGCCGAATTTTCTTTTGACGAATTTTTCTTTGGCGAATTTTCTTTTGCCGAATTTTCCTTTGGCCGAATTTTTCTTTGCCGGATTTTCCATTGCTGCATTTTTCTGTTTGACGAATTTTTCTTTGACGAAGTTTCCATTGCCGAATTTTCTTTTACCGAATTTTTCTTTGGCATGTTTTCTTTGGCCAAGTTTTACTTTGCCGGATTTATCATTGCCGAATTTTCTTTTGCCGCATTTTACTTTGACGAATTGTTCGTTGCCGAATTTTCTTTTGCCGAATTTTTCTTTGGCCGAATTCTCCTTTGCCGGACTTTCCATTGCCGAATTTTCTTTTGACGAATTTTCTTAGACGAAGTTTCCATTGCCGAATTTTCTTTTGCCGAATTTTTCTTTGGCGAATTTTTTTTTGCCGAATTTTACTTTGACGAATTTTTCGTTGCTGAATTTTCTTTTGCCGAATTTTCTTTGCCGGATTTTCCATTGCCGAATTTTTTCTTTACCGAATTTTTCTTTGGCGAATTTTCTTTGGCCGAATTTTTCTTTGGACGAATTTTTCTTTGCCGGATTTTTCTTTGCCGGATTTATCATTGCCAAATTTTCTTTTGCCGAATTTTACTTTGACGAATTTTTCGTTGCCGAATTTTTTTTTGCCGAATTTTTCTTTGGCGAATTTTCTTAGGCGAATTTTACTTTGTCCGAATTTTTCTTTGCCTGATTTTCCATTTCCAAATTTTCTTTGGCGAATTTTACTTTGACGAAGTTTCCATTGCCGAATTTTCTTTTGCCGAATGTTTCTTTGGCGAATTTTCTTTTGCCGAATTTTTCGTTGCACTTATGTAAACGCAAGGTCGGTTTATAATGTTTGGAAATCTAGACCTCTAAAAAGGGGAACTCACGATTGTAAAAAAAAAATGAAAATAGCTTTCATCTAGTAGGATTTCTCCTTCACTGACCGAGGACAGAAAAGATGAAGTGCAGTATCAGAACAGATACTACACTTTGCAATATTTATTTGCACAAAAAAGTACAAAATTATACAAAAATTGATACTACAGTTTGTTCTTAGTTGAAAGGCCAAGAAAGTATGTAACCGTTCCAGTTAAATTTTTAAAGTTGCCACCTAGACTTAAGGTTATTGATAGAGTTAAGTGATTTTTTTAGACGAGAGACTGTTTCCACACGGACTTAGTGTTAGTGGTAAGATTTATTGATTTCTTTATTCCCCCCCCCCCAAAAAAAAACAACACATTTTATATCTATTTGCAAATAAATATGATTATATGCTCATAAAACGCTATCCTGATAGCGATCGGCCAGAAATGTGTGATAATTTTACGTTAAATCTATATGCAAACTCTACATTCTGAAATAATTGTTTTTCTTTACCAACACGTAATCGCCTAAGAAAAGGATAATCTCATTTTTGTTATGGGGAGGGGCTGAGGGTATCTATCAACAAATTTATAAACAATTATTTAAATAATTTTTAAACTCTTCTAGTACGATATAAAAATTAATATGTATACTGTAGAAAGTATTATTTATTTAGCGCAATAATTATATACGCATTTTTTAAATTGTCCACAAAAAAGCATATAAAAAGCCCACAGTTTCAATTTCATATGGAACATCTTTGCTTACAAAACAGTACGAAACTAATAGGAAAAAAAGATACACATATTGGGGGGGGGGGCAGCATCTTCAACATACCGAAGAGTTAATATCTTCAATATAACCAATTTTTCTACAGAAATTTTAATTTGCCATTTTTTGGCTTATTTTTTCTGAAAAATTTAGCTTCAAAGGTCAATTATCACTTTTCTTATTTTTCTACTAAAAGTCACACAGCTGCGTTTCTATGACACCGATTTTGTAATACTAGCATATTTAAAATCAGTACATAAAGTTTTATCTTTCTATTTTACTATCCTTAAATTATATTTATAATTTTAAAAGTTATGTCGGGCATAGAGAGCGTTACTCAAATGGCATTTTTGTCAATTTAACCTGCTCAACCCTTCCATATCTTAAACTCCTTTCAAAATATCTATATTTTTAGATTCCTAGTGCTATTTGCTATATTTTGGGTATAGAAAATGGATTTTATATTTAAATTTAAAAAAGTTATGGTTATTCAAAGTCAATGAAGGGTGTTATCCTACACTCTGATGACCACACATATTTTTAATATTTGTTTTCTTAGGACTAGTCAATTCTAGTGCAAAAACGCATCAAGTTTAGATGAACACTGAATTTATGACAACCCCAAGAATTGGTCACGATTGAGTAAATATTGGCCTTAAGTATATCATTGACACACTGCCGTGTGTGAATGATATATATCCCAAAAAATCAAATCAGTCGAAATCAGCTGTGGATACGTATTTCATATATATATATATATATATATATATATATATATATATATATATATATATATATATATATACAGGGCTTTACGCGCTCAACTACTTTTGGAGCTGCTCCCGCTCCTGCTCTAACGCCAAAAATTGGAGCTGGCTCCTCTCACACTCCCCATTTTCAAAAGTAGCCGATCCTGCTCCAACTCCTATAAAAAAAAGGAGCGGCTCTTTTTCAGCGCTCCATAATAAAAATGTACCTTCTTTCATAAACGTTATATTCTGCCAATGAATGGTCGAAGGATAGGGGTGGGCGTCAAAGATCTCGTCAATATGGGTTGGGATGTCACTTTAAGTGTAAGACCGTAAGATAATATTTGAAAAATCTCGCTTATATTTTGAGAGTTATAGGAGAACATGTTGGACGAAGTATAGGATTATACGTAAATTTTCGTTTCCTGAGGTATAAAATAGAAATAGAAACATCTCTGAAGTATTTTAAAACAATTTTAGTATTCATTACATTAACAACCTATTTTTTCAGGAAAAGAAAATTTGACCCGATATATTTAGATTTGTTTTTAGTAAATAAAGTTTTACTTTTAAACATTATTAGTGATGATTTTCTTTTTAAAGAAAACCTTTCTCTGGGAGAGGAAAGACAGCCAGGGCAACATTAATCGTCGTACTGTTGTTTAATATTACGAACGTAACTATATTGTATAATGTATATTATTATTTACAACAGAGAAACGCGCAAGTACTTTCAAACAAATCGATGTATTCATTTTCTTTTCAATAGTACAATTTGGAGCGAAACAAAAACGCAATGAAGTTTATTTTTTAAAGATTGAATAACAAAAATTCTCATGAGTTGGCCAAAAATTATAAATAAATTGTCAATAAAATATTCAGAGATCCATTTAATGTCTTAAAATTTCATACAAAATAGCTTGGAAGTTGAGAAAATATCGAGTCAAATTTTCCTCCACCGGAAAATTAACTGGAGTAAGTTTTCCTAGGTCGGGCAAAACATTTATTAAAATTAAAAATTTGAATAAAAAAGGTGAAAACGTCTATATTTGAAATCTCTACTTAACAAGTATTTCTGTATAACATACTTTACCGCTTAAAAATTAAAGGTATGGTACGGTGGATAAGTGATTAACGACGCAGACTGAAAATCCATGTGTGCCGGGTTCGAATCAAGTTTAATCCGCAGAGATTTTATTTAATAAATTTTGCTCATTTTTTAAGTGACGAATCAAAATCAAAGAAATCTTAACGATTTTTTTAAATTATTTTTTTTTTCGTTAATCGCTGGTATAAACACTCATTTTGTAAAACAAAATAATAATTTTTTTTTAAATTAATAAAAAATATAAACTTTCATCAACGTAGTTTTAATCAAAAGTGTGTTCTTAGTAAAAAAAATCAACTACGTTATTAAGTTACGTAAACAAGAGTAATTAAAAGAACACAACAAAAGGCTTTAACTATAAAAAATCAATTACTTTTGAATATATAGTGGGAGTAACATAGTTTAAATCAAAAGTTTATTCTTAGTAAAAAATCAACGTTGTTTAGTTACGTAAGAAAGGGTAAAACAAAGAAAACAACTAAAGGCGCTAAAAATTAAAAAAACAAAACAATTACTTTTGAATAATCACCTATTACTGAACCAGATAGCGTTTTTAAGGAAATATAACCAAATATTGTTTTTAAAGGAATATAGATTATGCGTGTGTACATTTCATTTTTATCAGTTAAAACAATTCGAAATTATGGTAAGATTGGAGCTCTGCTTGTGCACCATTAAGATTCTACCTTTTTAGGCGATTACATGTACATACTGAGATACTTGATGGTAAAAACAAAACATTTATTTTAGATGGGGGATCAGTTTCGTATTATGAGCTGCTAAAGGTAATGATAACCCACGTCCTAATTGGATATTGGGGTGTGTGGCAACGGGGAAAGACAAACATAGAGATACGGATTGAGAGGGTAGCGAGAAGTTTTAGTATAAAAATGTTACCCACACTTTTTAACCACTTTATTTTATTTTCAATGGCCCCGGGTAACACGGCGTATCCCATTCAATTGTCTCTATGCACTGATTGCACATTAAAATGCTGACTTATTCCTCAAGGAGAGTTGTCCGTGCGTATGCCCAGAGATAGGAAATGGGATAGGCCCCGAGCAATGTCGGTTACCCTTGCTAGTCTTCTTATATATAAAGGAGAAATGTCTATGTGTGTGTCTATGTGTGTGTATATATGTGTATATGTATGTTTGTATGCCCAGCTACAACTTGAAAAACAGATAACCATTAAGTAGATATTTTCTAAATTGCATATCTTACGGTGCACAATATCGAAAAATTGAAAGAAAAACATTAATTTCTTGCTGTAGAACGGACACACAATTTGTCAGGGGTCTGGTCAATTTTTTTCATTTCTAGCACAGCACGCATACGTAGACAAGAAGCCTGAACTTAACAAGCGTTTGTTTATAGCATACTTTACCACTGGTTGAATGGATGGCACGGTGGGCAAGTGATTAACGACGGGGAGTGAAGACTTCGGTGTGCCGAGTTCGAATACTTCGAATACAGTTACACAGAAACATTTTAATCTATTTTTCTGCATATTTACGTGAGAAATCAAGCGCAGTAAATGAGAAATGTACCTTTGCGTCATAAAAGTTCCTTTTTGAATTTTGAATTTTATTTTATTTAACAGAGAGAATACGGCACATTATCTTGTTTTTCTTGATTGAGAATACGTTTATACATTTATATTTAAAACGCATTCATTTAAAAACATAAATTCGTTTTCGCATTCGGGGCTTGTGCAGTATAGCACCCTTATAAAAAAAACTTTTTGGGGACTTGTGCAAAATAGCACCCTTATGAAAAACACTTTTTTGGGACTTGTGCAAAATAGCACCTTTATGAAAAACAATTTTCCGGCCCTTGTGCAGTACAGGACCCTTATGGAAAACGCTTTTCAGGACATGTTCAGTATAGCCCCTCTATGAAAACGCTTTTCAAGTAATTGTACAGTATAGTGCCCCCATTGAAAACGCTTATTTGGGGCTTGTGCAGTTTAGCAACCCTATGGAATACGTTTTTAGGTTGCTTGAGCAGTATAGCGCCCTTGTAGAATACGTTTTTCGGTACTTTGTAGAGTTTAGCGCCTATATGGACAATGGTTTCTGAGGGCTTGTGCAGTATAACGCCACAATTGAAAACACTTTTCTGGGCTTGTGCAATATAGCGCCCCTATGGAAAACGTTTTATGGGGCTTGTGCAGTATAGAGCCCTTATGAAAATAACTTTCTGGAACTTGTGCAGTATAACACCTTAATGGAAAACGCTTTTCAGGGTCTTGTGCAGTATTGTTCCCCTATGGAGAACATTTTTCTGGTTGTGTGCAACATAGCGCCATTATGGAAAACGGTTTTCATGGCTTGTGCAGGAAAACACTTTTCAGGCGCTATGCAGTATTGTGCTCCTATGAAAAAAGGGAAATTTGGGGCTTGTTCAGTTTAGCGTTCCTATGGAAAAAGGTTAAGAGGCTGGTGCAGTATAGTGCCCTTATAGAAAACGCTTTCGAGGGCTTATGTATGCGCACCGATGTGGAGATAGTACCTATATATAGTATATAGTATACAGACCGAGGTGGAGATACGTATGGATATATATAGTATGCGCTATAGAGATAGGTACCTATAGTATGCGCACGGGGCAGACATGAGTACGTATATAGTATGCACACTGGGGCGGGATAGGGAAGAATTTGTTGTGGTTAGGTGTGACATTTTTGGAGGGTAGGAGTATTGACCAGCTGGCTATGCCAGGAATGTGTTATAATAAGTGATTTTGAAGGAATGTGTTTAAATGTGCTGTGCTTTATGTCTTAAGTACTTTCAGACACATCCTGGTCCATCTTCAGGGGAATGAGGTTAATCAGGTACAGACAATGTTTTAGTATTATAGAAGGTTTTGGCGGGAATTATGTAACTAAGATGCTGATTCGGACTATTGAAGTATTTATCGGCTACCTAAGCGGTTAAGAACATGCGTTCAGTTGCCCATAATCGGACGTATCATCAATTTTTATTTTTCATATATATTTATTAATAATTAATTAATATTAATTAATTAATTTTTACGAACATAAAATAAAACCATGGATATTTGTTTCTGGCTATGAGGGTTCGATCCATTACCAAAGTTAGCTATGCTGAAACACGTATCTATTGATTTATTTTATGTACGTAAAAATAATTAATTAATAAATATTAATTCATTAATTAATAAACACACACACATATACATATATATATATATATGTATATACATGTATGTGCATGTGTGTATGTGATGATGTATACATGAATAAAGTAATAAACGGAAACTATCTGTTGTTGTAACAGGAAATATAGTATTGTTCTTTTGTATTATGTCATCTATATACACCAACGCACACTGTCGGAAATTGTATTTTTATCTTTTTCCTTTAAAACAACTTCTCACACCCACCCACACACACATCACACACACACACACACACACATATATATATATATATATATGTATACATACATATATATATATATATATATATATATATATATATATATATATATATATATATATATATGTGTGTGTGTGTGTATGTGTGTGTGCGTGTATTTTTGTGTGTGTGCGTGTATTTTTGTGTGTGTTTGTGTGTGAAAAATTGTTTTAAAAGAAAAAGATAAAATACAATGTGTGGTGTAAGTTTTTTTTAAGACTTTTCAATTTGAGAACTTTATTTCTTTGTGCATTTTTCTGATCAGCGTGAGGTGTAACAGGGCCGATGTTGATATAATAATGTTGGTTGGCTTCCTTCAAGACCAACGAGACGTAAAAATACATCTCACAGGGATGTTATGTTTTTTGAAAATGTGAAAAAATGAACCTGACTTTATATATATATATATATATATATATATATATATATATATATATATATATATATATATATATATAAATGTATATATATATATAAAGTCAGGTTCAAAAGAGACGAAACGTATACGTCCATAGATATAAACAATAACAAATATTTTATATTTGAAGCTCCTCGTTAAAAAGTAGAGCACTGTAAAATGGTAGTAGTAACACAGCGTAGCGTCACTTGCTTTATGCATCGTTCCTTCCCTTATAGAAGTTTGAATGCCTGTACGCTTTCGCCGCCGTTATTGTGTTAAAATTATCATTGTTTATAAGCTGTTCAGAACTGGCCTAGCGGTTAGCGACGTTGGACTGTAGGTTGAAAAAATACTTGTAGTCCAGGGTTTCGAATCGTGTGACCGGTGGTGAATAGTCGTACTTCTATGCTGATGAGTCTTGATTGAAAAGAGACGAAACGTATACGTCCATAGATAAACAATAACAAATATTTTATATATATATATATATATATATATATATATATATATATATATATATATATCCTGTATATACACATATCATAATATATAACTGACATTACAATAAAGTCTTTTTACTTTCATTTTGATTTTGCTGCTTATGATAATTTTTTAATTTTTTATTTATTAATTCTGTGAAATCAAAAAAAAAAAGTGCATTTTGGAAAAAATCGAAAAAAATATCACAATAAATTAAAAATC
>OY744519.1:16673458-16683458 GCA_963556195.1 Sepiola atlantica | reverse complement strand
ATAATAGCTGGCGATATCACTTATTCCCAATGCTCCACTAGAGAAGCTTATATAGTCATCAATAGACAGACTGTATCACAGCTCTTCAGGTCAGCTAGACTAGTCCTTACCAGCGTCTTTATTGTTTAACTGCCTTGAAGAAGTTTAGCCTTGAATAATGTCTAAACATAAGTAGCCAGCATGTTAGTATAAATAAATGTAGCCAGCATGTTCGTATAAATAAAATGTTATATATATATATATATATATATATATATATATATATATATATATATATATATATATATATATCTGGTTGAACAAGAGTGCCAACTTCTGTTTATTCCTTTTGTGATCTAATCTTTCTATTCGTCGAACGATAGATCTTGTACCATTAATCACGGAGTGTAGGAAATCTCCATATTTGACGCAAACGTTTTCGACCATCATTGGTCGTCTTCAGGCGGATGATTGAACAATGCAAAATAAAATTGGTAAATTTATTTAAGAAGACGTTTCCATGTGATTTCTATAATAGTACAAGATCTATTGTTCGACGAATAAAAAGATTGGATCACAAAAGGAATAAACAGAAGTTGGCACTCCTGTTCAACCAGATATGTATAAAAGAAGAATTGTTGTCTAATTATACAATATATATATATATATATATATATATATATATATATATATTAATGTTTTACAGTGGGTCAGAACAACATCGGTACTGTCGGTTTCAAATCATAATAAAATGCACCTATAAATGTATCTTCATCGAAACTCTCTTAAGCCTATGTTTTTTTTAAAGAAATAAGGCTGAAGAGTTTCGATAACAAGTCTTTTATAAGGCCCCTTTATTAGGATTTGAAACCGACGGCACCGATGTTATTCTGGCCTTCTGTAAAACATTGATTAATAAATATTACACTCTTTTTTATTTTTCTTCATAATCGAGCACTCTGCTGGGATTCTCTCTCCCTAGCCTGATATATATATATATATATATATATATATATATATATATATATATATATATATATACATATATATATATATACATATATATATATATATATATATATATATATATACATATATATATATATATATATATATATATATATATATAGGGTGATTCATAAGTAACTTAGCTATTTAGTTTTGAAATTCTAAAGTTTAAAAAATATGATAATACAAAACAGAAAGTTAATTAAACAAATTCATTTATGGGAGTTTAAAATTACAGCAAATTTCCAAAATGTCCATCTTCGTTCTGCATGCATAGCTCCATTCTTTTTTGCAAGGAATTTACGACTCTTTTTAGCATATTTGATTGATTATGAAATAAATATATATAGAAACAAATATATAAACAAACAAATTTAAAATAACAAATAGCAGTAATTAGAGAGTAAGATAACAATCATCAAAAGTTCATAGTATGTTTGTGCTTCATATGGTAATCATTTTAAATAGCTAAGTGAAGTGACTTATGAATCACCCTGTATATATATATATATATATATATATATATATAAATTAATTAATTAAGTTCAAATATGAACTAATATTAACGATGTTTATTTTAATATATATATATATATATATAAATATATATATATATATATATATATATATATATATATATATATATATATATATATATATATATATATATATATTCAGGCGAACAGCCAGCTCGCCAGCCAGCCAGCCAGCCAATTATATATAAGTATATAGTATTGTACCTAAGATTTTAAGAGCAATTTTCATAAAATATAATTTAATGAGAGAATTATCGACAGTGAAAGTTTTGTTTTCTTTCAAAATTATTGAAAAAACAAAAGAATGGAAGCAAAGAAGATACTCCCGCGTTTTCGATTTTTCCCCCGGTTTGTGTATTCTCAAAATTGTATTTTCGCTTATTTAATATTTCTTATTTTAATTTGTCTTTGTTTTTATATTTCTTGCAACATGGCGTCTGCCTCATCTAATGTTTCAACTCAACGCAGTGACTCCAATAAACTTCGGACGGAGCATTAAATGAAATAAAATGGCGACGACGAACGAGTCGACTAATATGATCAGAAAGAAAAAAGAGAAGAAGAAGAAGGAAAAGTATTAAAAAGAAGAACGAAAAGAAGAAAAAGAAGAAAAAAAGAGAATATATAAATCGCAGATTTTCAAGTTTTCATTGATTTTGAGTGATGTTTTCTACTGGCTCGGCCATTTCGTAACTGTTTTCGCTTACATTACCGGCCACTTATGTTCTCTGTCGAGTTTCTCGGGGTCAGCGTACAGGCTGATAGATGCGTTCAAAACAAAGGCTAATAAATCACCTGTTTAAGATGACTGCTAAACTATTATGTCATCTGATATAGAGGCTTTCGCATGAATATTCGGTAGAGCGGGGGTAGTAGTGATGACATAGGAGTTGTGCGCGTCAGCTAAATCATGGTCAGCTCGAGCGACGCAATCGCGCACACCCGCGCACAGACAGGTGGACGGGCGGCGGGCGCGGAAACGCAATAACAGGACGAAAACGACATGGTTGTAATTACAGCGTATATAATTAATACTTGCTTGAAAAACAGAAATGAAACGCCTTTGCTAATTTCGAATGGTCGCGTTCCGTGTAGAGAGGTCAACTTATCATTTGAGCTAAGTGGTACAAGAATAACACTTTCTTTTTATTATTGACAATTCGGAGTTAATCATCTATATATCTATCTATCTATATATCTATATATCTATCTATCTATATATCTATATATCTATATATCTATCTATCTATCTATATATCTATCTATCTATCTATCTATCTATCTATCTATCTATCTATCTATCTATTTATCAACCTATCTATATATCTAGGCGACACCACACTTGCTGTTAGGTAAGATTGTAAGAATAAACCTTTCTTTTTATTTTTGACAATAGGGAGTTAATCAACTATCTATCTATCTATCTATCTATTTATCTATCTATCTATCTATCTATCTATATATCTATCTATCTATCTATCTATCTAAGTGTCTATCTATCTATCTATCTATCTATCTATCTATCTATCTATCTATCTATCTATCTATCTAAGTATCTATCCATCTATCTATCCATCCATCTATCCATCTATCTATCTATCTATCTATCTATTTATCTATCTATTTATCAACCTATCTATATATCTAGGCGACACCACACTTGCTGTTATGTAAGATTATAAAGAAAAATAAATAGTAAGTCCCCCTCCTTCGATTTATTATTTTTGTTCTTTTCAGCTTCTCATCAATACGGCACTCTGAATTGCCCCTAGCCTACTAAATATATTTACTACAATTCCAGGCAATGCTTCAAGCAAACTACAATTCCTCTATCATATATATATATATATATATATATATATATATATATATATATATATATATATATATATATATATATATATATATATATAATGATAATAATCCCGGTAAAACATCCACAGGGTAGTAATCCGAAAAATTTCAACCGGGTTTATAAAAAGTGCTAAATATCAAATAGAGCTTTATATATGGTTATTTTTATTCACGCAGTCATGTACAAAATCTGCGACACTGGCATGTCGATGTTATCGATCAACAGTTTGTATAAACTGAGATCTCATCAGGCAGAATTAGAATCCGATCTTAACCTTAGATCATATTTGGAGAGAATGAAAATGAATGATTGATAGATAGATAGATAGATAGATAGATAGATAGATAGATAGATAGATAGATAGATAGATAGATAGATAGTTTTCATTCTCTTCAAATATGATCCAAGGTTAAGATCGGATTCTAACTCTGCCTGATGAGATCTCAGTTTATACAAACTGTTGATCGATAACATTGACATGCCAGTGTCGCAGATTTTGTACTATCTGTGTAAATAAAAATAATCATATATATATATATATATATATATATATATATACATATATATAAAATATGAAACTAAAAGTCTACTTTTAGTAGATAGAACCTATAGTGAAACATGTCTAATAAACATGTCTTCACCGAGTACACCTTGCATTGAACAATCGAAGTTGTAAGAAATGTGCCATTCATACATGTTCATCCCTCTTCTTTCATCTATCTTTATATATATATATATATATATATATATATATATATATATATATATATATATATATCATGTCATATTTATCTATCACTCTATTTTTCGCACTCTTACTTTCTCTCTCTCTACTTGTAAACATGATGATTAATTTTGTAACTTTTTAAATTGTCATATATATTCGTTGGAAAATTCATAAATAAAAAAGGGGGATTCAAGTATCTAACATTGAAAAAAAAAACAGGGGACCTTAACTTAAGCGTGAAATATTGAAAACGGGAATCGTCAGCTGTTTACCATGTAACTGTTTCGGAGTTTTAAAAACAGGACATTTATAATGTTTATGGCTCTCCAATGGAACGGATCAAATTATTATTTCCCCAATAATCAAGTGTAGAAATAATTCAGTTTAAATTTCACTAATATATACATAAATAATAATAATAATAATAATAATAATAATAATAATAATAATAATAATAATAATAATAATAATAATAATAATAATAATAATAATAATAATAATAATAATAATAATAATAATAATAATATATTACTCTTAAGACTACAGTGTGATATGGTAATTTGCATATACAATAGCATCAATTATAACAATAATGATAATAATAATATTATCAAAACACTCACCCAAGTACCATTCTGCAATATAATAGCTAGCAATAAAATTATATAGGAATAAAAGTTGCATTGATATGTATATATATATATATATATATATATATATATATATATATATATATATATATATATATATATATATATATATATATATATATATATATATAATTAAGTCAGGTTTATTTTATATTACAATAACAATGTTTTATATTTATTTATCTATTTTTATGTTTTAACATTTCTTAATAAAACATAACATTTCTGTTAGATGTATTTTTACGGCCGTTTCTTTTGCCGTGAGCCAAGCAATATTATTATGTTGATATCGTATCTGCAACGCTACAAAATCATCGGAACAATCCACTAAGAATAAACACTTATTTGAATTGAAACGTCTCGAAAAAGCCTGCACAACACAGTGGTTCATTGTTTGCAAAAAACAAAGAAACAAAGAAAAGAGCGAACTCACAAGTGGGAAAATGCTATCTAGAACGCCATTTTGATTTTTTCAGTTCAGAGTTAGAACACCCAAAAGTTATGTGGACATTTTTTAGATTTTAATTCAATTATATTCTTTAAAAACTGTTAAATAATTCAATCATTTATCTATAAAAATTCGAATTCACTTGAGGGTAATCATTTTACTTGCCTAATGTTATATCATTTTGTTTACAAATGCATATATGTAAGTCATTAGAATACGAAACTTAGTGAAGAGCTTCTTTTTTAAATTTCATCAGTTGGAAGCTAGATTATATATATATATATATATTTAGCCATATATTCAAGTATTGCTTCGGTGTTTGTGTGGATTGTGGTTAGTATTTATTTATAAACCGTTGAAATTAATACTAGGTTAATTGCTCAGATTACTTCACTTAAGTTCTATTTAAATACGAAATTAACAGTAGAGTTTCAAGCGTAAATATACTGGAGCTACATAGACATGATAACACTTCATAAATAAGCTATTATAAGTTCATTATTTTTTTTATTAAATGCTGCTAATGACCTCACTATAAAATATTAGAAAGATTCAGAGGTACTTTTAAGGAGATTTATACGTAAAGTTAATTGTGATTACTTAACTCGTGTTGTGAGAAAAAACTTCGCCAAGCATCAATACCCATATTACCTCCTTACATTAATTGTATGTCTATATCTATATTGGAGTGAATTCAGTTATTGTAACTCCTATCTATATTTAGCCTTTATTTTGCATCATATTTTAAATGTTAATTGTTTTCTTGATTCTTATCTCCTTTTCCTAAATTATCTTAGTTTTGACTTAGCATTACAAATGAAATCTACAAAAATTGTCTTCTGATGTTCTCAGTATCTGGCTATCTTACCATTCCCTTATTTATAGACTAGATTTAGGTCATGCCAATTCCGTTATTTTTATTGTATGTGATCTACTCTATATTTAAATGTTTTATAAGAGGACATTACTGTTCCATTATCTACTATTAGGTTTTCGGTTTCTATTGACTACATACTCTTATGATATCCCTATACGTTAGACATTTTCACTTTGATAAAAGGGTTAGTGCCACAGGTGTTTATATGGGTCTGTAACGGGATAAGACATATGCGGTTCTATGTAGACAGTTCTGAACTACTTCCTGGTTTTTATTTAATAAGTGTTCCTTAGACATAAGTAGATTATAGGATTCCAGAATAGAAAGATTAACATCTCTTCGATTTGTTAGGTTTGTATATGTATTATGGTTCAGATATAAACAAACTTTTGACATATTCATGCATCCAATGTAAGACTTCAACATCAACATGTGTAAGCTCATTTCCGAGACCTTTATAGATACCAATTGTCTTCTGCTGGCACAGGGTATAGACACCAAATTTTGAAAGTCAAGCAAAGCAGCAAAACATTACAGTATTGTTCAACCTTAATCACACAACAATTTGAAAAAGGCAGAATTTGGGGATATAACAATTACAATCCCCTTATAAAGAGCATACATAACAATAAAACCAGACAAAGAAAGGAACACATTAAGAGAAAAAAGAATATAAAAAGTACAAATACTGAAAATGCAGACAATATTAAGAAATTATAATTTAAAAAATAAAAAAATAAAAAAATAAAAATAATTAAATTGAACATATTTCTTTAAAAATAGACTATTTTATAAACAATAATCTATTAAAATGTTATCTTCGTGATTTTTTTTCTGAAAAAACAGCAACATAAAAAAAAAACTTTGACGGTTACAGTAAATGATAATAATTATTATAATGATGATCTAATAACAATAGAAATAATAATGATAATAGGATATTATAATAAGCATACACAATAACAAATAAACTAACAATAGACGGTTTGAGATATAAGGATTTCGTGTCCAAGGAAACTAACACAGCGTAATTCGTAAGACCGAAAGTTCAAAAGAGAAAAACTTATCGTCTGTTTGTTGCAATTTACGTTGAAACGAAACTTTTCAAAATTGCTGTTTATTTAAAAGAATTTGGTTCCGGTAATAATTTTATGACCAAACGATAATGTGATCAATTTATTACAGTTTAAATTCTTTTTAATAATGACAATAATATAATATAACGAGCACTTTCTCTGTCTGTCTGTCTGTCTGTCTGTCCACCGGTGAGAATTTTAATATAATACTTTTTCAACTCCTGTATATACTCTTACAAAAACTCGCTCAGACACCAGACGGGTTTTGCAATTTACATAATTAATTTCTTTTAAACTTCTAATAAATTCACATGTACAAATATACACTTGCTATTATTAAATTAAACACTGCTATTATTAAATTAAACAAAATGACATACACCTCCACCTAACCCTTACCCTAACCCTAACCTTAACCCTAACCCTAACTCTAAGCTTCTTATTCTGTGTAAATGCAAGCAATTAAGAGCATTTATGCGATTTAAATAAAAGCATTTCATGAGAAATCTCATTTCTAAACAATTTCTTTTAAATATCTGTTAAATTATCTTTCCAGTTATAATTTTAAAACTTCTAAAAAATAAAAAGCGAAATCCAACCCTTACATTGTAGATGTTCCCAGATGACGGAAAGCTTTCTACTCTAATAGATTATTTTCTCGAATGGGTAGCCTTTGTAATTCCCCTTCTGCCCCCGGTTTCTCTGCCTGTACACACATGCAGAAGTTTAAATGTAATGTAAACAACCATCTCGCTGCACAACTCCCCACCTGGGATGCTCCTTTTAATCACAGTATCCCCTTACCTTTCAGTGGCAATGTATTTTGTTTGGGGTAAATATAAATAATAAATAAATAAATAAATAAATAAAACTTTTAACATCACATCCGTGAAGACAAGACACTAATTATTATGCATATCTTACTATTTTGTATTATTTGGCTTATTCGGACTACTGTTCTCATCTTGGATGTTATTCTCACAACCTTTCGGCCGATATGACCTCCGACCTTCTTCAGGTGGGTATTGTCGAACTCGTGAATCTGTATGTCCAACTCGGGTATCTGTATGGAATATCGAACGGAACCCTATTTTTAATTGCTTTCATTTCGTCAGCCATGAACGGGTAGAAGTCTTAAGTAATACGTAATCGTTTCGTTGTTTTTTTACGGCATATCAACCGTTTTGGGGTTATTTAATGCCGAATCCGGTCATTTTGGTATAAGTTGATATGCTCCAACTTATATCTTCAAATATTTATTCATGGTGTTTCGTTTGGTTGTTTTGTAAACGAAAATTGTTGTTTTACTTTTTGGCTTTGCAGAAAATTATTGAGTTTCGCAAAGGGGGGGGGGGAAACAGCAACATCAATTTTGGTGCATTTTTGGTCAGGAAGCCTGATCTGCAAGCTCGAGTAATTCCTAATTGTATTTTTAGTATTGCTTGCACTGGGGATTGAACCTTCAATCTCCAGTAGACTGTGACTTTGAACTGATTATAACTCAGCACTTATATCTGTTACGCCCTGTTCATACCAATCGAGGATACGTTCTCAACTATCAGCCTGACAGAGGGTGGGCCGTTGTATTTTTATTCTGACCTTGCTTTGTCGGGCTTAGGTATGTTTCTGGACAATTCTAGGAGGTCCACCCTCTCAGGATTTGCTTTCTCGCGCTCTGAGGCACCAATACCGGGGAATGACGGCGGGCATTCTTGTAGGCCAGAGTGCTCTTCCTTTTGGGCACTGGCTTTTCAATTCCAAACTTCCGACCGTGTGCCCCATCCTCCGCTGTAAGATGAAGATAAATAAAGACGGCTTCTTGTGAGAATAACATCTAAGATGAAAATAGTAGTCCGAATAATCCCAATAAGTATCAATCATCATCTAAAAAATTCCGAAACTTATTGATATTTTCACATATAATATTTATTATTGTATTTCGCTAGTTCATTTTAAAAAATACACCAGTAACTATATTTTTAAATGCTTGCTAAAATTTTTTTTAAATATTGCAAAATGTGAAGTAAAACGGTCTGAATTCATAAAAATTCGCAAAGAAAATATTTTTGACGTAATAAGGTTTTATGTTATAGATCATATTATACATAGTATTGAAAACAATAACATACCTCATGCTTAATAATTTTGTGTAGTAACTCCTTAAATACTTTTAAAAAAATGTCTATATATAAGAATTAATGAATTCATTTCTTTTGTATAAGTTTTAATGGGAAAATATGATTCGGTTTTCGAACAATTCGGTTTTCAAACAATTCGGTTTTCAAACAATTCTGGTTTCAAACAATTCGGTTTTAGAACAATTCGATTTTAGAACAATTCGGTTTTCAAACAATTCGGTTTTCGAACAATTTGGTTTTAGAACAATTCGGTTTTCGAACAATTCGGTTTTAGAACAATTCGGTTTTAGAACAATTCGGTTTTAGAACAGCTATTCAGAAAATCGACGTTTCACTGTGAATTATTAAGTTCATGTAGCTGTACAGTAATTAACACTAAATATTTGAATGTCATTCAAATTTCACCTTGTTCATTCATTTAAGATAGGCTCTTTTGATAGGTTTAGTCCTTAGATGTAGATATGTAGATAGGTTTTGAATCGCTATTAGAGTTATAATTCAGGTTTTGCATCAGTCCTTGAACCAGTCGGCCTGGACAGGGGCGACGGTCGTAGGCCTGACGGGATGACTGTGTTTGCTTTCCAAGCCGGAAAGCCGCTGATCTGGGACGCCATTGTTCCGACTCTTTTTCACTAGCAAGGATTGCGGATTCCGCGGTGAAGCCCAGTACGGCGGCTCTGCTCGTCGAAACAATGAAGCGCGGAAA
>OY744519.1:16650958-16668458 GCA_963556195.1 Sepiola atlantica | reverse complement strand
ACAAACGTCCACCGGACAACAGCCCATCAAAATAATTCAAACACGGACAAATGTCCCCCAATGAATAAATAAATTATTTTTTTGAATAAAAGAAAAATCGTTTTATAATTAATTCTTCTTCTTAAAAATGTCTTTATTTATTTTCTGAACATTTTCTGGCACTTTGTAAATATTGTATTCTTTCAAAATTATCGGAGCTTGTTTTGTTTTTTTGTTTTTTTTCGCCAATTTGCAATTAGAATTGTTTGCTGTGAAATAAAATATGGTATTATTAGAGATCTGCACCCTATGCTAATTCACCCAGGCCATTACATGTAAACAGCCTGAAAAACTTAGTGGTAAAAATAAAATAAAACCACAACAAACCAGTTTCGCATTAAAATTTAACGTAAAATGATCACCGCTTACGACCAAAAAGTGTTTTAAGGACATGTAACCAATTTTGTTTGTTTGAAATCTTGGCAATGTTATTGTTCCTTATCAAACATTAGTATTAAATATGCCATTGTTAAAAGTCATAAAAAGTACGCCTTATTCCTACTAATAACTCTAAGTCCGGGTGGTAATACAACACATAAAGCGATTGCGTGTGGTTTTATGACTTTGCGGTTCGGACTTAGATATAGAGGTAAACAATTTTGTTAACTGTCCTTAGAAACTTGAACAGCCGAAAATGGGGAACATTTTTACGTTAAATTCATGTGCGACCATCCCCACATCTGAATTCTAAAATAATTGTTGTGTTTCTTTATGTGTTCAAATAATCGCCTAAATAAAGTAGAATCTCATTTTTTTTGGAAGGGGGTACTTTTAAATGTACATATGATTCCTTTTTTAATTTGACCAACTTCTAAATGTTTTCCCTTTATATATTGTATCCAAGATTTTGATAAACTCATTGTGAGTTTTCATCTATATTTTTTAACTTGTGCGAAACCGAAAAAATACAATAACACATTTATTATTTCAGAGAATATATACGCGGTAATTAGACAACGACCAAGGTCGAGGCGGTGCTAGCAAAATAAAAATAAAAACTTACCCCGAGTGATTTAAATATTTTAATATTCAACCGAGCGGCGTTATATAGACATTTAGCAAATAGGTACGAAAATAAATGTGAATATTTCAAAAAGTTGGATAAAGATTACCAGAATTAACCAACACAATCATTAATTCCGAGAGTAAATCTGAAGATCAGATTTTTATCCTGCGGTCCTGTTTCCCTTAACCTTATGTTGTAAATATACAATCTTCTAATAAATAAATAAATCGTGTTTGTTTCATTTTTTTGTGAAGAAACAAAAGAATCGTTTTTGGAATCGGAAATCAGGGTCAAATTGTTCTGATATCGATACCCAAAAAAGTTCCTATTTTCCGATTAATCGTCACAACACTAATATATATATATATATATATATATATATATATATATATATATATATATATATATATATATATATATATATAAGTATACATTTTTATTTATACAAACATTATTGGTTACATATGTGCATACATGTTTCGATTGCACTTTTCCCAGAAAGTCAACCTCATCAGCACATATGTAACCAATAATGTTTGTATACATAAAAATGTATACTTATAAACAGCTCTACTTGTTATTGAGCACTTTTTATAAACACTTGAGTTTCTACGGATTTACATTTACAGAAACTACAATACATGTACTATATATATATATATATATATATATATATATATATATATATATACATTTTTTTGATTTACAAGTTGACCTGGGTTCAACTGGGGATTGGGGTACGAAATGGCTTGTTTCATTTAACCCAGTTAGGACTCAGCTCGTGTCATTCAATCTTAGGCGTGTCCCTTTTCGTCCTGATATTCTCATGGATAGCTCTGCTCTTGAGGAGTAATCGACTCTGAAACCTCCTGTTTTTTCTCTTTCATCAAATTTTTCTTAGAGTTCAAACATTAGATCCATTGCTCGTTCTACTTCTCGTAAAGTCGCTTCTCTCTATCGCTCCAAACACTTTCTCACACCTGAGGCTATTCTCTATCTCTACAAATCAACAATCAGACAATGTATGGAGTACTGTTACCTTATTTAATCTGGTGAATCTCTGTCCCATTTGAGGGTTCTTAATGAGGTGCAGAAACGTATCTGTAATTTAATTGGCCCCACCCTTTCTTCTTCTATGCATCCTCTCTCTTACAGACGTGATGTTGCTAGTCTCAGTCTTTTCTATAAATACTATTATGACATGTGTTCTTTAGAATTATGTGATCTACTCCCCGCTCGTTTAACTAGTAGTCTCCATCAATTTGATGTTTTGATACCTCAGTGTAATACAGCTTCCTATTAAAGTGGCTTCTTTCAAAGAACCACAGGCTTGCGAAACTCTCTTCCTGCTGACTGTTTTCCTTCTACCTATAACCTTAGTCTTTTCAAGACTAAGGCTAATAGGCATCTCATGTCTTTGCGATAACCATATTTGTTCTTGTTAGCTCCTTACATCAAATGGCTTCATGCCTTGTCTGGAGCGATTTCCATTTAAGAAAAGATGTCTAATACCTATTGGTAAAATTTCACAAAAATCATAATTGTCTGAATCTTCATGAAAGGCTTTCACCCCTTTTACATAAACTAGATTAAACTAAATATATCCCACATTACCCATTCTGGAGCGATTTCCATGAAATTATATGATTATTTTTCAGGTATTCACATGAAATGTTATAATGATGTTTAATCTTTTATGTGTCGAATGCTCAGCAATAACCGAATGGAAAATAGTACGACAAGCTAGTACATGTAGAAATTTAGACGACCCGTGTAGATTATGTCTGAATGAGAAATTAGAAAATCCTAAACTTGAAAGACCATAAAAACCTATTAAACTGTGTAAGTGAAATAGCAAACAACTGCTTACATAGAATACCATTTACTTTAGGTTTACAATACATAATAAATAAGTAAATACACAGATAAATAAATAAAAAACTGAACTATATCAACACCTAAAATGGAAATACAAACACGCACGTGTTAAAATAAGTTACCTATTAAGTCGACACAACAAAGAAACAGGGATAGGTCACTACAAAACAGAACAATAGAATATGAAGTAAAATAAACCGAGCCTTTGTTTGTGAGACCCCCAACGTGGAAGGGGATATCAAAGAATCGGATTAGTTAACTAGCTAGACTAAACACGACGTGTATATATATATATATATATATATATATATATATATATATATATATATATATATATATATACATGTTTGATAAAACAGGAGCGCCAACTTCTGCTTATTCAGCCGTTGATCCGTTATTTCTAGTCTTCGTAAGAAGACTAGAAAAAACGGATCAGAAGCTGAATAAGCAGAAGTTGGCACTCCTGTTTAATCAAACATGTATAAAAGAAAGAATGCAGCCCAATTATACAAATATAAATATATATATATATATATATATATATATATATATATATATATATGATATTAAATTATTTTTTACCCATGTACGACGTCGTTTCGAGCTTATTGCTCTCAACTGCACCGGTAAATAACAATCTAAGACGGCCATAGGGCACGAACTCGGTTTTACAGATACACCTTGAATATGTAAGCGTTTACCTAGTCTCATGAGGTCACGAGAGATAGTCACGTGATAACGGAGAAATTAAGTGATATTGATACTGAAAGCAGCGAGTATATACACTTAATCATTCGAATAGCACTCAACGACAGAGTCGGAGCATCGTCCTTAAGCTTTTAGGTGAATGTTTATATTTAATATTCCCAACAGGGATTAACTTTCAAATATATATATATATATATATATATATATATATATATATATATATATATATATATATATATATATATATATATATATGGGACGTTAAACACGAGGTAACGGTTAAATTTAAAAGCCAGTGCACAAGGATTAGCGTAGTCTCACCTACGAAAACGCCGTCGGCATTCCTTGGTTAAGACGCCTCAGGCGATTAGCGATCAACTAACCTCTTCGCAAATTAGTTTTATTTTACGCTATTGCATTCTTGATTTAAACTAATGATCGATCAATAGTAATTTTTAAAAAAATGTTTAATCCACGTAGAGACGAGAAACACACATACACCGACACAGATTTTGTGATAATAAAATATTCAACGAGTCTTTCTACGTCAATCCTTATAATTTACTGTTAATATTAATAATACTTCCTTTGAAATAATAAATGCCTGCTAAAATTATAAAAAAATCGACTCCTTTTCCGTAAAAATGACTAAATATTTTTAAAATAAATAAAACGAACACAAATTATATTCTCTGTTTTCTTACTGTAAAAATAATTGTGTACTGTTTTAGTCAACGGGACGATATCATTTGATTTTTGAACAATTCATTTTAAAACAGGTGAAGTAAGAATTGTTTTCTATAGCGACACTAGATTTATTACCAATCGCCATTTTTGCTTATCGGAGTAACTAAATCTTTTGATATGTGTGAAAGGTGATAACGTACGAACGATCATGAAATACCTTAGACTTTTATTATATAGGTCAGAATAATTTTGAACTAAAAAAAAAAGATTAGAAATAAAACTTTGGTCAAACAAGAAAAAAATATATATAGTTTGAAAAAATGCGAAACAAAATTAAAAGTACAAAACTCCTGGGCAGCGCCGGATAAGTGCAGACAACATGTGTAACTCACGTAGAGGCGAGAAAAACACACACATACGCAGACACACGAGACGTGGTAATGTGGCGTTATTAATTATTAGTCATAATGACTGTCCTAATCCCGTGATGTCGACTACGGCCGCCATATTGTAGCTTTTAATGGAGTATTAGGGAATCTTGTATTTTCGCCATTTGGCCCGACCTTTCGTTTTCTTTTCTTTATTGTAACTCTTTCACGATCCAAACGGATTAGCTTAAATTCGCTTTAGTCTCATTATGGTTTTAGCCCAAATCGTTTGTCAGTGATGTCCAGCCAACCATCGTTTCTCCCGGTTATAGTGAGGGTCAAAAAGATGCTGTCTGCCTCGTAACCTTTAATGCCATGTCATCGCCCCCATTAGAAGTCACCGGAAGGGAAAATACAATCAGGGGATTGGGAACGAGTCATTCGGAAAGGAAAAAAAGAAAAAAAAAGAAAAAAAAAGATGGTCTCTGCGATCAAGATAGCAAACCACCGAAGTTTTAAATCATTTGTCGTAGTTTGCAGTTTGGTGTCTTTCCCAATGCACTTTATTGTGGCAATCCTCCCAGTATTAGAGTCTTGAAAATGATAACACGTCATAAAGTTTGTATTTTACTGACTACCAAATTTCAACTGTAGTATTTACTTGTGCAATACAGCTTGCGAATATTTTATGTTCTATATTTATATAATAAAATCGGTGATTTTTGCTTCCTTGCGATTCTTTAAATATATATACATACACATATAGTGTTATAGTGAAATAAATTCCATAAGGAATCCGGGTACGATAGCTCAATGTAATAAACAGAGCAAGAATAAAATAGAAATAAACTAACACGGAATAACATAATCACCGGTGCAATAATTTATTTCGACCCATTAGTCTCGTCAAGCATCCAAGCGAAGTGATTACATTTTTATAAATGAAAACAAAGAAATTCACACTCACCATTTCAATATATCTTTTAAGAGAGCGAAAACATATTTAATATATATCTTGTGAGAGGGGGAAAGGAACTATTTTAGACATGAATTGAGATTAAGAAGATTGACAGCATATTGAATATTTACCACGGACGGTATGTACATATTTCTAATTGTTTTTTAGCTCTTCATTTGACGTTTGGCTATAATATTGTTTATGCAATTTGATCAATTCTCTACTTGGTATTGAGCACTCTTGAAAAACTTGGTTTTATGTTCATTTTATTAAAACATTTGCACTTGAACAATCGATATATATATATATATATATATATATATATATATATATATATATATATATATATATATATATATATAAAAGGAGATTGTAGTTTGCTTGAAGCATTGCTGGTAAATGTAAGTGCAGATTAGTCGTCCGAGGATATAGCCATGCGATGTGGTTGCCGTAAGATGGAAAAGTGAAACGAAATAAACGCAGGGAGAAAGTGAAACTCAAAACGATTTATTAATAATTTCACAATTTCACAATTATTGTTGTCTTCTGATAATGAAAGTTTTTCTTTCGAAAATTTAAGATTACCCTCTGCCTACCTGTTACTTACCGGAGAGTATTTACTATTTGGTATTTAATCAGTTTTTGTGAAATTATTAATAAATCGTTTTGAGTTTCACTTTCTCCCTGCGTTTATTTCGTTTCACTTTTCCATCTTACGGCAACCACATCGCATTGCTATAGCCTCGGACGACTAATCTGCACTTATATATATATATATATATATTAATGCAATAATGAAGGGAATTCATAATTAAAAGATTTAAGGGATTTAGAGGATGAGAAAAAAAAAATTGTCAGTCGACTAGTTTCGCCCACACTTTACAAGACTGATATCGTGGGATTTTAAAAAAAGAAAACCTTTTATATTTAAAATGAAATTAGCGTTATGTTATGAAGGGGAAAAACAAAACAAAAAGTTCGAATTTAGAATAAGATAAGCGTGCTGTTATATGGAATGAAGGTTGTGTCTTAGAGACTAATCACACTCCACCCCAAGAGACACTCCTTCTGTTTGCAGAGGGAGGGCCTCTTGAGGCGTACATGGATAGTCTCCTAGATTTTCAAATGATAAGATGAGTGAGCACAGCTTCTTTTTTTTTCTCATCACCTAAATCCCCTAAATCTTTTAATTATGAAAGATTCAACACGTCTTCCCTTCATTATTGCATTAATAAAGTTGTGTACCCCCCAAAAATAATGAAATATATATATATATATATATATATATATATATATATATATATATTGCCTTATATTATGTCCGATGTTTATTGAGTTTTTCGTTTTTGGACCTTGCAAGCTTTTCACTTTTATTCCTTTTGGCTTTGGATCAGGATACTCATTTTAATTATTAAATAAAGCAGCCCCTAAAAACTAAAAACTATATTTTTGTTAACGTATTGTAAAACGTTCGTAAGACGAAAACAATAGAAGCTTCGCCGAAATAAAGAAAAAAAATGATTGTAGACCGAAGTTTTTGTGATCATTCGAATGCAACCAACCAATGTATTTGCTCTGAAGCCAGAAACAAAACTTCAGTTAGCTCAAAACCTGCGACCACTTAAGAAAAACATCAATCATCAAATTAAGCAGACACTGCAACCTAGCCTTTCCAAACATTTTGTACTTGTATGATGTTTTCTGTCAGAAAATAATCCTGAGGAAGTCTTTTAATAAAGACGAAACATTGATGAATACATAAATATTTTTTTTGCTGTTCTTTTTTTTACTTTTTACATATATATATATATATATATATATATATATATATATATATATATATATATATATATATATATATATATATATATATTATATATATATATTTATATATTTATATATTATATATATGTATATATATATATATATATTTATATATATATATATATTTATATATATATATATATATTTATATATATATATTTACATATATAATTAAATATACGAATTGTATTATTTTTAACAATGTTTGCATATATATATATATATATATATATATATATATATATATATATATATAATAACAAATATTTATATTTGTCGCTCCTCGAAAAAGTAGAGCACTGTAATGGTAGTACTAACACAGCATGACGTCACTTGCTTTATAATGCATCGTTCCTTCCCTTAAAAAGAAGTAGAATGCCTTGACGTTAAGCCGCCGACAAAAGTGTTAACATTATCATTGTTTATCAGCTATTTAAAATTGTTTATCAGCTATTTAAAATTGGCTGAACGGTTAAAGACGTTGGATTTGAGTTGAAAAATACTTGTAGTCCAGGGTTTCGAATCGCATGACCGGTAGTAAATAGTCATATCTCTATGCTGAAGAGTCCAGATTAAAAAGGACAAAACGTATACGTACATAGATAATAAACAATAACAACTATATATATATATATATATATATATATATATATATATATATATATATTATGAACGAAAAAATAATTAATGAATAGATATAGAAAATGTAAAACACCTCACACGTTCAGTATTACAAAAGAACGACCGAATGCAATATTGTTTACCGCTCAGGAAGTAAGAAAAATACTAAGAAAAAACAATGACAAATACTACATAATAAATTACTGGAAATAAATTATCTATCAATTAGTATTTCGATAATGACCTTCATAAAATGCAGACGTTACTAGTAAACACTTGTGGACATCTTAAAAGCAAGGAAAGATCATTCAACCGTAAAATTATGTCAACATAAGCTTGAAGCTAACTTTAACTTAAGACCCAGTATGATCAGATTGCTGACACCCCGATACACCTAGGATACACTATAATGTATTGTTTATATATATATATATATATATATATATATGACTAGGTGAACGTTTACAGATTCAGGTTCTCCGTGATCGAATATAATTAAAAGACGTTTTCAAGTATAAGTGTATATAAGAGCGTCAATGCAATTCTCAGACTCTGTCGTTGAGTACTATAGAAAGTTTAGATATTTATATTCGCCGCTTTCAGTGTAAATATCACTTGATTTCTCCGTTGTCACGTGGCAATCTCTCGTGGCCTAATGGGACTAGGTGAACGCTTACAGATTCAAGGTGTCTCTGCGAACCGGGTTCGCGCCGTATGACTGTCTGAGATTGTTATTTCCGTAAGCTCGAAACGACGTCGTACGTAGGTAAAATATAATTTTTAAAATTCATATATATATATATATATATATATATATATGTGTGTGTGTGTGTGTGTGTGTGTGTGTATATATAGAAGGATAAAAAAGAAATTAGAAAAGCGATGGAGGCAGATCTTTTTTTTAATTTCAGTTGCTCAATGCAAAGTATATTCCGAAAAAAAGCAATTTATTTAATTAATTTTTTCCTTAAGCCAGGCTTTTCAAAGATCAAAATCTTATCATCAGAGGAAATTGCTGAGATAGATAAGTTGGCGAAAAACCAAGATTTAAAATCTGAAAAAGTAAAACAAAGATTGTGGGGAAAAAACAAGGCGAAAAGGTGCCCGAATGCAAACAAGTGTCTAATTGTGAAAAGATCCGGTGGCAAAAAGTCCAGCGGAGAAAGTGGTTTGTAGGTAGGTCGTTAGAAGGCAAGAGAAATAAAATGAGAGGTTTCAAAGTGGTTTCTATGTATCTATTTGCTCTATCCGGTATATTGAGCTATATACTTTTCACAATAGGTTTTACCTTTCCTAAAAGTTCGCTTTTAGTTCTCTACTTTATATATATATATATATATATATATATATATATATATATATATATATATATATATATATATATATATATATATATATTCATGCATGACTCAGTTACGACTTTCTCAACGTTAAAAACTAACTATGGCAAAATCGATGAAACTATGAACAAAATGATAGGTTTTATTAAGCACATACACTGCACACTAGTCTTGTTTAACATGTATTGCTTTATAACAACATTGACATATAACAATTCTTTTTTTCTATTCAATTTTGTGTATCTAACTATGAAAAAATAATTCGGGTGAGGGTGCAGCCCCTAAATGGTTAATTTTACAAAAAAATTAGTACAACATTCGTACCGTCGGTTTCAAGCACGGAAGGTCTTACCCATCCGGCTCTCTTCAGCTTCTGTTGTCATCTGTTTTGGAAATGTGAGGTCACATGACACTCTTGTTGGGACGCGTTATTTGCTCAGTGTGTTGTGTGTGTTTGTTTAAATTTGAATTTAGTGTAATAAGACCGTTGAGATTTAAAACACGGGAGAAGAAAGAGAATTCAAGATTAAAGGGAATAAAAAAGGGGGGTAAAAAATAAAAAGATATATATGAAAAAATATATATATATATATAAATAAATATAAAAAAACATATATATATATAAAAACATTTCAATACTAAGAATAAAAGAATAAAAAAAGAGTATAAAAAGGTATAAAAAGAAGAAAAAAAGGGGGTTAAAAAATATATATAGAGAGAATAAAATGTAGAGAATAAAAAAGAGCGAGAGAGAAAGAAAGAATAAAAATAGAAAGAATAAAAAAGAATAAAAATATAATTATAAAAGTATAAATAAAAATAAAAATAAATTAAAAATAAATTTAAAGATTAAAAATAATAATAATAATAATAATAAAATAATAAATAATAAATAATAAAAAATAAAATTAAAAATTAAAAATTAAAGATTAAAAACAAAAATAATAAAAATAAAGAAAGGGTTTCTCTGAAATTCCCGTGAGCCAAATTATGAATTTGTATCATTAGCCGTTATATTTTTGAAGGTATGCGTTCTAAAAAACCGTTGATGTGTAAGAATCTTTTCCCCAGACTGGAGTGATTTTAATGAAGAAATTCGGAACTAAGGGAGGTAACTAAGATGGAAATATGAAATATTTGAGTTTTTTAAAATGGGTTTGTAGATTAATCTAGTGGTTGATAAAAAATTAAATATTTTTGCATTTTGGTGAAAGTCGAAGTTTTTGCTCTTGGAATTTATGTGGATATAGTTTGTTTAAATGGATTTGTAGAGTAATCTAGTAACTGATAATTAAATTAAATATTTTTGTATTTTTGTGAAGGTCGGAGTTTTTGCTCTTGAAGTTTAAGTGGATATAGGTTGATGAGGTATTTGTTCGTATTAGTAGAGGGGGGTAGTTAGACATTATGTGAATCGGTCAGACCAGTTTATAAGCAATGCTTGTCTCTTGTGGACACATCCCCTGAATATTTCATCGCGGACATTTAAACAGGCTGTATTCGGATCGATGATGGCTTTTGAAATGTGGTATTTTTCAGCGTCACATAGAGGACATCTGTTTATGGCTGGAGAGAAGGATGGTTTTCTCTCAATTATTTTCCATTTGATGGTGAAGGGTGTGTTTTCTTCTTTAAGCTGCCATATTCGGGTCGCGAGTGCCGTATTAGCCTTGTTTTTGTATCTGAAGGAGTTTCTGTGTGCATATAGCCTTTGTTTGAAGTTTCCCTTCGTCATCCCAATATATTTTTCTGCATTACTGGTATTCTGGTCTGTGACGGTTGCTTCATAAATGATTGAATTGATTTTGCAATTTCCCTCCAGGGGGCAATTGTTTTTGTCTTGGCATGAGCAGCCTGCGATTGTAATTGTTTTGGGTTCTGCAGAGATAATTTTTCTTATTGAAGGGGCAGTGGAATAGCTGACCTTAACAGAATTTCTGTTAAAAAGTTTGTGTAATTCATTTGTGGGTGGGAAGTGTTTGTCGAGCAACTTGAGGAAAAGTTGGCCTACCTTTGTTTTGGTATTGGTCGAATAGGGTGGGGAAAACCAGATCACCGATCTCCTTCTATTGCGGGTCCCCCGTGGTTGGTCTCGGTTGGGGGTGTATGAGATTTCTTCTCTGAACCCGCTGTCGCGGAGCGCTTTGTTGTAATATGGTGCTGCTTGGTTGAAAATTTCGGGACTGGATGAGAGGTTTGAAATTCTTTGGCTAATATTATTGATTAAATTTTTAAAGATGGTGGGGGGGTGGCAGGATCCCTTGTGTATGTATTGGAGTGTTTCATTGGGTTTGTGGAAAGGTTTGTGTGTATTGTTTTTAAGGTTCAGTGTGGTATCTAGGAAGTTTATTTGGTCTAAATTTGTTTTAATGGTAATTTTGAAGCCGAGATTATGGAAGGTGTTTGTTAATTCTTTTCTAAATCTATCTAATGTGTTTCCGTTGTGGTTGCGTGACAGACAAAGTCCGTCATCTCTATAGAGACCAAAGAAATGGTCTGGAAATTTATTTTGGAGTGTATTTCATATAAGCAAGCCGACTAAGTCACAGATGTCTGCACTGTCGTAGGCCCCCATTGCAACATCAAATGGGTCCTCTGGGTTTGATTTTTTAACCCAAGCCCTTCCCTCGAAGAAGAGAAGGGTTTGTCTTGCTTGCAGTATTGTGTCCCTTTCTAGTTGACTGATGTTTGTGTGTGAAAGTGCAAATGTTAAGGCCTTATCTAGGGTGTCTTTTGTAATGGATGGGTAGAAGTCTACTATATCTAATTGTGTGAATTTGCATCTGTGTTTATCTTGTATGTTATGGAACCAATTTAGGACTGCGTTAGTATTGCCCCACAGACTTAGGTTTATTTTTTCCTTAATTTTATTAACTATATTTTTAACAATGGATTTGCTTGCTAGTCCTAGTTCGCTTTTAGCTGGGTTGATAAGTCTGCATGAGGGTTTATTTGTGAAGTTTTCTTTGTGGTCTTTTAAAGTAACAAAGGCCTTCCTCTTATCTAAATAATTAATTCTATATTCGACGCCTAGTCTAGTAGCTATTTCAGTAGTATCATTATTAATAGATTTATATGTATCTGCCTTGGCTAATTGATATTTATCGGTAATGGAGCTAATTGTTAGGTCTGTTTTTCCTTTTTAGTCATTTTATAAATATTTTTAGTTTTGTCGGAGAATACAAGTGCGTTATTTTCTCTTTTAAGTTTTTTTATGTCGGTGGTAAGTGTCTTCTGAAATGGATTTTGCTTGTTTGTAAAAACTAGGTTGTGAGTAATGTTGAGTAGGTCTTTTTCGAAATTGTCTAAGGCCTCTACTTTTGGCGGGTATTTACCAGATTTTAAGCCGTAGTAGTTTTTTTCCGTTTGCCTCTGTTCTGTATTCAACACTTTCCACCTCATTCTTCCTATGACGTCCACTATTTTTGTCAAGAGTATCCTGTATATGTTTGTTTTTTGGGGGTTGGGATATTTTTGGTAGAATATCCGAGAGTGTATAGTTCCATTTCCCAGGGTATAGGTGGTAATCCCTGTTAATTAGTTTTTTCCGTGGTGTTGGTAATTTTCCCGAGAGTGCTCGACTACGAGGCTAACAGGGTTTAACTGTAATTCCTGGTAGGGGCTGAGTAAATACTTTGTAGAATGGTAGGAAAAATCCCAGCAGAGTGCTCGATTAATTAAGAATCAAAGTTAAAAATTAAGAGCATAATATTTATTTATTCTGGTACAGAAAAATTAGTACAACATTCGTACCGTCGGTTTCAAGCACGGAAGGTCTTACCCATCCGGCTCTCTTCAGCTTCTGTTGTTATCTGTTTTGGAAATGTGAGGTCACATGACACTCTTGTTGGGACGCGTTATTTGCTCAGTGTGTTGTGTGTGTTTGTTTAAATTTGAATTTAGTGTAATAAGACCGTTGAGATTTAAAACACGGGAGAAGAAAGAGAATTCAAGATTAAAGGGAATAAAAAAGGGGGGTAAAAAATAAAAAGATATATATGAAAAAATATATATATATATATAAATAAATATAAAAAAACATATATATATATAAAAACATTTCAATACTAAGAATAAAAGAATAAAAAAAGAGTATAAAAAGGTATAAAAAGAAGAAAAAAAGGGGGTTAAAAAATATATATATAGAGAATAAAATGTAGAGAATAAAAAAGAGCGAGAGAGAAAGAAAGAATAAAAATAGAAAGAATAAAAAAGAATAAAAATATAATAAATAAAAGTATAAATAAAAATAAAAATAAATTAAAAATAAATTTAAAGATTAAAAATAATAATAATAATAAAAAAAATAAATAATAAATAATAAATAATAAAAAAAAAAATTAAAAATTAAAAATTAAAGATTAAAAACAAAAATAATAAAAATAAAGAAAGGGTTTCTCTGAAATTCCCGTGAGCCAAATTATGAATTTGTATCATTAGCCGTTATATTTTTGAAGGTATGCGTTCTAAAAAACCGTTGATGTGTAAGAATCTTTTCCCCAGACTGGAGTGATTTTAATGAAGAAATTCGGAACTAAGGGAGGTAACTAAGATGGAAATATGAAATATTTGAGTTTGTTAAAATGGGTTTGTAGATTAATTTAGTGGTTGATAAAAAATTAAATATTTTTGCATTTTGGTGAAAGTCGAAGTTTTTGCTCTTGGAATTTATGTGGATATAGTTTGTTTAAATGGATTTGTAGAGTAATCTAGTAACTGATAATTAAATTAAATATTTTTGTATTTTTGTGAAGGTCGGAGTTTTTGCTCTTGAAGTTTAAGTGGATATAGGTTGATGAGGTATTTGTTCGTATTAGTAGAGGGGGGGTAGTTAGACATTATGTGAATCGGTCAGACCAGTTTATAAGCAATGCTTGTCTCTTGTGGACACATCCCCTGAATATTTCATCGCGGACATTTAAACAGGCTGTATTCGGATCGATGATGGCTTTTGAAATGTGGTATTTTTCAGCGTCACATAGAGGACATCTGTTTATGGCTGGAGGGAAGGATGGTTTTCTCTCAATTATTTTCCATTTGATGGTGAAGGGTGTGTTTTCTTCTTTAAGCTGCCATATTCGGGTCGCGAGTGCCGTATTAGCCTTGTTTTTGTATCTGAAGGAGTTTCTGTGTGCATATAGCCTTTGTTTGAAGTTTCTCTTCGTCATCCCAATATATTTTTCTGCATTACTGGTATTCTGGTCTGTGACGGTTGCTTCATAAATGATTGAATTGATTTTGCAATTTCCCTCCAGGGGGCAGTTGTTTTTGTCTTGGCATGAGCAGCCTGCGTTTGTAATTGTTTTGGGTTCTGCAGAGATAATTTTTCTTATTGAAGGGGCAGTGGAATAGCTGACCTTAACAGAATTTCTGTTAAAAAGTTTGTGTAATTCATTTGTGGGTGGGAAGTGTTTGTCGAGCAACTTGAGGAAAAGTTGGCCTACCTTTGTTTTGGTATTGGTCGAATAGGGTGGGGAAAACCAGATCACTCGGGAAAATTACCAACACCACGGAAAAAACTAATTAACAGGGATTACCACCTATACCCTGGGAAATGGAACTATACACTCTCGGATATTCTACCAAAAATATCCCAACCTCCAAAAAACAAACATATACCAGGATACTCCTGACAAAAATAGTGGACGTCATAGGAAGAATGAGGTGGAAAGTGTTGAATACAGAACAGAGGCAAACGGAAAAAAACTACTACGGCTTAAAATCTGGTAAATACCCGCCAAAAGTAGAGGCCTTAGACAATTTCGAAAAAGACCTACTCAACATTACTCACAACCTAGTTTTTACAAACAAGCAAAATCCATTTCAGAAGACACTTACCACCGACATAAAAAAACTTAAAAGAGAAAATAACGCACTTGTATTCTCCGACAAAACTAAAAATATTTATAAAATGACTAAAAAGGAAAAAACAGACCTAACAATTAGCTCCATTACCGATAAATATCAATTAGCCAAGGCAGATACATATAAATCTATTAATAATGATACTACTGAAATAGCTACTAGACTAGGCGTCGAATATAGAATTAATTATTTAGATAAGAGGAAGGCCTTTGTTACTTTAAAAGACCACAAAGAAAACTTCACAAATAAACCCTCATGCAGACTTATCAACCCAGCTAAAAGCGAACTAGGACTAGCAAGCAAATCCATTGTTAAAAATATAGTTAATAAAATTAAGGAAAAAATAAACCTAAGTCTGTGGGGCAATACTAACGCAGTCCTAAATTGGTTCCATAACATACAAGATAAACACAGATGCAAATTCACACAATTAGATATAGTAGACTTCTACCCATCCATTACAAAAGACACCCTAGATAAGGCCTTAACATTTGCACTTTCACACACAAACATCAGTCAACTAGAAAGGGACACAATACTGCAAGCAAGACAAACCCTTCTCTTCTTCGAGGGAAGGGCTTGGGTTAAAAAATCAAACCCAGAGGACCCATTTGATGTTGCAATGGGGGCCTACGACAGTGCAGACATCTGTGACTTAGTCGGCTTGCTTATATTAAATACACTCCAAAATAAATTTCCAGACCATTTCTTTGGTCTCTATAGAGATGACGGACTTTGTCTGTCACGCAACCACAACGGAAACACATTAGATAGATTTAGAAAAGAATTAACAAACACCTTCCATAATCTCGGCTTCAAAATTACCATTAAAACAAATTTAGACCAAGTAAACTTCCTAGATACCACACTGAACCTTAAAAACAATACACACAAACCTTTCCACAAACCCAATGAAACACTCCAATACATACACAAGGGATCCTGCCACCCCCCCCACCATCTTTAAAAATTTAATCAATAATATTAGCCAAAGAATTTCAAACCTCTCATCCAGTCCCGAAATTTTCAACCAAGCAGCACCATATTACAACAAAGCGCTCCGCGACAGCGGGTTCAGAGAAGAAATCTCATACACCCCCAACCGAGACCAACCACGGGGGACCCGCAATAGAAGGAGATCGGTGATCTGGTTTTCCCCACCCTATTCGACCAATACCAAAACAAAGGTAGGCCAACTTTTCCTCAAGTTGCTCGACAAACACTTCCTACCCACAAATGAATTACACAAACTTTTTAACAGAAATTCTGTTAAGGTCAGCTATTCCACTGCCCCTTCAATAAGAAAAATTATCTCTGCAGAACCCAAAACAATTACAAACGCAGGCTGCTCATGCCAAGACAAAAACAACTGCCCCCTGGAGGGAAATTGCAAAATCAATTCAATCATTTATGAAGCAACCGTCACAGACCAGAATACCAGTAATGCAGAAAAATATATTGGGATGACGAAGGGAAACTTCAAACAAAGGCTATATGCACACAGAAACTCCTTCAGATACAAAAACAAGGCTAATACGGCACTCGCGACCCGAATATGGCAGCTTAAAGAAGAAAACACACCCTTCACCATCAAATGGAAAATAATTGAGAGAAAACCATCCTTCTCTCCAGCCATAAACAGATGTCCTCTATGTGACGCTGAAAAATACCACATTTCAAAAGCCATCATCGATCCGAATACAGCCTGTTTAAATGTCCGCGATGAAATATTCAGGGGATGTGTCCACAAGAGACAAGCATTGCTTATAAACTGGTCTGACCGATTCACATAATGTCTAACTACCCCCCCCCCTCTACTAATACGAACAAATACCTCATCAACCTATATCCACTTAAACTTCAAGAGCAAAAACTCCGACCTTCACAAAAATACAAAAATATTTAATTTAATTATCAGTTACTAGATTACTCTACAAATCCATTTAAACAAACTATATCCACATAAATTCCAAGAGCAAAAACTTCGACTTTCACCAAAATGCAAAAATATTTAATTTTTTATCAACCACTAGATTAATCTACAAACCCATTTTAACAAACTCAAATATTTCATATTTCCATCTTAGTTACCTCCCTTAGTTCCGAATTTCTTCATTAAAATCACTCCAGTCTGGGGAAAAGATTCTTACACATCAACGGTTTTTTAGAACGCATACCTTCAAAAATATAACGGCTAATGATACAA
>OY744519.1:16630958-16645958 GCA_963556195.1 Sepiola atlantica | reverse complement strand
ATGAAAAAGAAAAATGCTGTTGGAGGGTCCTGATGAACCTAGGCAAAATAATATTGGTTATTTTTTTCTCGTTAATTGATTAGACAATCACTAGGTTAAAAGTGGAAAGTGGAATCTCGAAGTTTGCGGTGATTTGAGACTAAGTAAGTCCACCTTCAGATTAAACTATAATATGATTTCTCTGAAACTCTGAGAATTCCAATGCTTCTTTGACCCGTGTATTACTTAAATGGCGATACTTACCTGCCACAGCTGGAGTAGGTGTCCGTACCAGTCAGGGGTACGTCGTCGACAATCAGTCTGATAGTGACTTTGTTAATGTTGGGCTGAGGTGTAGCTCTAGTCAGTTTTAAAAGGTTCACATTTCCATGACTTCCTTTCTCTCTGAAAAGGGGTTAGTTTATTGCTGATCTCCTAAAACGCTCTGACCGGGGAATGCCGACGGGACTGCTCGGGCATTTTTCTAGGACAGAATGTGCTTCTCTTAGTGCGCTGGCTTTATAAAACAACACCTGACTTTGCGCCTAACCTCCCCTGGAGAGGAGGTTAAAACAAATACTTAAATGGAGATATATGATGAATATATTTATATCTGAAACACAAAAACGTGTCAATTCTTTTTATAGAAATCGCCCCAGACAAGGCATGAAGCCACTAGATGTAAGAACTTAAAAACAAATACGACTTCAAGGTCCAGAACTAGCCAACGATCAGTGTTTGATGGATGAATTCTGATCCAGAAAACAGCAATTCTCTCCATTTTGTCAGAAACATCGCTCATGGAATGTGAGTACAAAAGAACAAAATAAGAGAAGCGAAAGTTAACTTTCTACTCTCCTAAAATCAGTATAAAATATCGATATGTGAAACAATTACTGGTGCTTTGTACGGCTCCAAGTGTTGGCCATCGGCGAAGTAAGCAGAAACATTAAACATGCATGAACCATTTTTGTGGGGTGTCTATTTACTTTTTTCATGTTGTTGTAGATTATTTCTCATCATCGCGTTCAGTAGTTTGATGCCACTAATAATTGGCCGATACACTGCTAACAAATATCAAGTGATGGGGAGGTACTGCTATCATATATGGGGAGGTGCAGCTCAGTGCAGTATTTCTTGCCTTGACAGAGTAAAAAATCGACTCCACAATCTTGTGGGGATGTTCTCTTCTCGTCGCTACATACTCTTTCACACAAAACAGATGTTGCCAGCCTCTCTCTACTATATCGTGATGTTCATGGTAAGTGCCCGACTGAGCTCCAATACCTGCCCCTTCTGTTAAACATTTGCAGCATTAACTCGTCTAGCTATAACCACAACTTTCCATTCCCATTCCTTACTAGAAACCATGAACAAATCTATTATTATACTAAATGTGAGTTAATCAACGTTTGTTTCCCTAAAACTTTTTCCTGTATGCTTTAAGAACACAACATCCATGCTAAAATATACTTTAGTTCTGGGATTGAGTTAGCTTTGAAAATAGATATGTTTTGATTGTTCTTATTAGACGTGAATTAAAATTAACTGAACAAGTCAGTCATCACTAATTTATCTATCCATGTATTTCTCTCGCCACATTTCACTCTCTGTTGATTCAAACACTCTCCCATGTTTCTTAATATCTCTGTGAACATTTAGAGAAAGAGTGACTCTTTTTAGCGACGCAATCTAATTTACCCACGTTGTTTTTCCATGATGATGATGATGATGATGATGATGATGACGGAAGAAGAAGTATAGAAACTTATTATTCTAAGTTATGTAAGAAGAATGTCTTAAACGATTTGTCAGTTTACAAAATCAAGTAGCGGGTACAGTTGGTTAGTTTTTGCATATGAGAATGGTTAAACACAGGCATTTATAAAACGCATTAATTCATCTTCTATATAAAGGTCAGCTGTCTGTGTACGTGTATGTGTATATGTACGTGTGTATGTTTGTATGTCTAGCTAAAACTTAAAAAATACGCAACAAATACAAATAAGGTTGGCGTATATATTATAAGAAAACTGGAGAAAAAAACATTAATTCCTTAATGTAGAACTGACACAAAATTTGTCGTGGGGGGGGGTCAAATTTCTTCCTTTGAAGCATACCGCACATGCGTAGACATCATACCGGAAGTTGACAAGTAAAATTCATAGTGACATTTCTTATTGCATACTTCATTCGCCAAAAAATACTTACAATTAAAAATAATTTTCCTGCATTTTTACGTGACGAATCAAGGTAAGCAAATGAGAAATCTTTCGAGACTAAAGCAACCTTTGCGTCTTCTTTTAATTTAATTTCGTTTTTTTTTTTACATTAACTCTTGTTTACAACATTTTTCTTGGAAAACTCAACGGTTCTTTTTAAAAAAAACTAATTCTATTTTTTTAAACTACACATTATCTTTCCAACAAATATAGCTTTACTTTACTCAGAACACGTTTTTACATTTATATTTAAACCCTATTCATTTACAAACATAAGTTCGTTCTTCATGAAAAATACACACTAAACGTTTACACGTGCTTCTACAGACTTTGAACCGAATCAAATTACTTACCCCCCTACGCAAAAATTATAAACACTTGATCTGTCCATAAATCGCTGGTAAAAAGTGATCATTTTGTGCTAATTAGTAAAAAAAATATATACTTTAATCAAAGCAGTTTTGCTCAAAATCGCTGGTAAAAGGTAATTATTTTGTATCAATTAATAAAAAATATAAACCTTAATACAAGGAGGTTTATTGGTGCTCTTATCTATCTTGAACCAGCTGTCGTGACATTCGACTCGGAAGCGTTCGGCTGTTATACGCAAACGGCCGAGAGTTGCCGAGCTGAAGCAGCGAGCAACCGACATTTTTGATACGGTGCTGCGTCCTATGATAATGTTTTGCTTGTTTTTTTTTTGTTTTTTTTTAGAGTCAGGGTTAGGAATTTTTTAAAGAAACAAACAAAGAAAATTAAACATATTTACATGATTTTTTTGGAAGAAACAATAGGAAAAAAAACATAGCGAGGTTACTGTTATAAAATGAATACTGTATTTTTATTTACAAGGAATTTTTTTGAAGAAATCCCCCAAAAAACTTACCAAAATTACTGTTAATACGACATATTTTTTTGTAACAAAGTTATCGGCTGCTCGCTGATTGGCTAATCGCAATCGGCTCGTCAACACTCGGCCGTTTGCGTAGGACAGCCGAACGATTCCGAGTCGAACGTCACGACGGCTGGTTCAAGATAGATAACAGTACCGGTTTATTTAATCACTGGTAAAAAGTAATCATTTTGTTTTGATTAATAAAAAATATAAACTTTAATCAAAGCAGTTTATTTATTAAAAAATAACTGGTAAAAAGTATTTTTTTTATTAATAAAAAATCTAAACTTTAATCAATGTAGTTTTATTTATTAAAAAAATCACTGGTATAAAGTAATCATTTTGTTTTTATTAATAACAAATATAAACTTTTATTTATTAAAAAAAATCACTGGTATAAAGTAATTATTCTGTTTTAATAAATAAAAAATATAAACTTTTATTTATTAAAAAAAATCACTGGTATAAAGTAATTATTCTGTTTTAATAAATAAAAATATATAAACTTTTATTTATTAAAATAAAATCACTGGTATAAAGTAATTATTCTGTTTTAATTAATAAAAAATATAAACTTTTATTTATTAAAAATAACTGGTATAAAGTAATCATTTTGTTTTAATTAATAACAAATATAAACTTTTATTTATTAAAAAAAATCACTGGTATAAAGTAATTATTCTGTTTTAATAAATAAAAAATATAAACTTTTATTTACTAAAAAAAATCACTGGTATAAATTAATTATTTTGTTTTAATAAATAAAAAATATAAACTTTAATCAAAGTAGTTTGATTTTGTTTGATTGTTTTCAAAAAACATTATTCATATACAAATAAAAGTTTGTTCTTAATTAAAAAAATAATGTCAAGGGTAGGAATGTTTCTTATCATGTGTTGTTTAGTTACGTAGAAGAGGGTACAAAAAATAAAAGTACAAAATCAAAGCTGTTTTTTTTTTACTCGCATCACTTTGTTGCTGATATAATAAATGTAAAGACGTATTTTCAGATAACAAATTCTAATTAATTAATTATCAAATAAAAATCCATCTTGTAATCTGCTTGGAACAGAAGGCCATTTTGGATTTTACGACAGTCATAAAGCAGCATGTTACTTCCGGTAAAAGCATCGGTAAACAACATACACATGTGCAATGTTTATTCTTACCCTTTCTTTTTATACAGACTTTTATTTGTTTTTAGGTAATTACTATTGTTTACTGTCAAAATCTATTACACGGACCAGAATTTCTATAAGAGTCAATAGGAGTATATTTTAAAATATTTACTCAGAAAAGGGTAAAATTCTACCCTTACACACTATACTAATCCACCAACCCTAAAAAATGAGACAATCTTATGAGGCGAATACATTTAAACAGCTTGAAAAACTTGGCGCTAAATATTAAAAAGAACAAAACAATTATTTAAGAATATAGAGTGGATCTTTTTATGGAAATCGCCCCAGACAAGACATGACGCCACTTGATGTAAGGAGCTAAACAAATACTACTTCTTCAAGGTAAAAACCTAACCAATGATAAGTGCTAGATGAATAGAGTCAATGCCAGAAAACAGCAATTATTTCCCCTTTGTCAGAAACATCGCTCATGGAATGTGAGGACTAAACGACAAAATACAGAAAAGGGAGAGTTAAGAGGCTAACGAAAGTAACCCCAAAGTCCACTTTGCACTCTCTTTCAGAGTTATCAGTTTAACATATAAATTTAACGTAACATGATCACCCATTACCGGACCAGATAGCTTTTTTAAGGCAATATAAGCAAATATATTTTTAAGGGCAGATAAATTGTGCGTGTGTATTTTTTGGTCGCAAGGGGGTGGAAAACAAATCTTCGGCATTTTTATATGCAGAAAAAAATAACATGTAATAAGAAATTACTTTCCATCACTTAAAAAATAGGTATTATGGTAAGATTGAAGCCTTACAAAAAATCATAATAGTTAATGTAGTAAAAAAATTAAAATTGTAACCTTTTAAAATTTTTTTTTGTTAACGTAGTTTACCCCAAACAAGACAAGCCGCCACTGTAGACGTAAGGGGCTACTGAGAAGAAAGAAAAGGGAATAAGGTTGGGGGGGGGGGACCCTTACACTATCTACTATTTCACACCAAATTAAAAATAAGATTCTACTTTTTTAAGCGATTACATGTACAGTATGAACAACTGGTAAGAATAAAAAAAATATTTTAGATAGGGTATCAGTTTCGTATATAAATTTAACGTAAAATGATCACCCATTTCCGAGCTACCGAAGATAATGATAACGCACGTTCCAACTAGATAGCGGGATGTGGGGTGGAGGGGGGCAGGGAAGTGGAACAATGGGGAAGAGAGAAGGATAGAGAGACGGATTGAGAGGGGTAGCGAGAAGTTTTTAACCTTTTAAATTTTTTATCTTTATCGCCCCGAGCAACGCGGGGTACCCCTTCTAGAAGGAAAGTCGACAAACGGTGAAGAGAGATAGATAGAGAGATATATTGAGACGGGTAGTTAGAGTGGGGGAAGAACCCCGGGCAACGCAGGATAGCCTTGCTAGTAAAAAGATTAAAATAAAAAAAACAGTTGGGCTCGTCCGGGATTTGAACCCGGGACCTCTCGCACCCTAAGCGAAAATCATACCCCTAGACCAACGAGCCTTAGCTACAACACTAACTGGTTTTCATTATACTTAATAGAAATGACGAATAAACACTTGGCTTATTTTCGTATAATGTTACTTTAAGCTTGATAAATTGACCGATAGACAGAGCTTCTTATAAATATACTTGGATGAATATATCCCCCCTTAACCCCCCCCCATTTTTTTTTTACAGAATCAATTAAAAACAACAAACTTACAGTAACAATTATATTACAATAAATATATACTTGGTCTACTTTCATATATTTGGTCCAGGAATAGCTTGCGTAAGTGTTGTTCGTACCCGTCAGAAATACGTCTTTGATAATCAGTCCGAGAGTGGTTCTCTTACTGTTGCTGTCGTTCTGATATGCGGTTTTGTTTAGTACAGTGTAACCCGGATATAAGAGCACCGGATATAAGAGAAACCCGAATATAAGAGACATTGTCTCTGGTCCCGATTTACAGCCTATAAATTAGACCCCGATATAAGAGACCCGGATATAAGAGAAACCCGGCTATAAGATACTTCTTCTCCGGTCCCGTCCTCCCTAATATAAGAGAGTTCGTTTTGAGTGACAGTGTGATGTCGTAAATCAGTCAAAAGACGTTGTTAAATTTTCTCACTTCATTGGTGAGTCTTTCTATGACTTTCCCTATAGCCATATCCATTAAATATTCATACAAAAGGTTTCTTTTGTTGTTGTTGTTAGAAGGCGAACCCGGATATAAGACTTATTCTACGTCCTGACAGCTCTCTTATATCCGGGTTCCACAAAGAGATTTCTGTACAAAAAAAAAAATGACTGCCTTTTTTTAAGAAAAAGTAATTTTTGACTGAATTATTTGTGAAAAGTGATTGAAAAGTATTTTTATGTCTATAACTGTTAAATAAACTAGTGTTCTGTACGTAAAAAGCATTATATGTGGTGTTTCCATACTTACGCAAACAAAATAGACAATACCCGGATATAAGAGGAACCCGGATATAAGAGACTTATCTCCGGTCCCGACGGCTCTCTTATATCCGGGTTACACTGTACTAGGATAACGACACTCCCAGACTTTATCGGTAAATGTATAGATGGACGTCGGAAACAGTTTCTTCAAACAGTTGAATACATTAGTGTATATGCGATTGTATATATATTACAATTTTCATTTATACAAACATTATTGGTTACATATGTGCATACATGTTTCGGTTCTACTATTCACAGAGAGTCTTTAGACCAAAAGAAGACAGAGAACCTTCCTCCTTTCTTTGGTCTGAAGAGGTTGACTCTCTGTGAAGAGTACAACCGAAATATGTATGCACATATGTAACCAATAACGTTTGTATAAATAACAATAAGAAATTATACCTAAAAAGGTATACTTAATAACAGCTCTACTTGTTATTGAGCACTTTTTATACACACTGGAGTTTCAACGGATTTACATCTACAGAAACAAATACTATACGTGTAATATAAATATATAAATATATATATATGTATATATATACATGTACATGTATATATAGGTTTATATATACATGTATATATAGGTTTATATATATGAACATGTATATATAGGTTTATATATATACATGTATATATAGGTTTATATATATATGTATATATAAGTTTATATATATGTGTATATATTGGTTTATAAATATATATGTATATATATATAGTTTATATATATATATATATATGTATATATAGGTTATATATATATTTATATATAGGTTATATATATATATTTATATATAAGTTATATATATATTTCTATATAGGTTATATATATATTTATATATCGGTTATATATATATATTTATATATAAGTTATATATATATATATTTATATATAGGTTATATATATATATATATTTATATATAGGTTATATATATATTTATATATAGGTTATATATATATATATTTATATATAGGTTATATATATATATTTATATATAGGTTATATATATATATTTATATATAGGTTTATATATATATATATATTTATATATAGGTTTATATATATATATATATATAGGTTTATATATATATATATATAGGTTTATATATATATATATATATAGGTTTATATATATATATTTATATATAGGTTATATATATATATATTTATATATAGGTTTATAGGTTTATATATATATATATTTATATATAGGTTATATATATATATATTTATATATAGGTTTATATATATATATATATATATATATTTATATATAGGTTATATATATATATATTTATATATAGGTTATATATATATATTTATATATAGGTTATATATATATATATATTTATATATAGGTTTATATATATATATATTTATATATAGGTTTATATATATATATATTTATATATAGGTTTATATATATATATATATTTATATATAGGTTTATATATATATTTATATATAGGTTTATATATATATATATTTATATATAGGTTTATATATATATATATATTTATATATAGGTTTATATATATATATATATTTATATATAGGTTTATATATATATATATATTTATATATAGGTTTATATATATATATATATATTTATATATAGGTTTATATATATATATATTTATATATAAGTTTATATATATATATATATTTATATATAAGTTTATATATATATATATTTATATATAGGTTTATATATATACATATATATATATAGGTTTATATATATATATATATATATTTATATATATAGGTTTATATATATATAATTATATATATAGGTTTATATATATATATTTATATATATAGGTTTATATATAGGTTTATATATATAATTATATATATAGGTTTATATATTTATATATATAGGTTTATATATATATAATTATATATATAGGTTTATATATAGGTTTATATATATATAGGTTTATATATATATATTTATATATATAGGTTTATATATATATATATTTATATATATAGGTTTATATATATATTTATATATATATAGGTTTAAATATATATATAGGTTTATATATATAGGTTTATATATATATATATAGGTTTATATATATAGGTTTATATATATATATATATTTATATATGTAAGTTTATATATATATATATATATATATTTATATTTATAGGTTTATATATATATAGGTTTATATATATATATAGGTTTATATATATATATATAGGTTTATATATATATATATATATATATATATATATTTATATATAGGTTTATATATATATTTATATATATATAGGTTTGTATATATATATATATAGGTTTATATATATATATATGTATATATAGGTTTATATATATGTATGTATAGGTGTATATATAGGTTTATATATATGTATGTATAGGTGTATATATATGTATATATAGGTTTTTATATAGGTTTATATATATGTATATATAGGTGTATATATATATGTATATATAAGTTTGTATATATAGGGTTGTATATATATGTATATATAGGTTTATATATATGTATATATAGGTTTATATATATATATGTGTATATATAGGTTTATATATATATGTATATATATAGGTTTATATATATATGTATATATATAGGTTTATATATATATATGTATATATATAGGTTTATATATATATATGTATATATATAGGTTTATATATATATATGTATCTATATAGGTTTATATATATATATATATGTATATATATAGGTTTATATATATATGTATATATATAGGTTTATATATATATTTATATATATAGGTTATATATATATATATATGTATATATATGTTTATATATGTATATATATTTCTATGTATATATAGGTTTATATATGTATATATATATATTTATATTTATATATATATTCATATATATGTATATATATATATATATATATATATATATATATATATATATATATATATATATATATATATATGTATATATATCTTTTTGATTTTATTCCATTAGTTGCGACAAAACAAGTTTTGTTTCATTGGTGCAAATAGCGACCAACTCATCGGGCCGGCGGAGGAATTCAAATGGCATAAATTTTAACCTCACTTTAACGGGAGATTGAAAATTGAAAATACATTGGAGGGGGAGGGGGACAGAGTTGGGGCTTTGTCTATAACAGTGACATGGGACATGAGAGGGGAGAGGGGAGGGGGGAGGGAGGAGCACCCCAACAAGTCGTGTTTCAAATTATTACGTGGGAGGTTTTTCACGTGTCTGTGCTGTGATGATCTCAATCTCGGCCGTGGTGGGGGGAAGGGAGATGGAGCGACGGCCAGAGTGAGTTAAATTTAAAATGAGAATAAAATTATGATTACAACCGTCCTTCTTATTTTATTTTAATTCTAATAAGTAATTATCATGTGGATAAAAATGTTTGATAATTTTAATTTAGGGTATTAATTGCTACTTTTGCATTTTATTTATTTCCCTTCCCCCCACCACGGCCGAGATTGAGATCATCACAGCACAGACACGTGAAAAACCTTCCACGTAATAATTTGAAACACGACTTGTTGAGGTCCTCCTCCCTCCCCCCTGCCCTCCCCCCTCTCATGTCCCATGTCACCGTTATAGACAAAGCCCCAACTCTGTCCCCCTCCCCCTCCAATGTATTTTCAATTTTCAATCTCCCGTTAAAGTGAGGTTAAAATTTATGCCATTTGAATTCCTCCGCCGGCCCGATGAGTTGGTCGCTATTTGCACCAATGAAACAAAACTTGTTTTGTCGCAACTAATGGAATAAAATCAAAAAATATATATTTTGCTCTGAATTTTCATTGAGCACTCTCATAAACCCGGTTTCAACTTCCTTCGGATTCATACCCCCTGGATATTTGTAACAAGTTAATTATATATATATATACATATATATATATATATATATATATATATATATATATATATATATATATATATATATATATATTAATACATATATTTAGCGTTTTAATACTTTGTTTGCTTTGAACGATACAAAACATCTCATGGGACTGGTTCGTTTTTGCTAAAATCCCCGATTATTGTAGCATATTTACACATTTCAAATGTGCTTTTCTTCCGATTACGTGTGTAATCCTAAATAGATTGTAACTCGAAATATTTCTCATTTAATAATATTGAAAAAACAAAAAAAAACAAGAACATAACACTATTTTTATCGACGATAAACAATTTTCTTATCGCATTGTTTTCCGCCGTCGATCCATACCCTCACCACTTTACATTCCCTTCTAGAAGGAGTTAGTTTATTGATAATCGCCCCAGGCGCTCGTACCGCGGAATGCTGACGGGGCTGCTCAGGCATTTTTTAAGGCAAGAGTGCACTTCCTCTAGTGCACTTGCTTTTCAAAACCACACCTTACCTTGTATCTAACCTCTCCTGGAGAGGAGGTAAGTAAATATATATTCATAACGGATTCTTAGGGTCTCCTTTTAGTTTCGAGAGACAAGGGATAGACCCTGTAAATGGTTCCTGCGGAGGCAGTCTATAGTGAAGTTAGTGTGGCGCCATCACGAACCGCGTGTCTTCTGAACCGACATGGCTTTAGTCGAGTCGCAATAAGACTGGAAACAATGCCGGTATAAGCAGAGAAAGACTGGTATTCACTCAGAGTTTTCCTCCTCTTAGACAAGTTGCACAATCAAGGCGTGAGAGTCTAGCCTACCATTCTAGTTAATCCGTAACTGGAAGGAAACTGCATAGATTCATACGTTCCCAATTGATCCGTAGATCCCGACTGAACTCGTGTCTAGGACAATTAAACTTATCTCCTACTGTTTTTAGGTGTCAATTTCAGAGCATAATAAATCTTACATATGTTTCTGAAAAAAAGAGTCAATGACGACTGGACACAATGCCGGGATAAGCACAAAAAAACGGTTTTATTTCAGAGTTTTCCTTCTCCTATACTAGTTTCACAAACCAAGGATTGATAGTCTAGTCTTCCCTACCATTTAATTCATAGCTAGACGGATTATATATGGATTAATAGCCTGTCAAGTCTTAGGTATTAGTAAAAGTGGTGCATTTCTACAGACTGAACTTGAACTCAACACGTCGAGTTCACAGTCCGTGCCTGTAACCATTAGACCATGCCATTACCACATCTATATATATTTAAAAATGGACCCCCTTTCAATCGTGAGAGACAATGGATACCCTATGTAAAGATGCCTGCACAGAGAGTCAATCGTGAAGCAATGGTTACGATCTAATTTTATAATAGATGTAAGTTAATCAACGTTTGTTTCCCTAAAGATTTGTTTCTTATATATTTTAATCACAGAAAGGGCGGCGACGGTTGCTAAGTGATAAACGACATGGACTGACGATCTGGGTATGCCAATCTAGTTCCTCCTTTAGAAATACTTTAATTTAGGATGTTGCCAACTTTCACGTGGTCCCCCCCCCCCCCCCCCCCCGAAAGTACCCGATGTATTTATGTAAGGAATTAACACTAGAGAGATGTCGGAGAAACCGATGCCAACATTAGAATCATCAGATTCATACACAACGTCTATGGATTTCAGAAATACATTGTGATGCCATAATAGACCCTCTTTCCCCCTCGCTCTATTTCATCTTTTTCACAATCTCTTTTAACTATTTACATCATTCCTTTTCTCTCACCACTTCTCATATCACTCGCCCTTTATTTACGTTATTCGCGGTATTTACCCTCTTTCAACAGCAGGAAGAGGTGGCACCAGGTCGGAAGGTGTGGAGAGTCAAGTCAGCGGCCCTAAAGGAGGAGCCCTTAGGCCTTTTAAAAATTTCTAGGCTGACCTGTCGGCATTCCCCGGTTAGGGCATCTCAGTCAGTAAGCAATACACTTATTTCACCCCAAAGAGCACAGGCAAAGCTTCGGAGGGTGGACCTCTTAAGACTACCTAGGACGAATACCTCAACCCGACAGATAAATGCCCCATTTTCTGACGGACTGATTGTCGAGATCGGAACCTCAACTGGTATGTGTCCGCGATTGCGACTAAGTGGCAAATGAATTTATGTTATTCGCCTCTCCTTCCACGATCTAAAACACTCATGCACATATGAAGTGTCATCGGTGACTTGTATTTCATATATCTTTTGAAATAATGTATCTATACTAGAGACAAAAGACCCAAATACAGCTATTTGTATGCCTAATTTCCAGAATTATGTTTAAACAGCTTATGCGATCATCATCATCATCATGATTATTATTTGTACTCACTACGAGTTATCACACAGGTCATCGTCAGTGATTGCTCACCGACAACGACCAGTAGTGTTCCTTGTATTCTGAGTGACAACAAACATCCCAAAATTTCTAGTATTCTCTATCTCTTTTCGATAACCACCGCAAATGACCTTACAGTATCGCAACAGCCGCTTACCATTGATTTCACGCTGATAAGGACCATTGGTCTTCTTAGGGATTTGGGTGGCAATAAGCCCCCCCAAGGTCTCAGCATTCTCCGAACTTTTCCAGTGGAGGAGGTCTGGTTTGTGCTGTCCCTCCTCGGTCTTCTCATCCTCCTTGAATCTCTACAAATATATTGTGTGGTGTCATCCTAGGCCGGCAACATTTTTGGGGGGAAGACGGGGTCAGCTTATGATATTTCTTGAAGTTTCTGTTGATGCGGTGGTGTTATTCCTGTGGTTTTCTTTTCGTCTTGTATTCCCATGTTACTGATTACCATTTTTTTGGGGGGGGGGGAAGACGGGGTCAGCTTATGATATTTCTTGAAGTTTCTGTTGATGCGGTGGTGTTATTCCTGTGGTTTTCTTTTCGTCTTGTATTCCCATGTTACTGGTTACCATTTGTAGCTTATGCGGGTTGGTTTCCGCATTCGAGGATTTTTTTAAAGATTGCAGCTGTTTTGATCATTGCCGTTCTTTGTAATGTCTTAGTGTTTTCTTCAGTTTTTTTAGACTGTTCCTAGTGCTCCTACGATTATTGGTATTCTATGAACTTTCTTCATGCTCCATATTGCTTTCAGTTCTCTGGCAAGTTCCGTGTATTTGTTTCATTTTTCCGTCTCTTTGATCCTTCATTCGATTATTAAAACATCCAGTTTCCTTCCTTGTATGAGTTTATCTGTTTGTATATCCATATCCCAGAGGATTTTGTGTTTTTCGTTTTCCAGTACTGTTTCAGGTTTATGTTTGTACCATTTGTCCGCGTATTTGAAATTCAATTGTTTACACAGTTCCTAGTGTACTGCTTTCCTCACGCAGTCATGTCTGTTCTTTTATTCTTTTTAGGCTAGTTTGCTGCATTCACGTTTTATATGATTTACTGTTTCGTCTCTTTGTCCACATAGTCTGCATTTATTGTTTCCTGTGCTGCTGTTGTTGTATAGAAGTAATATTATTTTTCACTTCTTATGTAGATGTAAAAGGATTTATTATTTTGCCATCTGATTTACATACGTATGTAAATTAGATCGCGATGCGGAAAAAAGAGGGTCGCATTTTCCCTTAAAAATCTCGCATAGACATTAAGACATATTCGATGGTCGTTTAATCTAGAGAGGACGTGAGAGAAATAGATAGATAGCTAAGAAAGAAATGGTTGACTTGTTCAATTAATTATAGATTACGGCTTATTAGAACAATCAAAACATAAGTTATTTAAGCAGAACAATCCCAGAACTAAGTTATATTTTCGCACGTATTTTGTATCGTTCGGTGGCTAAGTGTTTAACGACACAGATGAAAACCTGGGTGTGCGTGTTCAGTCCACGGAAACACTTTCATCAAACCCCACTGGAGAGGAGGTAAATAAAATACTTTACAGGAAAAAGAACTAGAGAAACAAACGTTGATAAACTCACATTTAGTAGTAGTAGTAGTAGTAGTATTGTTGTAGTAGTAGTAGTAGTAATAATAATAATAATAATAATAATAATTATTATTATTATTATTATTATTATTATTATTATTCAAACTCCTAGGCCTAACATTGCCAAGTATTCTGTAAAGAAGGTGGGCTCCCTTAACCGGCTAGAAAACTTCTCACACCTGCCAATATCCTATATCTCTATTACGCGAGCATTAGCTCATGCATTAAGTAGTGTTGCCACATCTGAACTGGAGCATTTACCACTAATCTCTCCCTATTAGAGAGGCCCGAAAAAAAAGTAATCTAATAGGTCCCGCACTGTCAACCAAGCTCCAACCTCTGTCCCATCGCCGCAATGCTGCATCTCTGTGCTTGTTTTACAAATACTTTAATGGAATGTAAACCGACGAATTTTCGGCAT
>OY744519.1:16618458-16628458 GCA_963556195.1 Sepiola atlantica | reverse complement strand
TAACTCAATTAATTTCCAACCAATATATTTTTTCAAAGAGACATTTCAAGAATGCACCGGTTTTTTATCGATATAACGTCATTTTTCATTGTGTTTTGACCTCATTAAGTACGCTTACGAGTCTTTTGGGTATAGACGTTTCATAATGTAAATAGTCAACCGATCTGGATGAAACCGCAGTTCGATTCTGAGATATGTAATATATAGTTTTCAAATAAATTATATATATATATATATATATATATATATATATATATATATATATATATATATATATATATATATGAAGATTTGAGAAACCAGTCAACAGAAGCGTGAATTTATATCAATACATGAAATTTATTAATCATTTTTTATATATTTTATAAGTCCAAATCTTTGGTTTAACTAACCTTAATCATGGCAAACACTATATATTTTTGTTCCTTTTTTCATGGGGGAAGTCAACGGCAATGCCGAAGATTGACGATTCTCTCCGATGTTATTGGACTGTTTTATTTTTTTTATATATGTCCAGTGCAATCAGTTGGTGCGCTAGTGAGCATGTGTTCGAATAATATGAGTGTCACTACAGCCTTGAAAGCGTCGTTAAGCGATATATTTGAACATTTGAGAAACCAGTCAGCTGACGCGTGAATTAATATCAATAAATGAAATTTATTAATCATTTTTTTGATATATATTATGAATCCAAATTTTCGGTTTAACAAACCTTCATCATGGTAGACAGTATATATATATATATATATATATATATATATATATATATATATATATATATATATATATTTCTTTCTTTTTTCTTCATGGTGAAAGTCAACGGCCACGCCGAAGATTGACGATTCTCTCCGATGTTATTGGAGTGTTTTATTTTTATATATGTTCGGTGCAAGCAGTTGATGCGCTAGTAAGCATGGGTTAGAATATATATATATATATATATATATATATATATATATATGTTACTACAAAGATAAATATTATATCTTTATTATAGATTCTACCGTGATGAGTAAATGCTTAATATACTAGATAAAGCAATAATATTAGAAAATGAATGATGAAATAAAAATTAGATGAATTACAATATTTATTAAGTCATCAAGTATTCAAACAAGGGATATAGAAAAACCCTCTCTTTTTCTTAATCCATGGATTTAAAAAGATAAGCTCTTTTCATCGGAGGGGAAAACCAGTAAAAAATGTATTACTGGTTAGCATAAATTTGAAAATATAAAAAAATTGTGATCAAAAAAATCAAAAGGCATGGTCCCTAATACTAGCCCCTTACGTGCCAGTGGCAATGTGTCTTGTTTGGAATGAACAAGAGTAAGAGAAAAGTAAGATAAAGCCCATCAACAACACCCCAAAAGACAAATGTATTTATCGATCTAAAGACAGAACGACAAGCTCCTTGAACTGACTTTCACTTCACATATAAACGGGAAAACATAAGTTTGCTGGACAAAATGATTTTAACATTCTACAGCTACAGAATATACAGGAATCGTGATGCAGTCATCGAACTGTATAAGAGCCAGGTAGTCCTAAGATGATGTACTGCTGTCACACATAGCTGCTGGGAGTAGGATAAAACTGGCCTTGTGCCTAACTCCTGGAGAGGAGTAAATAATACTGCTGTCACACATAGCTGCTGTTCTTGGCCTTTTGGCTAAGATCAAAGTGTAGTATCTGTTCCGATGGATACTGCACCCCATAGACTGGTATTGTCTTGTCCTTCGGGTCTTTACGCCGGTCTATGGGATTGTCCTGTGCAGTTCTAGGAGGTCCACCCTCCCAGGCTTTGCCTCCCCTCTTTGGCGAGGAGTAAGTTAATTGCTTACTGCTTGAGGCGCCCCTACCGGGGAATGCCGACGGGGCTGCCCAGGCAATTTTTGATGGTCAGAGTGCTCACCTCTCGGGCGCTGGCTTTTCAACCCCCACTTTCCGACCCGACCTTGGGTCACATCTTACTTGTGGGAGTAGGATAAAACTGGCCTTGTGCCTAACTCCTGGAGAGGAGTAAATAATACTCAGAGAAAACGTCTTCTTGGCATTTTGGCTAAGATCAAAGTGTAGTATCTGTTCCGATGGATACTTCACCCCATAGACTGGTATTGTCTTGACCTTCGGGGCTTGATTTACGCCGGTCTATGGGTCTGTCCTGTGCAGTTCTAGGAGGTCCACCCCCCCAGGCTTCGCCTCCCCTCTTTGGGGAGGAGTAAGTTTATTGCTTACTGTCTGAGGCGCCCCTACCGGGGAATGCCGATGGGGCTGCTTAGGCAATTTTTAAACCCCGCTTTCCCGACCCGACCTTGGGTCACATCTTACTCGTGGGAGTAAGATAAAAACTGGCCTTGTGCCTAACTCCTGGAGAGCAGTAAATCAATACTCAGAGAACCTGTCTTGCTTAGATTAAGTAGAAAATAGACTTCGCAATCTAGTGGGATATATTTCTTCTATACTCCACATCCCTTTCTTCACGTTATTTAGGTAAAAGGTTCTCAATTGAGCACCTATCTCTAGTACCCCCTTATACGACATTCACAAAAAGAACTCGCTTTACTACCATAACTGAAATATGTTTACTTTTATTCGAGTGCCTAGCGTCAGACGGGATGCCCATGAATATAGTTGATTTTCGAGAATTTCTCATCAGTGAACCACATTATAATGGACCTGCTTCCCTACAAACTAAAACATGACGATATATGTACTATTCTGTTATGGTCGTAGCAGTATTTAGATGAGAGTGTTTAAAGTAATGTTAAAATCAGTAATTTTCAGACTCAAATATTGCATTAGAAGTATAGATGAGGGTTACGAGTACGTGTCAGGATATAACGTCATGGACGAGAAGTCTGAAATGAGACGTGGCAAAAAAGAAAGAAATATTTGCTTCTTTAGCCTGTGAGCTGAATGTGGACGTTTAATGAAGTAAAATATGATCTTTACTGAAACCTGTGTTCCTGTCTTTTGCTACACAAATATTTGATTTGATTTTGAAAATTAGATAAACGTATGTTTAGCCATCTCAATTAAAAGAAGAACGGCCAAAAATATATTGTGTGTGTTTAGTAATATCACGTATATGAAATTAAATAAAAAGCCAAATATTACTTATTCTCGTAAAACCCTGAGGAACCTTTTTTGCGGAGGCTCTATCTTCATTCGCCCCAGGAGACGAGCAAGGAAAACCCACGTAACATGTAACCCCCCCCCCCCAAAAAAAAATCATGTCGTAATTCAGCACACATTAACGTTCTTCTTTAATTTTATTACATTATTTCAACTATAAGAAGAAAATCTAATAAACAGATATATCGGCTGCTACATCACCACTACGACTACCTTTAAAACTAGATGTTGAGCTAACATGGATAACGTTGGAAGACCTGAAACCCGTTATGACCGGAAGTAAATAACATCACAGATAAGGTAATTCGGCGCCTAATTGAAATGTTTCGCAACATCTATATCAACCATAGACAAGTGATCTCTCTCTCTCTCTCTCTCTCTCTCTCTCTCTCTCTCTATATATATATATATATATATATATATATATATATATATATATATATATATATATAACCTCATCTCTGTGTGTATGTGCTATCATAAAAACCGATTGTCAATTTTCGATTCCAAAACCGGAAGCCGTCATCAAGTAAACTTTTTCGTTTGAACCAATTGCAGTTATAGTTTTGTGTTATCAAGTCTAAAGGAACATATGATTTTTACATTAGATAATGAATGATTCAATGATTATAAGGTGCAAGGGCTTTCCACATAAGACTGGGACGTAGCGTACATTTAACTCTTCATGTTGTACAACGATAAGATCCCTTTTGGTTGTCATGGAATTCCCCACATTTAAAATCCTTGTACTTGGCTTTCATTGTTCTCGTGGGGAGATACGTAACATCGAATGGTGTTTTGGCATTAGTGGCAGTGTAACAACACTCCACATCAAATGTCAGCCGCATTTCAGAGGGTCAAGTTGTTATTAAAATCATTGCTAGTTTCAAAGCGATCGGGGGCTCGAAGTTACTTTCGAAAGGTCAGGAAGGCTGAACCCAATGAACTCGTCCCCTTAGACCTCTGAATTTAAAACATCGGTGACTGTATTCTTTCTCTGTCTCTTTCTTTTTAATATCTATACTTGTTTTCTTTCCTTCTCTTTTTGTCGCTGCTACTTTCTCTCTTTCTCCTTCTCTATCTTTCTCTCTCACACACACACACACACACACTCGATCTCTGTCACCACGAGGGAGAAAATTTACAGTTAGAATTTCGACTTTGTGCGCGTCGGTCGTACGGAGGTCAGCTCAGCTGACTCTCGAGTGTTTTATTATTTTTTTTGTAATGCAAAAATAAATTAAATATATATTTTTCAACATGGTTTGTTCGCTCCATTTATACAGGCGTTCAATTTCAGCAGCCGATGGTTCCAACCCAGATAATTAGTTCTCTGGAAACAAATTAATGATACCTAAAATTCGACCATAGACCCGTCAAGCCTACGGACTGGATTAACCCATTCATTGAAAAGGCCTATCGTTTCTCAAGGAGCTCCCCGTTCTCGTATAGTATCACATCAGTGATGTCACAAACACACAACTAACCGAGAAATCCACGGAACAACAAAGAGATATCCCCAGGCAAGCGATAGTATTACATTCGTAATGTGACGTAATGTCTTATGATTAAGTGCCACGTAGCTATTATCTTCGTTGAAGGGATTCTCTGTCGTATCACCTTAAAAATAATTATCACCTAAATTGTCTTTAGATAAAACGAATATCACTTTTTGTAAATTAAGTTATTAAAAATGTTATTCTTTTAATCGAGTAGACGAAATAATTTGATTTTGGAACAATTCACTTTTAAATGGGCATATTCGATATGTTTCTTAGCCACGTGAAATCAGATTAGTCACTTATCAACATTACATATCGGACGATCAAATTTTTTTAAAGATGTGTGAAAGGTGATAATGTACGGACTAACATGATATGTGTTAGCGTATTATTATATAAATTTAGTACTGTAAATACCAGGTTTAAGTTTCGGAATAAAATATTCATTCTTTTGAAATTCATGGAGAAATTGCTATGTATAATAAGTAACAGGGCCAGGTAGTATGAACAAGAAAAAACATCGAATAGTGATAATAAAAAAAATTAAATAAAAATAAAAATAATAAGCATTTGGAAATAAAATTTTAACAGATTATGTTAAAAGTAATGAATTGAACTTAATCACTCTCCCCCAAAAAGAAACTAAATGATAATTGAATTCCGACAGGAAATAGTAGTTTAGTAAAGAAACAAAACAATAATACAAGTTTGTAGGAGAATTAGGCTTAGAAATGAATTCTCTAGGAAAACAAAACAAGTGTTTATATAAGCAAGTAATGAAAGTAGTGTTGGGACGATTAATCGGAATCGGGAATCGGAAAAATCGGAACTCTTGAGAGTATCAGAATCGGAAAAACTTCAGCCCAATTTCCGATTCCAAAAACGATTCTTTAAATGTTTAGTTTTAAAAACCTAATTTTTAATTGCTGGTACTAATGATAAAATGATAAATAATTAATGTTTTTAAACTACCAGTAACATTGAAATTAATAGATCACAATTACATCAAAATCCGATGTAAATTTTTATATAATTCTAAAAACCTTTTCGGAAACTTGTAAATCAATTAATGTGTTGTGTAAAAAGAAACGAAAAAACAATGAAATATTGCATAAATTCGCTTGGAAACTTTTAAACGAATTCATTGATTTACAAGGTTTCAAAAAAGGTTTTAGAATTTTGTACAACTTTTTTGGAGAAAAATACTGACAAACATCAGTGATAATTAAATTGAAAGTGAAATACAATTTAATTTTTTTATATAATGGGTTTTTGTCTGATGGGGTTTTGTCCGGATCCTATGCATTGATAAACAATACGATATGGGGCCAAAAAAGTCTTTAAACACTTTAAACATTTTGTAAAAGCTTGGTGTGGAGTTGAATTAGGTATAAATAAATTAGTAAATTTAAATATTTTCACGGCCCCGTAAGAGAAACCCCTTTAGCGTCAGCTCTTCTTTGATTTTGAGTTTCCATGTCTGCCAATTGGTTGTAAAACACCATTTCTAGAGATATAAAAGGTTATTTGGATGGAGATGGAAGGAAATAAAATCAAAGTCTAATAATTAAAATTATTCTTGACTATTAATATGATCGAAACTATTTGGCAGTTCAGGTGTTACATTTTTCTTCCGTTGACAAGGCACAAGTAAACGGCTTTCAGACTACGTGAAAGACAGTAAACATTTGCCAGCATCCAAATGAATGTAGATATATATTAACAATTTTAAAGAAATTGAAAATAGTTTTATAAATTGAAAATTAAATATGAACACGTTTTTTCATTCATTTTTTTATTTTTTATTTCAACTTATATTTTAATGTAAGCTTAAAGTTTGAATTGTTTTCTGTGTAGAAATTTAGTAAATTCTTGTCCTATATAAGAACTTATAATAATTATCGATATTATGGTATACTTTTAGGTTAACACCCTCGTAAAAATACCCTCCGCACTTCCCTCTAAAAACAAAAAAAACAAAAATGAGATTCTACATTTTAGGCGATTATGTGGGAACACCCTGAAATACTTTGCGGCAAGAGAATAAAACGAACAGTCAATTATTGTTTTAATTTACGATGGGGGATCAGTTTCACATGTAAATTTAACGTTGGCTTTCTTTTCTTTCAGATATCACTAGACCCGGCATTCCCAATTAAAATAACTGTACCAGCATGATCCTCCTCGTACTCCTCCTTCTCTTCGGCAACAGCAACAGGAGCAGCAGTAACAACAAAACAACAGTTGAATCCATGTAAACTACCCTTTGATTCAGGGAGCGTTCATCCCTCATCTATTTTCCTAAATACACATGACGTTACAAATGGCGCAATGAATTCGTCCTCAAAATAAAATTCACAAATGTTTTACATTAAAAAAAAAACAGATTAAATCTGAGATCTTAGGAAGATCTTCATCATTTCAGTAATTACAGGAGCTACCGGGCTCATTAAAAATAATTTAAAAAACCGTCCCGCGAATATACCCGGTGAACTAAGTGCATGAGAGATACACACAATTGCGCTTATAGGGACGTTCAGAATCTTAAAAAAGATCTCTCGGTTTAGGTCTGTGAAATAGCTGGTGGTGAATGTCTGGCATCCGTTAGGATACCCCATCTCAAAAATATAAAAAAATCAAAAAAAAAATAATCCATTAATGTGTAAATGCTAACTTTTAACTCAAATCAGACATTTTCCTGAATGTAATAAATATGTAAAAACTAGTGGAAAATAATTATGCTCCGTCAGTGTTCGCACTAATCTTCATCATGTTAGCTATTTTATATGTGTATATATTTGTATGTACACTACACTAATTAACTAATAATTATGAATTTTTAAACACAGTGCTAGGTGTAAGCGGTCCAGATGTGTTCTATATTTAGTTTCATTTAGTTTTATGCAAAGAAGTTAGAAAGTGGGTGTAATATAAGATACCTCGATTTTTGTGAAATTTGGAAAAATAGGTATTTGACATCAATTAATAAATACTCCCTACAGTTAATTTTCTTCAGAATATTTTCAGGATGATAATGTAGACACATCCTCTCGTTTGAAAATTCAAATATTTCAGATTTGCATTAAATTTGGTCCATAGTCATTAGACACCAATTAATGAAGATTCCATTAATTAACATTTCTTCTTAAGACCCATTAAGCCTTAAACTTAAACTTAAAACATTTTCTGGAATAAAAATCAGGTAATGCATTATCATCAAAATTAGAATAAGGATTCTAGGTATAAGGTTTAATCTTCGAAAGAGGACATGAAATAGTGAACACCTGTTCTGTTTGGGGATTTATTTTACCCATCCTGGGACGGGTATTTTTCTATTATTTTATAAAAAAATAATAGAATTATGTCCGTAATTTGATTTTTTACATAGAAATTATCATCATCATTTCTGATGACTTAAAAAAAACACCGTCGATTTACTTTGCATTTAAAAATGTTTATTTAATTTAATTTTCGTCCTTTGAATATTTGAAAAGAGGTGTAGGAGCGGCGAAACATTAGAAAATGACGCCGAACTTTTGAACATCAGACACGTGGGAGTGAATAAGAAAGCAAACATCTCAAACGGAAAATGTACAAAAAAAGAGGAAAAAGACGTAAAAAAAAAAGAAAAAAACGTATACATCGGTATAGAAAACAGAAACAGAACTAAATTGGAACATCTCATTATGAAAATAGATTTGCGTCCTCTCTTCCCTTATTCGTCGGCCAGACTTTTGTGTGACGGGACGGATATATATTTACAAATAAATACACAATGCTCTTTATTATTGGACTACACGGTTTTGATTTTCCTTCTTCAAATAAGTGAACTGACAAACTATATTTGAACTCTTCAGTCCTCACAAGCACCCGCCCTCACCCTCTTTCTCTCTCTCTCTCTTTCTCTCTCTCTCTCTTTCTCTCTCCCTCTCTTTCTTTCTTTATCTCTCTCTCTGTCTTTCTCTCTCCCTCTCTCTGTCTTTCTCTCTTTCCCACACTAACCCCCAGAAAACGCACTCTTCCTCCCCATAACTCAATGTCCCCACTTTCACTAACCTTGTAGTCCCCCTACCTCCGTTTTATCTCCTTGCACTTCATCACCTGTACGCAGATCGGTAGACCTTGAGTCTCTGCTGAGACACTTAACCCTTTTCCTCCTGACTCCGGGTAAAAAGATATCATTCATTTTTCCACACGCAAAAGGCATTTGGAGTAGACTAGATGTACATTCCGGTTTTGTGACGTAAGATTCCGTATCGTTCTTTGCACGATATTTCGATTGTGAATTCTAAATACACGAGCAAACAAAACAAAAAATGACCCGTTGGGTCACTCGTTCAGATCATGTTTGATCGTTTGAACAAGGAAAGTGAGTTGGCAAAACTCATTAAATACAAGAAATAGTCAAAAACACAAACAAAACACTAATAACCTTCTGCTCATCATCTCACCCCTCTCTGTTTTTCTATCGGCTATGAGTAAAATATTTTTTCTATTTGTGTGTTACCCCTTTTATTTATAATAGACTATTACAATCTGTTACAAGTTTCCTTGCTTTATTAGATTCAGCTGTTAATATATATACATATATATGCATATATATATACATATATATATATATATATATACATATATGAGAGAGAATGAGAGGTAGAGAGATAGTGAGAATGTGTGGTAAATTGTATTTTAAGTATAAACAGATATCGTTTTTATTTAATAATATTAATAATAATAAACATAATGAACATAACACACACATAATAATAATAATAAAAATATTAATAATAAAAATAAAAATATTAATAATAATAATAATAAAAATATTAATAATAATAAAAACTAATAATAATAATTATAATAATAATAATAATAATAATAATAATAATAATAATAAACATAATGAACATACCACACACATAATAATAAGAAAAATATTAATTAAAAAAATATTAATAATAATAATAATAATAATAATAATAATAATAATAATAATAATAATAATAATACTAAAAACACAACAAACACACGGAGCTGGCCAGACAACTGAAAGGAATATGGAGCATGAAGAAAGTCAATATAATACCAATAATTGTAAGAACATTACGAACCTTTTGAAAAGACTTTGAGAAATTTGAATCCAGGTGAAGATTGAGACTATTCAATGATGAAAACAGTTTAAATCTTAAGAAAAATCTTCGAATGCGGAATCCAACCAACATAAACTACAAACACAAACGAATCGCATGGAAACTGCAACAGAAATAAAACAAAAAAGACGGAAGTAACGAAACATGAACCCAAGGGAACTGAAACTGCAACGATTCTTATAAACGGTGCGTCACCTGCTAGAAAAAAGGCTG
>OY744519.1:16585958-16610958 GCA_963556195.1 Sepiola atlantica | reverse complement strand
GGGGGGGGTGTATGAGTTCAATTCCTTAGACCAGCCGTAATTAAACTGTTCTTACACTGATGATTGCATGTTGTATAAAACACTAGTGTATGTATGTAAAAATAATTAATATTAATAGAAACTATTATTATTGCACCCTTAAATCCAAGGAACCCTCTAAATAAATTGATAAATAGGAAGTAACGCTAAGGTGCTAAGCAACGTTCCTTGCCTCTGCAGGTTGAACACTCTTTGACTGCTTACTATACTTGTCCGACGATTTCACATTATAGATGTTAAATTCCATACTTTCTATTTTGATTGATGGTGGCCTTGGGCTAAGAGTTCATTCTGCAGAGGCCTAAGTGATTTTGTGAATGGGTTCGAATACTTAGACGAGCAGTAATTAACATTTCTTACATCTTTTAAATTGATGATGCATATAGCATGAAACATTAATGTCTGTAGGTAAAAATAATTAATATTTATCAAAACTATCATATATATGCATATATATAATATTTTTTTTATAAATATGTATTAATTTTACCTAGAAATATATGTGCGTTTGTGAAAACGAAAATCTGAGTATATAAATATATATAATAAATTTTTTTTGGTTATTATCTATGTACGTATTCGGGACTCATCCTCACAGATATATAACTATTCACTACTGGTCATGCGATTCGAAACACCGGATTATGAGTATTTTGACATTCAAATCCCGACGTCTAGAACCACTAGCCAACGCTGAATATCGAATAAACCATTATAATTTTAAGACTTTATCCGGAAGCTTGACATCATAAGAGCGCTTGACGTAATGAAAGGAACGATGCACATATAGCTAACGATGTCATGCTGTGTTAATACTACACTTACAGTGCCCATCTAGACGGGTTTTCTGGGAGCTACAAATAATAAATATTTGTTTCGTTTATTATCTATGTACGTGTACGTTTCGTCCTTTATAATCGGGACTCATTAGCATAAAGATATGACTAATCACTACTGGGTATGCGATTCGAAACCCCGGATTCCGAGTATTTTGCAACTCATATATATATAATGAAAAACGAGTGATAGGAGCAAACTTTAATTCCAGAAATTGAAAAGTGGATTGTCTCAAAATAACTCGGATGCCCACCGAACAAACTCCTTAAAATACAAACTTAGCAAAACTAATTTGAACAATATCGAAAAGAAATTTCTACATTAAGTATTTATAACCGATATTTTCTACCATTCGGTAGACTTTTAAAAACAAATTACATTTAAAAAAATCAATGTTAGATAATTTTTTATGTGAATGAATGAAGATAAAAATGAGACAACCATATAAAAAAGATCTCATTTAAAAGATATAGAATTAAAAGTTAACGGAATTTAATGTGTTTTACACCAATAAAAAGCAAAAAGTCAAAATTTTAAAAATAAAATAAAATAAAATGATTTTTAAAAAAATTTAAATTCAATGATTATTTTTATTTCGATAGAAATACCAATTAAGTCAATTTATTGTTAACAAATCTTTTTAAAAATATTTCTGACAACAAAATAATAAGGGAAAGGGCGTCTTTACATCAAGTTTATGTAATAAAATTTTAATCGGATAAACTACTAAACTAATGAACTTATCGTTATGAATTATAGATACGTATTCTACGCAACACAGTAGGTAAAGTGGGTACATTACCTTACATAAACTCTGCCCCCCCCCAAATTTGAAATCCTCCAATTTATGTTTTGTAAATATGTGAGATACAAGAAAATATAATACAGAAAAGAATTGCTCTACATCAAATTGTGAGTGTATTAAAATTTGTTAACTGAAATGTTGCCCTCTGGCGGTAGCCTTAATAATATGTGTGTGTATGCGGGATAAAATCTCTAAACTATTTATCATAACATTATAAATTATGGGATACGTATTCTAGACGGTGATTAACGTGGTAACATTATTAATTACTTTTATAATGTTGTTAATGTTACTATTTAGGGGATGTGCCCCCGTAACCGCAAACTATTTCCCTACAAAAAAATTAAAAATTAATTAAATAAAAACTAATGCTATATATATATATATATATATATATATATATATATATATATATAGATATTGCTTAAATCCGTCATGTGGCGCGTATTCTGCTAGTATATATTTGTTTACAATATTCAAGTCGAGCACTCTCGACGATGTAAAAAATAACCTAAAAAAAAACTAAATACGTTCGTCGAAAACTCTCGATTGATCTTCAGTTTGCTGCCCGATTTAACATATAGATATTAATTTCCTTTAAACGTGTGACTGTTTCGGTGGATGCTAGGATATTGTGACTACGTGTAGATTCTAGGCTGACGACTGTCTGAAATTGTTACTTTCCTGTACAGATGAGAGCTATAAACTTGAAACGCTAGCGGTCAGTAGGTATAAATAGTTTAATATGTATTTATAAATAGGGTATGCATGTATATATATATATATATATATATATATATATATATATTTATTCTGGCTCAGAAAAAATAGTACAACATTCGCTGTACCAGAATAAATAAATATTATGCTCTTACTTTTTAACTTTAATTCTTAATTAATCGAGCACTCTGCTGGGATTTTTCCTACCATTTTACAAAGAAGTGATATATATATATATATATATATATATATATATATATATATATATATATATATATATATATATACATACGTATATATAGACGTATAGACATATGTATACATATATATATATATATATATATATATATATATATATATATATACATATACGTATATATAGACGTATAGACATATGTATACATATATATATATATATATATATATGTGTGTGTGTGTGTGTTTATATATATATAGACATATATATATGTATCTCTCTCTATATATATACATGTATATAGAGATATATATATATGTGTGTGTGTTTATATATATATATATATAGAGAGAGAGAGAGAGACATATACACACATGTATATATATATATAGAGAGAGAGAGAGAAAAAGAGAGAGAGAGGGGGGAGATAATATATGCATATATATATGTTTCTATATATATGTATATATATATACATATATATATACACCCATAGAAACATATATATATATATATATACTTATATATGTATATATATACATATATATATATATATATACATATATATATGTATATATATATATGTATATATATATGTGTGTGTGTGTATATATACATATATATATATAGAGAGAGATATCTACACACACATATATATAGACATATCTGCATATATATAGAGAGAGAGAAAGAGAGACATATCTACATATATATATATATATAGAGACATATCTACATATATATATATATAGTTTTATATATATATATATATAGTTTTATATATATATATAGTTTTATACATATATATATATATATATATATATATATATATATATATATATATATATATATACATATATATATACATTGCGCCATTCTATTTACTCTATCTCCCGTCATGTATTCATGCATATTCTTATGAATAAATATATAACAGCAATCATTGCAATATATCAACATTTATTTACCTACATTAATGTTTTTGTCTTCTAGATAATTTTATGCTTTATGCAATTTAAAAAACTATTGTTCCATTTTTTTCCAAATCAATAAAATACGGTATAACATGATTTAAAATAAATGAAAATTGGAAACGGAAAAGATTATTTTTGGTGACGTATGTTTTATTTATCTTTCTCTAGAAAATAAATCAATAAAGGAAATAGTTGGATTCAACAAACTAAATCGAAATTTCAGATCACCTAGCTGACCTCGGCGGCATTATGTTTATTTACTCCTCTGCAGGAGTTAGGCACAAGGCCAGTTTTATCTTACTCCCACAAGTAAGATGTGACCCAAGATCGGGTCGAGCAAGTGGGGTTAAAAGCCAGCGCTCGAGAGGTTAGCACTCTGGCCATTTAAAAATTGCCTGGGCAGCCCCGTCGGCATTCCCCGGTAGGGGCGCCTCAGACAGTAAGCAATAAACTTACTCCCCCCCAAAGAGGGGAGGCGAAGCCTGGGAGGATGGACCTCCTAGAACTGCACAGGACAGGCGTGCAGTATCCATCGGAACAGATACTACACTTTGATCTATGTTCGCCGAACTTTACCTAGATCTGGGGCTACCGTGTGGGCTCTAGACTTGGCATGGTACGTCCTAGGAGATGCATCCTCTCTTTGATGAAGTAAAAAGTGGACCTTGGTAGATTTTTCTCGTTCTGTCAGCCATGAATAGTGAGAAGTCTTCATTAAGTAGAGTAGAAAGTGACTAACTTGGGTTTTCTTTCGGCAGCCTCGTAACTTTCGCTTCACTTATTTTATCCTTTAGTCCTCGCATTCCTCTTGGTCAGAAACATCTTCTGACAAAGTGGAAAAATTGCTGTTTTCTGGGCTTGAATCTATCAATCTAACACTTATGATTGGCTAGGTGTTGACCTTTAAGTAGTATTCATTTCAGCTAGAGCGATTGTCATTAAATAAAAAGGAGTTGTGTTATCGTCTCCGTTCTTGATTATTTATTTTTTCCCAGCAAGGCGAGCTGATTATCCCCGTCTTGCAGCCTTGTACCACATCTTGCTTTTGCAGTAAACAAGTCAAACATTAACTGCCATTATGGCTTTTCCATCTTCGCAGAGCATACTGTCTCCGTGTTCACCACGTAGTCTTCAGGGTCAGAACAGCCTTGGCAGTGACAGACCTTACCTTTTCGGGCTAAACTATAATCGAATACGGCCCTAGGAGATACCAACTCCAAGGCTGTAGCTCCTTTCTTTGAGGGGGTTTGGTTATTACCGATCGCCTGAGGTGGCCTTACCAGGGAATTCCGATGTGTCTTCTCAGTTTTGCGGAACCAGATTGCGCTCACGGCGGTATCAGCTATTTCCCTCGACTTCTGAACTTGTGTCCCATCTTCCTGCGATAGAAAGGTAGTAGATAACCCGCTACTATTCACAGCTACTTTCATACCAACCTTGGTTCACCTAGAAATTACTTTTGGCATCCTGACTTGACTGGCACCAGATTCTTCTTTGTGGAATAAAATTTCATTCGGCTCGGCCCTAGTTGGTCATCGTCCACGGCAGTGCTTCCTTTTTCGAACAATAGGGTTATTGCCAATAACCGAGTCAACTCTACCAAAAAATGCTGACAGGTTTGTACATGATTATTTTTAACGAGCAGGGTGCGCCGTCAAAAGCACTTCGGTTTCCTCCCAACTTCCGGCCTTGTGCCACATCTTCCTGCGGTGGAAAGTAAGTAAATCCGAACCGTCACTGCTGCTTATTCGTATTCGCCGAGGATACTCTCCGTTCTCGGTACTCAATTCGACAGATTAATGGCTGCCTTGGAAGTACTAGACTCTACATTGTCGTGATGACGTATGCTCCAGCTCAGTCCTATGCGGGTGCATCTTCCCATGAAGTACCTCCTTTCTTTTAAGAGGGGTTTAGTTATTTCCGATCGCCTGTGGCGCCCCTACCAATGAATTCTGACTTGTCGTCTGCTGATCGTTGACAGCTGATTGGCTAATCAGTTCGGCTTCTTTTAGTAGCTTACATAACCTGCTCGAAAGCTATCGACGCGAAGTTTCCGGAAATTGGTTCGTATTCTGTATCAATACCGAATTCTTTCTATAAAGATATCGGATAGTCACAGTAGTGACCACTGAGAGGTTGCCAACACACTAAGTGAAAGTGTTTCTGTCGAACAGATATGTTCGATTTTAGAACATCCAGGTGGTCAGTTCGTGCCGTTACCTTCTTAGCCACCGCCACCATACCATATTACTTAAATTAAAAATGTGTTACTTGATTAGCATATATGTAAGTACTTGAAGTATAATCTTAATAGTTGTATAACTTTAATTTAAACACTGTTGGAAATTAATTAAAATACTTAAGCTTTAGTAGTACGACGAATCATCATACCACTACATACGCGTTAACTTGGTAAACACCATGCGGCTAATAACACATCTCCTGCCATTTGTGTCGGAACACCTTACCTCGAGATTACTGATGTGTTTAGTGAAAGTGGAAGTCTGCTAGTTTTGTCACTTGGTCGAGCAATGTCATCTTTTGTCGCTCTTCCTTAATTGTGAATTTGATGCCAAGTATTGTTTATGAGATAAAATGTGCTTCTACCATTAGATTCCTGCGAACATTATGCCCTACGAGGTATGGAGTTGATTCCACCCTCATTGGTAATAACCCTAGTGACCTTGCCTATGTCGACTAGAGTAGCCTCGTCGGTATTCCTCGGTAGGCAGCACCAGGCGATAAGCAATAAACTAAAATCTTTTCACTGATAAGGTAAAGCCTGGGAGGGTGGAGCTCCTAGGACTGAACAGAATCACACTTAAGCCCAACAGCAACAAAGTTACTTTCGGACTGATTATCAAAGACGTATCCAACAACAAACAACACCTACCAAATAACACCTATTCTAGCTATGTCACGTACGAAAAACGATCGAGTACTATTATACTCAAAAGAGGACTGTCATGGTTTGAGGATTTAATGATATTCCATCAGAAACAACTACACGTCAAGCACCTATAACACACATCAAAAGACCCTTATGAAGAACCAAAGATGACCAGGCTCGACCAAGTGATGACAGTTATCAAATCATTATTAGACTTCTAGTTTGAAAACAACATGACCAGAATTTGTTATTAACAGCATGACGAAAAACGTGTTAATTATCCTGCAATGAAGAATAAGACACATCCTTTATAACCCAATAAATCGTATGTTATATGATTACACATGTTTGTGGGTTTTTTCACTATTCTATGACCATATAGGTCAATTAAAGACTATATGAACCCTTAATTACAACAAAAGCCAGAAAAACAGCAAATGTAGACTCTGTGGGCAAAGAGACGAAACGGTAAATCACATAAGTGAATAAAGCAAACTACCCCAAAAAGACTAGTAAAAAACTGACACGCCTGCGTTTAAAAAAGGCGGTATACTGGGAATAATGCAAACTGCTGTATTGCAGACGCAAAACGTAGGCAGGACTGGAAAATGAAAAGCACGGATCATGTTAGTACCAACAGACAACCCAAGGAGACAGTATGTCATGATAGTCAATAATGAAGAAATCACCTGCGAAATCGTAGATTTTTCCGTTCACAGGGTGATGATGAAGTGGACAGGAAAAAAAAGAAAGTAAATACACGGAAATTGCCAGAGAACTGAAAAGAATAGGGAACATGGTAAAAATAAATATAATACCAATCTAGAACTTTGTGGGGCTAGTATCACCTCGATGTCGTTTCCGTCAAGGTGGATCTCGAAGCTTTTTCTTTCGAGTGGATATTCGTTGGAGAGACTGGATGATATGATGTGTAACCGAATAAGAGACGTGCGTGTAAAAATAATGTTAAAAACGGTATTTTTCCACATAAGCTTAGAGTAGTGGAACATTCCATTAGACATTAATCAAATAGAATTATGAATACGTCACAAGATATTACGTCATGTGGGAAAGTACATGACATAGGAGTAAGATGAATTCTGCTTGCTTTTGGGTCCACGAGGCCAAAGTGAGCAGATGTCTGTGTCGAAGTCCCCCACCCCTGCGTGGGTTGGGCCGGAAACTACAGCCCATCTAGATTTACATTGCCCTAAAATACAGAGTAAAATCAACTAAACAACAGAAGTACCTTATTTTTTGTTTTTAAATTCCTACCTTTATTACATCTACGAAAAAGAAAGGAGCTAAAAAAACCGAGAGAGGAAGTATCCATAGAGAAATTTGCGATGTGTCAACAGAAAAGGACTCCGGACAAAACACCAACCCGGAATGTCGAATCACCCCCTATCACATTCTCTCTCTCTCTCTCTCTCTCTCTCTATCTCTCTATCTCTCTATCTCTATCTCTCTCTATCTCTATCTCTCTCTATCTCTCTATCTCTATCTCTCTATCTCTATCTCTATCTCTCTCTATCTCTCTCTCTCTCTCTCTCTCTCTCTCTCTCTCTCTCTATATATATATATATATATATATATATATATATATATATATATATATATAACATAGTTCACCCCAAACAAGGCAGGACGCCACTGTAGACGTAAGGAGCTACTGAGAAAAAAGAAGAGGAGTAAAGGTAGGGGGCAGTCAACCTAGATTGGGATCTGCGCAGCGAGATGATTGTTTACATTAGTTTTAAACTTCTGCATGTCTGTACTGTCGGGGAAAAAGGGGAGGGAGTTCCAGAGGCCAGCAACACGAGAAAAGAAGCTATTTGAGTAGAAGGCTCTCCGACATCTGGGGACCTCCACAGTGAATGAATGAGATTTAGTTGATTGTCGAGTTAGTCTAGTGAATTTACGTCGAGGGGCACCAGAGTAGCCAGTTCATCGGAGCATAATACATTGAAGTATTTGTAAAACAAGCACAAGGATGCTACATTGCGGCGATGGGACAGGAACTGGAGCGTGGTTGACAGTGAGGGACCTATTAGGTTGGCGATTCTTTTTGGAACTTTGTCAAGGAGGGAGAGACTAGTAGATGATGCACCAGCCCAGATGTGACAACAATACTCCATGCATGGGGGGATGGTGGCTTTGTAGAGATACAGGATAATGTCAGGTGAGAGGAGTTTACTAGCACGGTAGAGGGAGCCAACCTTCTTTGCGGCAGCCTTGGCAATGTCTTCGATGTATTTGTTTCACTTCATGTTACCTGTGAATGTTAGGCCGAGGAGTTTGAATGATGAACTCTCAGGTAGGGTGTTATTAGTCATAACAATCGGTGGTTGGAGAGGTTCTTTGTAGTTATTGAAGGAAAGGAGCTTTGTCTTAGCGGAATTAAATGTTACCAAGCATTTGTGACCCCAATCCACTACAGCCTGGAGGTCATTTTCTAAGGATTCATCCAATGCATCGGATATGATCGCGTCGGTTTTGCCAACATGGCGAGAGTAAAGCGTAGTGTCGTCAGCAAATAAACAAATCTCAGACTATGTGATCAGGGAGATCGTTTATATAGATCAGGAACAACAGAGGTCCAAGGATAGATCCCTGGGGTACACCAGCATTTATGTCATGTTGATTAGATGAACGGCCATCGAGGACAACCTGGATGTAAACTTTATATATATATATATATATATATATATATATATATATATATATATATGTATATATGTATATATATATATATATATATATATATATATATATGTATATATATATATATATATATATATATATATATATATATATGTATATATGTATATATATATATATATATATGTATATATGTATATATATATATATATATATATATATATATATATGTATATATGTATATATATATATATATATATATGTATATATGTATATATATATATGTATATATATATATATATATGTATATATGTATATATATATATATATATATATATATATATATATGTATATATATATATATATATGTATATATATATATATATATGTATGTATATATATATGTATATATATGTATATATGTATATATATATATGTATATATATATATGTATATATATATATGTATATATATATATGTATATATATATAAACTATATATATATATAAAAACTATATATATATATGTATATATATATATATAAAAACTATATATATATATATATAAACTATATATATATATAAAAACTATATATATATAAATTATATATATATATATAAACTATATATATATATGTAAACTATATATATATGTATATATATAAACTATATATTCCGTCCAACATACGAAGTCGAAAGTCATGTGTCGGCATGTTCATCACCGTCGAATAGATTTTCTTGTATAGCATAGTGTAAGAAAACACAGTGATGTTGGTTTTTAAACATGCCTGCCTCATCTAGGATCTTGAGCAGCTTGGGATTGACTAACTCATACCGCTTCACATATATGATAATGTATCATTATTATTATGAATCCCGAGCAACACCATGTACATTGTTAGTATACAACATAATAACAAATGACAACTAAGTTATTTCTCTCGAGCAACGCTGCGTTTACACGCACCTGCTCTATCTAGAATATTGAGCATTTTAGATTATAGTACTCGGGCAACAACATTATTAAAAAGACAGAGATATTTATCTTGGGCAACACTGCGTTTAAACATGCATACTCTATCTAACATGTTGAACACTGTAATGAGCACTTATGTGTTACTACTTGCTCTGTCCAAGATATTCAGCACTTTTTAATTATGGATCCAATGATATACAACAAGATTTTATAAGGACATAGTTCTTTATCTCAGGAAACATTGCGTTTAAACGCCCTTGCTTTATCTATGATATTGAACAGTTTTAAAATAATGGTGGCGAATAATGGTAGAGAATAAAACACAGTTTTCACCCTTCCTTTATCTTTTAAGTAAAGAGTCAAAAAATAAAACTTAGGAAGTTAGCAGAGCGATATTGAGACCACTCCAATAAAATCTAAGAAGCCTCTCACACACTACTGAATTAATATATTATACATTAAAATATGTCCTAAAATAGCATACGCAGCCCTCTAGAGCACCACTAAAATAAGCCAAATAAAATTGAGGATGTCTCCTAAGAACTTCTAACATCAGCCAAATAAAATTAAGGATGCCTCCAGAGCACTACTAATATAAGCGAAATAACATTAAATACACTCCCAGAGCACTACTAAAACCAGCTTAATCAAATTAAGGATACACCCAGAGCACAACTAAAATACGCAAAATAAAATTAAGGATTCATCCAGAGCACTACTAAAACGAACCAAATAAAATTAAGGATACCTCCAGAGCACTACTAAAACCAGCCAAATAAAATTAAGGATACCTCCAGAGCACTACTAAAACCAGCCAAATAAAATTAAGGATACCTCCACAGCACTACTAAAACCAGCCAAATAAAATTAAGGATACCTCCAGAGCACTACTAAAACCAGCCAAATAAAATTAAGGATACCTCCAGAGCACTACTGAAACCAGCCAAATAAAATGAACGATGCCTCCACAGCACTACTAAAACCAGCCAAATAAAATTAAAACCAGCCCTCTAAAATTAACGATGCCTCCAGAGCACTACTAAAACCAGCCAAATAAAATTAAGGATACCTCCAGAGCACTACTAAAACCAGCCAAATAAAATTAAGGATGCCTCCAGAGCACTACTAAAACCAGCCAAATAAAATTAACGATGCCTCCACAGCACTACTAAAACCAGCCAAATAAAATTAAAACCAGCCCTCTAAAATTAACGATACCCCCCAGAGCACTACTAAAACCAGCCAAATAAAATTAAGGATGCCTCCAGAGCACTACTAAAACCAGCCAAATAACATTAACGATGCCTCCACAGCACTACTAAAACCAGCCAAATAAAATTAAAACCAGCCCTCTAAAATTAACGATGCCTCCACAGCACTACTAAAACCAGCCAAATAAAATCAAGGATGCCTCCAGAGCACTACTAAAACCAGCCCAATAAAATTAAGGATGCGTCCGGAACACTACTAAAACCAGCCAAATAAAATCAAGGATGCCTCCAGAGCACTACTAAAACCAGCCAAATAAAATTAAAACCAGCCCTCTAAAATTAACGATGCCTCCACAGCACTACTAAAACCAGCCAAATAAAATCAAGGATGCCTCCAGAGCCCTACTAGAACTGCTCTTTCTTAGTTTCTTACTCCCCTCCAGGTTGAAGAGAAATGCTGTTAGAAACGTTAAATGAAATAAAAAAAAATATTTCTGGAAATAATGATGCAGCATTTTCAAATTATTACATAATTACGTTGAAAGTTGATGAAAATGACCGAAAACTTGATCTCTATTTGGGTTGACTTGAATATTCGATAATACTGACATTATCATCCTAGGTTAAATTTACATAAGACTACACCTTTAGGTTGTATCTAGATTGTCTAATACACACATACACAGAGACATTGAGTTATATATATATATATATATATATATATATATATATATATATATATATATATACAGGGTGATTCATAAGTCACTTCACTTAGCTATTTTAAATGATTACCATATGAAGCACAAACATACTATGAACTTTTGATGATTGTTATCTTACTCTCTAATTACTGCTATTTGTTATTTTAAATTTGTTCATTTATATATTTGTTTCTATATATATTTATTTCATAATCAATCAAATATGCTACAAAGAGTCGTAAATTTCTCGCAAAAAAGAATGGAGCTATGCATGCAGAACGAAGGTGGAAATTTTGAAAATTTGCTGCAATTTTAAACTCCCATAAATGAATTTGTTGAATAAACTTTCTGTTTTGTATAATCGTATTATTTAACTTTAGAATTTCAAAAATAAATAGCTAAGTGACTTATGAATTACCCTGTATATGATATGATATGATGAATCCACCTATGCTTTTGTTGTTATTTAAAATCCGCTTCTTGGGTAAAAATAAGGGATTTCTATATTTGACAGATGAAAAATAGCCTCATCAAAAACATAAAAGCGCGTAAAATTGTAGGTGTTATTATAATTAATAATATTTCGAGGGTACTTCGCTCTTTTAAAAAGTAAAATGAATATGAACCCCTTTCCCGTGTACATTTACACGCGAACAGAAAGAATAAAAAAGAATATTAAATAGAATATACACAAAATAGGACTGAACTCCGATGTGGAAGCCTTGAATGTGTATAAATATTAGACTAACTGAGAAAAATTTATGTTTTAGAATTAAACATTATTCACTGAAACAATCAGTTGTTTTAACTGTAGTTCACAACGAGATAGATCGCACACAGATTCATTAAAAAAAACGGCAACGGATTTCTTTGCCAATCGTTAAGAAAAAGAAGGAAATTTCTAGTTTATCTCGACGATTTAATTTTGCTTATTTTTTTATTAGTTTTTGACAAAAAGCGGAGAACTGTTCGAAATATACAAAAAGCCTATAACTTTACATGATTTTACTTTACCCATATGGCTATTTCATTTTTTTGTCAAATGTGAAAAAAATCCATTATTTTAGCCTAAAGCGGATTATATATATATATATATATATATATATATATATATATATATATATATATATATATATAGTCTAAAGAAGCTTTGAGTCATTAAAAAAAAAAAAAAAAAATTTTAAATGTAAAATGCAGTTTAAATTCCCAGACAAACTAACTAAATCCAAGATATTGAAGACTTAACATTCGTTGGAAAATTTAAAATATGAAAAAATATAAGTAAAAAAAAAAAAAAGAAAAAAAAAAGGGGGGTTAATTATCTAAGAGTGAAACACAAACAGGAGACCTTAAGCGTCTAATATTAACACGGGGATCATCAGCTGTTATATATATATATATATATATATATATATATATATATATATATATATATATATATATTAATTGAATAACATTATAAAATGAGAAATGTTATTAAAGTTTATAAACAAGGAATGATATTGTGTCCTTAACTCATGAGTTTTCAAAGAAAATCTTCTCCTCAGAGAAATCCACACCCTTCTTCTTTTGACACTGTCTTATACTTTATACCCTCCCCTCTTTTTTGTTCGTATTTTGACATTTCTTCTAACCGTCTTACCTTTTTAATACATTTAAGTTTTTGTTCAAGTTGGCTCCAAATTTAAGCGGAACTTTAAATATTTTATTTATTTTTTATTTTCCAGTCCCTATCTTCAACAATTGTTTTTTTGATCAGATCTTACCGCACATTTCTACTCCATCACATTTTTTCTATATATACGTCAGACCACGAAGTTATGGTTTGCACAACTCTTATCAGCTCATAAGAACCCTTAATTGGACATTGTAATATTCAACACCGAGTGAGTCTTCTTAACTTTTCATATAATTTTGTTTTTTATATCGTTTTATTAATTTGCATACACCCTAAATACACTTTCACTGTCATCTACTGCATCGATAGTAAGCAAATTTCCGGTCTGGATAACCTTTTCCGTTTTTGGACTACCATTCACTACGTAGATTGTTTTTTAATCAGCTTCTTTGAAATCTTTCTAAAAATTGTTTTAAACTTTATGATGTGGATTAACTGTATTAATTTAACAAAAAATGTGTGTGTTTGGCCAATATATTTGATGTTTTATATACTTGTATATATTTTTAAATATTTTCAAGGCTTAATTTTATTACCTGCAGTAATGTCATTGCGGTGATAGTCCTCGGAGAAGATTTTCTTTGAAAACTCATGAGTTAAAGACGCAGTGTCACTCTTTGTTTTTGAACTTTTATAAAATCTGATTAATTACTCATTTTATTATGTCATTCAATTAATATTATTGCTCTATACACTATATTGAGCTTTGTTTTTATCTTAATATTCTACTTGTTAAATATATGATTTATATATTTAAGGTATCATCTAACTCTCTAACTCTCTCTCTCTCTCTCTCTCTCTCTCTCTCTATATATATATATATATATATATATATATATATATAGTAGAATCAAATATAAACCAAATGTAAACTTTTAGTAGATAGAACCTATAGTGAAAGGGTTAAGCTCAATATACGAGATAGAGCAATTGTAAAGATAGAAGAAATAAGAGTGATAAACATGCACGAATGTCCACATTTATTTCAAATTTCGATTGTACAATGCAAGGTGTATTCTGTAATAAACTAGTGTTTATTATTCTTCTCTTAAGCACAGGGTTTTTCAAAGATCGAAATCTTATCATCAGAGGAGAAATATAGATAGATAAGTTGGCTGTGGAAAAGCCAAAGTTCAAACATTTGAAAAATATTATTAAAAACGGAGTGAAAAAAGTTCGTGTAAAAAAAGATATGTGGTTTGTCCAGATGGCAATTGTCCGTTGAAAAGGTGTCCAATGAAAAGGAAATTTTGAATAAGACGAATAATTTTTTTGTATGGGCAGTATGGAGAAAGTGTTCAACATGAAGTAAATCCAAAGGTAAAATGTTGAAATCAAATCTTAGATGGAGCGCACTTAAATGGAATTGATGTGAGAAAGCTGGCCATTTTTGATAACTTCCCGGACCATAGTAGAAAAGCCTTGGCTTAAGGAAAAAATAATAAACACTAGTTTATTACAGAATACACCTTGCATTGAACAATCGAATTTAAAAATAAATATGGACATTCGTGCATGTTTATCACTCTTATTTCTTCTCTCTCTCTCTCTTTCTCTCTCTCTCTCTCTCTCTCTCTCTATATATATATATATATATATATATATATATATATATATAAAGTGGTGCACTAAAAGCGAACTTTTAGGAAAAGTAAAACCTATTGTGAAGAGTATACAGCTCAATATCCAGGATAGAGCAGGTAGATATGAAGAATAATGGAAAGGAATTAGAGAAGCAAAAGCCAAATCATAATTCAATTCAATTGCTCAGAGCAAGGTATATTCCGCAAAAAGGCAATTTATTCAAACACACGTCGAGAGCTAGTATTTAGAAAGAAACAATATGAGAAAGAAAGATAGAGATAGAAAGAAAGAAAAGAGAAAAAGAAAGAGATGAAGTGAAAGAGAAAGGTTAGAGAGAAGAAGGGAAAATGATAGGTAGAGGGAAAGCGAGAAAGAAAGGAGAGAGAGAAAGAGAAAAAAGAGAAGGCGAGAGAGAAGGGGAGAAGAGAGGATGGGAAAAAAGAATAAGAAAGTGATGAGTAGACGGAAAGAGAAGAAAGAAAGAAGAAATAGAAAAAGAAAGAAAGAGAGAAAAGGAAAGAGAAGAGAAAGAAAGCACAGGGAGAAAGAGAGATAGGAAGAAAAGGGAAGAGTAGAGAAAAGGAAAGAAAAAGGACAGACAGAAAATGAAGAGAAAGAGAGAGAAAGGGAAGAAAAAATAACTATAGATAAATAGGGAGAGAGAGAGGAAGAGGATTGATAGAGCGAGAGATTGAAAAAGATAAAGTGTTAGAAAGTGAGAGAAAAAGGCGCATAGAGAGAGAGAACGAGAAAGGGGGAGATGTATAGGGTTAGAGAGAGAGAGAAAGAAAGAGAGAGAGTTAGAGGATTGAGAGAGAGAGGGGGATATATATAGATAGTTAGAAAGAGAGAGAGAACGCAAGAGGCGCAGAGAGAGACAGAGGGGGAGGAGATAGAGGGTTAGAGAGAGGAGGCATATAGGTTTATCCATACCTACTCACTTGCACGCCACGCGAAATTCGCTTTTTCTATACACGTAATCAAATCCGTTCACGATGGCATTTGCCGTCGTCTGTGGTTAAAGAAAGTCACGATTTAAGCTCTTGAGGACGTAGTTGTCTAACTGTAACCCAAATGAAAATCTACTTTGGCGCAAGATCACATCAAACCAATGGACCGTAAGGACAAGCTCTGAGACATTCGACTGTTCAAATTCTGGCACGCGACAGGACTTTACTCCAGACGTCCAGTAGAAACTGCTGTTCAACTATCTGAGATTGTCCAATGCTTATCAGACGGCACCGTTAACCAAAACGTTAAAGTTTATTGTGTCGCTAACTCAGAGAAACGTATTCTACGGGCTTAAATAAAAGTTTTTATTACTTTTTTTTAACTTAGGACACCAAACACAAGGCAAGTTGCCACTGTAGACGGAAGGGGCTACTGAGAATTAGGGTTAAAGTTTAAGGAGGTCATTTCAAATAGGAATCTGTGTAGCGAGATGTGTGTTCACATCAGTTTAAAATTCTTTTTATGTCCGTACAGTCGGGGAAACAGGGAGCAGAAAGGGAGTTCCAGAGACCGGCAGATAGAGTAAACAAGCTATTGAAGAATGGGGTTCTCCGGTACCTGGGGACCTCCACAGGTAATGGATAGGATTTAGCTGATTGTCGAGTTGGTCTAGTGTATTTTCGTAGATGTGGCACTAGACCAGCAAGTTCATCGGAGCACAATCCATTAAACTATTTGTAAAACTAGCACAAGGATGCAACATTGCGGCGATAGTTAGGGACCTATTAGATATTTGTTTTAAACCTTGTCTAAGAGCCAGAGATTAGTGGTTTGTGCACCAGCCCAAATGTGACAACAATACGCCATGCATTGGTGGATGGTGGCTTTTTAGAGATATCGGATACTGTCAGATGTGAGTTTTCAGGCACGGTAGAGGGAGCCTACTTTCTGTGCAGCAACTTTGTCAATGTCTTCTATGTATTTGTTCTCATTCATGTTACCTGTGAATATTAGGCCGAGGAGTTTGAACGTTAGACTGACAGGAAAAGTGTTAATAAAAAGTCTATATATACCTTACTTTATACGTACGGAATAGTAAATCTTACAGAGAACATAATTATTTGCTTTTGCCGACTACATACTTTTACTAGGATTTGGAAGTTCCGGCGTAATAGTCGTTGAACACTGTTGCTGACATCCTTCTAAGTGTGTCTGTTTACTTATAAATAAATAGATCATAGTTCCTTTCCTTTAACGTGGTTGGTTTATTTAGCAGCGAGGTTTTTGGTGTTCAGACAAAAGTTAAAATGAAATTTCTGAGGGTTTCAAATCGTGCATCCAGTAGAGAAATCATCTTCCATGTTGATTATCCCGAAAAAGATGAAACACATGTTTACTTGGGAAATAATTAAATAATACTTATCGTAATATTGTGTAGCCCCTACTTTTTTATATTTCACCCCAAACAACACAGGCCGCCACTGTAGACGTAAGGAGCTACTGATAATTAGAGTGTATATTTTAGGTGTCACCCTAAGTTAGGGGCTGTGCAGCGAGATGTATGTTGCTATTAGTTTTAAACCTCTGCATTTCAATACTGTCGGAGAAACAGGTGACAGGGATGAGTTCTTCGGGCCGGCAGCACGAGGAAACAAACGGCCCGTTAAGTTTCTTTGCGAGAGATGAATAAATACATGGTTACTAGAATCTAACTGTTTATTTATTGTATATATATATATATATATATATATATATATATATATATATATATATATATATATATATATATATATAATGGTAATAATCCAGGTAAAAACATCCACAGGGTGGTAATCCAAAGAATTTCAACCGGGTTTATAAAGAGTGCTCCATATCAAAATAGAGCTTTATATATGATAATTTTTATTTACACAGACATGTACTAAATCTGCGACACTGGCATGTCGATGTTTTTGATCAACAGTTACTATAAACTGAGATCTCATCAGGCAGAGTTAGAATCCGATCTTTACCTCAGATCATATTTGGAGAGATTCTGACTCTGCCTGATGAGATCTCAGTTTATAGTAACTGTTGATCGATAACATCGACATGCCAGTGTCGCAGATTTTGTACATGTCTGTGTAAATAAAAATTATCATATATATATATATATATATATACGTGGGCGGGGGGGGGGGCTCAAATCCCCCACTTTTTGACTTGACCTCCCCCCCCCCCACTTTACGGTCATCAATAATGAAGTTATATATGCATGTGTTTAACCGGCCCCCTCTTTTTAGGAGAGCCCTCCACTTTTATAACTGTCCCGCCGGGCCTGATATTTATATATCGATGTCTGTAGGTAATAAATGATTAATACTTATTCATACAATATTATTATAGGCCCCCTTTACTAGGGCCGGTCACTCTGAGTGAATTTAATAACAAGCCGTACTAATTGCTTCATAGTGAGACCCAACACAGTTTGTTGTTGTTGATCACTTTCACTGCTCGTAAAAATACCCGCCGACTCGGTATTTACAAAGTTAAATTCCTCCTTAATTATTAGATAATTTACGGTGGCTACGAATCAGTGTCGAAAATTAACTTCCTACACTGAAGATTGCGTTAGCATGAAACATCGATGTCTGTAGGTAATAAATAATTAATATTTATTCATAAAATATCATATATATATATATATATATATATATATATATATATATATATATTAGTCTCGGAAGTTTCTCAACCATTAAAACTATATAAAAAAAAACAACAAAAAAAACTTATAGTCCCAAGTCTTCCAGTGGAAAATCACTCATGTAAGTCAATTTATTTTTACAGTTATTATATTAGTTTGTTTCTAACACTATTTTAAGGGATCATCAGTTGTTTACCATGAAAACCTGTTTCGGGAATTTATATATATATATATATATATATATATATATATATATATATATATATATATATATGGAAATTGAAAAATAAAAATAAAAAAATAGTACATATATATTCATCAACATTTCATCTTTATTATATATTATGGATTCGAACCTCCGGCCGCTGCAGCAAAAATCAAATCATGAGATACAGATAGATGAGTGGAGTACTTGCCTGCCTTTTCTTTAAATTCCTAGAATTTGACACTTTCAAATCCAGATTACTACCTAACATTTTAGATATATTCATGAAATCTTAGTTTTTCTAATTTGCGACACGCTTAATAAACTAAGAATTCCGATGATACAAACAACATCACAAACTATAAGAAACACTCACACGGAAATTTTAAGAAATGTAACCTATGTATTCTTGAATTATTGCATATTATATCATCTAAGAATAACCTTATAAATAAAAAATTAGAAATAATAAAAAAATTGTATGCATCGATCAAAATTTACCTTCACGAACTATAGGCTCAATTTAATTTTCAATAATAATTTGAGCAAAAACTAAAATTGATAATTTTACTGTATACGGACTCAACCTAAACTAGTTTGGAAATAGATTAAGATAATCGATAATTTATTTAAAAAGGATTATTAACAAATAAGGTATTGCTTCAAATTAGGGGGGAGCTAACTTTGACACTTATCCTAATCATAACTCTACCACGAACCCTAACCCTAACCCTAACGGTAACTGTAACCCTAACCTTGGCTCTAAACTTTCACGTTGACTCTGACCTTGACTCTGACCATAACCTTAACGACGGGGTCAAAATTAGCTACAAATATATACAACAATTATATTAGACAGTGAAACGACGTAAAACAACATTTTAGCCGAAATATACTTTCAGAAATAACATTTGAAATCCTAACTAGTAACAATATATGTAGAGTGTCAATATTAATAAAACACTTTTAGATGAACAAGGCTATTAGAAATTAAATTGAAATGAAATAGAAATAAAAATTAAAAAATAGACAATGCAGTGATATATACGTTTAACTATAATATACTTTAAGAAATAACCAAACTTCAAATTTTTAGTTGTAATAATAGATAGAGAGATAGCGTTGCATGACATTCATAATACACTTTTTAAATGAGCACAAATATACAAAGGTAAATAGCTAAAGGTAAATAGAATGAAAAATAAGATGCAAAGATGCAAACATACTTTTAATTGGAATCTGCTTTAAGAAATAAGACACGTTTAAATTTAATATATATCATTTCATGTCATCATATATATAAAGGCAAGTTGTCTGTGCGCATCCGTGTGTGTCCAGCTCAAACTTAAAAACTACAGAACCAACACTATCGAAGTTGATATTTTCTCGATCAGCGTTCCCCGGAATTGATAATATCTAAAATTTAGTGTACACAAATGGATATTTCGTCTAGGGGTGTCGGTTTCCAAGTCACTTCCATATCCTAACTAAAGGAAAGTAACTCTAATATTATTCGAATAGTTATTTCCCTTAGGCCGACTCGAGTAATCTATAAAATGTATGTACAGAGAAAGGAATTGACTGAGCGGAGAAGAAAGAGGGTGTGAGAAAAGAGAGGGGAAAACCAGGGAAGAGAGAATTAGACGTTTTAAATAGAAATATTTCACTTTTGACCCGAGCAACGCAGGGTAGCCTTGCTAGTTTACAATAAACTTAGAAATTAACAGAAATATACTGAATTAATATATATATATATATATATATATATATATATATATATATATATATATATATATATATATATATATATACGTGTGTGTGTGTGTATGATTATTTTTATTTATACACTTACATAATCAAAGGTTGTTAAAAGCTATTGATCGGTAATATCGACATGCCATTGTCGCGGATTATGTACATGTATATATAAATAAAAATAATCATATATATATATATATATATATATATATATATATATATATATACATATATATATATATATATGACACACGGAAAACAAGTTAAAATGCAGGAGAAAAACAAAAACAAGTGATTTTTTGACCGGTTTCGTTCGTCGCGAACGTCTTCAGAAAATGAGGATATGGAAATAATTTTATTTTGAAGGCCCACACATGGGAAGGATGATCTGATTGGACTATATGAGAAGACATTAAGTGATGTTGATATATGATAAGTAGGTTACACATTCTTCTATGTTTCTTATTCTTCTGTTTATATTTTTTATTTGTTTACTCTCTTTTACTATCACACTTAATGAGCTAGTATGGAGAAGGCGGTAGGGGGAAAGGCGGCAGAGAAGCTGGCTAACGTGAACAAAAGGCGTGGGCATGAAATTGATGCACTGGATGTTAGAACCACAATATTAATAAGAAAGACACAGGGATAGATCTGCTAATTTGTCACACATTAGGTTTTTAAAGAACAATTCATAAAGATGAAAAGCCGTGGTGGACAAAATGTGTGAAAAATGAAACAAACGGGAAAACAGGTTTAAAGGGTGGGAGAAAAACAAAAATATAAATAGATTTCAAAAGTAGAAAAAAAAATTAACTTGTTTTCCGATTGTCATTTTTCCATATTTATATATATATATATATATATATATATATATAGTAAACAAAATGTGAAGTGCTTGGAAGAGAGAAATAAAAAAGAGGAGTGATATGATGAGAATAATACATGTTGTTGTAGTAGTAGTAGTAGTAATAATAGTAGTAGCAGCTAAACAATGTAACAGAATGACGTGAACAAATAAATTACAGTAATTAGGAACTTATTATAAATATAGGGTTCAATATTAGTCGCAAGATTATATCGGCGTTCTCATTCATTACCGGGCCAGTCAAGACAATGTTTCTAGGTTTGTATAAATGGCTGCAAACTTCCTGTTACGAATTTATTGATTCGCACGCATGCATTGTGCGATTGCTTTTCGCTATAAAAAGAGAGTGTCCAACATAGTTAAAATAACTTTAAATTTTGTAATTTAACCGGCAAACTTTGGGATATATATCTTTTGAAATCTAAAGGACCAGCTTGATCATCATCTAGTCGTGGTAGTGTCACGGATTTTTCCTGACTCTCTCACGCCCGTTTGTTCTATCCTCCGTCACACCAGGTAGGTCGAAATAGTTGCACAGTGAGTTCTCAGCTAGTTGCTTTATGTGGGGTTTGTGTAATCTGTCCACCGAACAACATTCATGTTATGGGATACACAAAATGAACATCGCTGTCAATTTCATCCTTAGCCATTAAACAGTGACCAGTAAATCTAGTTCTGTCTTTCTTTGATCAGAAATGGAATTCAAGGAAGGTAACCGTCAAATTGCTTTCTCGTATAATGCTGTCTATAAGAGATGTTACCGCAGCTCTTAGCATTCAACTTTCTTCTCCAGTCTTTTAGTAAAAGTCTAGGTGCTAGTTCAATATACCAGAACTGATGTAACAATTGGCTCAAAGATTTGACTCCCCGGTTGCTTACATCTTGTTCAGTTCAGCTCAGACTCTTCTGATTCGTTCATTTAGTTATCCCTCCGTGTAATTCTGTTTGGGCGCTTTACTGCTAAGATAAGCAAACTCATCAACACAGTGACTTACCTAGGCTCATTAATTATTACTACTTCGATTAAACTTAAAACCGTAAAATTGATTTTTTTTAGTTGTATTATTATATTTATTGTAACTGTAAAATGGATTCCATCAAGCCTTGCCAAAGACAGGAATGGAGAGGAAGACTTAGATTTCGAGACTAGACAATCAGGCCCCACCCTCATCAGAGGATTAATTGTGGCCTGATTCAACAAATAAACCGGTTGATGATGATGATGATGACAAACTTTTAGGAATCAAAGACAGAAACTCGATATGATACCATTACAGTGTTTTGCGGAAAGATTGCCTTTCCTGACCTCGACACCTGTCAAGAATCAAATAACATAGAAAGCTCGCTATCTGGCAGAGAAGACTAGACGCCGCCACTGGTAACATAGAATGAAGTGTCTATTTCCTTCTATAACAGCTGTGAGGAACGTTCGTTTCTTTTAAAGAACTAGGATTACGACAACACTTGCGTGTTTCACCTAGCAATAAAGTTCTACAACATAAGGACTTACTTACGAGTTTACTCTCGTCATGTGGATAAAACGGGCGCGTACTTATCCGAAGCAATGGCTAAATCATTAAAAAGTGACGTCCAGTCAGTACTGGAAGGGGGTCATAAATGTATAGTAACATTGAATGCTGCAAAGACAACATTCCGTTCGTTCAACAACTACAAGAAACCTCTTCAACGACCGAGTGCCATGGCTAATAACATCCTACCTTAGAATCCATAGTTCAAACTCCTCGGCCTAACATTTACAGGTAACATAAATTGGAATAAATACATAGAAAGTATTGCCAAAGCTACTGCAAAGAAAGTATGCTCCCTCTACTGGGCGTAAAAAAAAACTTTTCACACCTGACAAGATCCTATATCTCTACAAAGCAACCATTCGTCAATGCATGGAGTATTGTTGTCACATCTAGGCTGGTGCACCATTCACCAGTTTCTCCCTCTTAGACCAGGTCCAAAAAAGAGTCTCTAATCTAATAGGTTCCTCTCTATCCACCAAGCACCAGTCTCTGTACCATCGCCACAATGTTGCATCCTTGTACTGTCTTTACAAGTACTTCAATGGAATACGCTCCGCTGAACTTGTTGCTCTCGTTACCCTTTGACGTAAATACACTCGACACACCCGACAGTCAGTTTGATCCCATCCATTCACTGTGGATGTCCCCAGATACTGGAGAACTTTCTACTCAAATATTTTCTTTTTTTTCGAGACATTTAAACTAATGTTATCAAGCATCTCGCGGCAAGCTACCTTTTTAGGATGACCCCCTTAACTTTCATTGGAAACTTGCTGTGTTTGTGGTGAACGAAATTTTTAAATGTTGACTGAAAAAATCATAAGAGGAACGTGCGTATTGTTTTTTAGCCTAACCCTTACCATAACCATAACCCTAACCATAACCACCATACATCTAACCATAACCCTGTTTCACCCTAACCCTAACATAAGACTTACCCTAACCCTAACCCTGTACAACCCTAACCTTAACCGAAGTCTAATCCTGTTCAACCATAACCCTAACCTTAGCCTAACCCTTATCCTGACCATACCCTTGTTCAACCCTAACCCTACTTCTAACCCTAACTTTGTTCAACCCTAACCCTAATCTTGACCATAACCCTGTTCAACCCTAACCTTAACCTTAGTCTAACCCTAACCCTAACCATAACTCTGTTCAACCCAAAACCTAACCTTAAGCCTAACCCTAACTTTTACCATAATCCTGTTCAACCCTAACCCTAACCAAAACCTAATCCTAACCTAACCCTAACTCTGTTCATCCCTAACCCTAACACTAATCCTGACCCAACCATGTTAAATCCTAACCCTAACCTAAGCCAAACCCTGACCCTGACCCTAACCCCGTAAAACCCTAACCTTAACCTGAGCCTAACAATAACAACAACCATAACCCTGTTCAACCCAAACCCTAACCCAAATCCTGACCCGACCCACGTTCAAGCCAAACCTAAGCCTAAGGCTAACCCTGACCATAACCCTGTTCAACCCTAACCCTAACCTAATCCTAACCCTAAACATAATCCTGTTACACTCTTACCCTAACCTAACCAAACCTATAGTATATATATAGTATATATATATATATATATATATATATATAGTATATATATATATATATATAGTATATATATATAGTATATATATATAGTATATATATAGTATATATATAGAGTATATATATAGAGTATATATATATAGAGAGTATATATATAGTATATATATAG
>OY744519.1:16520958-16583458 GCA_963556195.1 Sepiola atlantica | reverse complement strand
TGCTTCGGAAGGGGTCCTTTACTTATTCTAAAAAAAAAAATTTTTTAAATCAATAAATAAAAAAGTTATGAATTTTAAATAATAGGACCCTTATTTTTGCTCACCCTGTATATATGTATATATAGTATATATATAGTATATATATATAGTATATACATATAGTATATATATAGTATATATATATACAGTATATACATATAGTATATATATGTAGTATATATATATAGTATATATATACTATATATATGGTATATATGTAGTATATATGGTATATATATAGTATATATATATAGTATATATATATATAGTATATATATAGTATATATATATATAGTATATATATATAGTATATATATAGTATATATATATAGTATATATATAGTATATATATAGTATATATTTAGTTATATATAGTATATATATAGTATATATATAGTATATATAGTATATATATATAGTATATATACAGTATATATATAGTATATATATAGTATATATATAGTATATATAGTATATATATGTATATATATAGTATATATATATGTGTATATATATAATATATATATGTGTATATATATAGTATATATATGTATATATAGTATATATATGTATATTTATATAGTATATATATATGTGTATATATATAGCATATATATAGCATATATATATATATATATAGTATATATATAATATATATATAGTATATATATATGTGTATATATATAGCATATATATAGCATATATATATATATAGTATATATACAATATATGCAAAAGTCTTGGGAACATTACAAATGCGTATATCTCATGAACTATTCCAGGTAGAAAAATGAAACTGGTGCCATTTTAAAGCTTGCTTAATCAAGTTTTTGGTCATACTAATGATTTTCGTGTTATCTTCCCAGATGCAGTTATGGCGTTCTCTAAACAAGACAAGGCATTTTGCGTCCTCCAATTTGCAAAGACTGAATTGTGGACATGTGTTCAGCGTGCATTTCGCAGGAAATTTAAAAAAGAAGCCCCTGAAAGGAAATCCATTGTCAGATGGCATGCTAAAGTTGTGAAAGATGGGTGTTTGTGCCCAAGTAAGCGAACATGTCGCCCTTACACTTCAGAAGATGCAGTTGAGCAAGTTCGGACAGCCTTTCAGCGGAGCCCCCGTAAATCAGTGAGAAGAGCCAGCAGGGAACTTCAGCTTGCTCTAGCAACTGTTTGGCGTCTCTTAAGGAAACGACTGCAAATGGTACCTTACAAGCTCAAGTTGCTCCAAAAGTTGAAGGTCACTGATAAGCCACTTCGCCGTGACTTTTGCATTGCAATGCAAGAGAAGTTGGAAGATAACGGCTTTGATGACCGGCTTGTTTTTAGCGATGAGGCGACCTTCCATCTGAATGGCAAAGTTAACAAGCATAACACTCGCATATGGGGTACTGAGAATCCTCATGAACTTCTTGAGCACGAGCGAGATTCACCAAAAGTGAACGTGTTTTGTGCAATTTCCAAGAAAGGTGTCTATGGACCGTTCTTCTTTGAAGAGGCAACTATCACTGGTGAATCCTATCTCAACATGCTGGAAGACTGGTTAATGGCTCAGTTGGAACACGCAGAATCTGATGACTTAATTTTTCAACAAGATGATGCACCACCACACTGGAGTCTTAGAGTAAGGCAGTTTCTTAACACAAGGCTGCCTGGTAGATGGATTGGGAGATCTGGGCGAGGTGATGACGTTCTCATGCCCTGGCCTCCTAGGTCTCCAGATCTTACCCCGTGTGACTTTTTCCTTTGGGGCTTTGTCAAGCAACAAGTCTATGTGCCGCCCCTTCCAAGAGATATTGACGAACTAAAGGCTCGAGTAACGGCAGTTGTGGGAACCATTGACGTCAAGATGCTGGAACGCGTTTGGCAGGAAATGGACTATCGACTAGATGTCTGCCGTGTGACGAATGGTGCTCATATTGAGCAACTTTGAAGATTCCCCACAAAACTTGAAACTTTAACCTTTCCAACGGTACCTATTTCATTTTTCAACTCCTTATAGTTTTTGAGTTATTAAAAATCGTTATGTTCCCAAGACTTTTAAAACACCCTGTATATAGCATATATATAGAGTATATATAATATATATATATAGTATATATAATTATAGTATATATATATAGTATATATATAGTATATATATGTATATATAGTATATATATAGTATATATATGTATATATAGTATATATATAGTATATTGTATATATAGTATATATAGAATATATATGTATATATAGTATATATATATATATATATATATATAGTATATATAGTATATATATAGTATATAGAATATATAGTATATATAGTATATATAGTATATATATAGTGGATATAGTATATATATAGTATATATATAGTGGATATAGTATATATATAGTATATATATAGTATATATATAGTGGATATAGTATATATATAGTATATATATAGTATATATATATTATATATATATAGTGGATGTAGTATATATATAGTATATATATAGTATATATATATAGTATATATATATATATATTGTACATATATATATAGTATATATATATTGTTTATATATGTAGTACATATATATATAGTATATATAGTATATATATAGTATATATATAGTATTTATATATACATAATAAGTATATATATAGTATATATATATACATAATATGTATATATATATAATGTATATATATAATGTATATATATATACATAATATGTATATATATTGTATATATATATTATATATATAGTATTTATATATATATATATAGTATATGTATATATATATAGATATGTAGTATATAGATATATAGTATATATATATGTATATATATAGATATATATTGATATATATATATATATATATTTAATATATATAGTATATATATAGTATATATATATGTAGTATATATATAGTATATATATAGTATATATATAATACATATATATAGTATATATAGTATATATATAGTATATATATAGTACATATATATATATAGTATATATAGTACATATATATAGTATATATATAGTATATTTGTAGTACATATATATATAGTATATATATAGTATATATGTTGTATATATATAGTACATATATAGTATATATAGTATATAAATATTGCCTATATAGTATATATATAGTATATTTATATAGTACATATATATATTATATATATATTGTATATATTGTATATTTGTATTGTATATATATATATTATATGTATATTGTATATATAGTATATTTATATAGTATAAATATATATTATTTATATTTTTAGTATATATAGTATATATATAGTATATATATTGTATATATAATATATATACATAGTATATATATTATATATATAGTATATATATAGTATGTATACATAGTAAATACATTATATATACTATAGATATATATCATATATATACTATATATATAGTGTATATACATAGTATATATATATTATATATATACTATAGATGTATATCATATATATATACTATATATAAATAGTATATATATACAGTATATATATATTTATATATATATGTATAGTATATATACATAGTATATATATTATGTATATATAGTATATATTCATAGTATACATATTTATATATATTATATATATGGTATATATATATTATATATTGTATATATATATTAGATATATATAGTATATATATAGTACATATATATTAGATATATATTGTATATATATAGTATATATTTAGTGTATATATATTATATATAGTGTATATATAGTATATATATTATATATAGTATATATATTATATATTGTATATATAGTATATATATATAGTATATATATATTATATATAGTATATATATATAATATATAGTATATATATATTATATATAGTATATATATTTATATTATATATATTATATATTGTATATGTATGATATATAGTATATATATATAGTATATATAGTATATATATAGTGTATATATTATATATATAGTATATATATTATATATAGTATATATATAGTATATATATTTTATACATATATATAGTATATATATTATATATAGTATATATATTATATATATATTATATATATATAGTATATATAAAGTATATATATTGTTGTTAGCTTCGTATCTAAATGACCTAAATAGACATCTGAAGCTAATTGATCTAACTTTAGACAGTAAAAAAATTACCCTCAAGTTAATTAGAATTTTTTATGAATAAATTATAGAACTTATAGACTGTATTAAGAAGTATTACTTAATTAAGATACATAAATGTCCACACAACTTTTAGGATGTGCTATTCTTGAACGAAACATTCAAAATGGCGTATCAGTGGGTTCCCTCACTTGTGAGTTTTCTCTTTTCTTTGTTTATTTGTTTGTTTTCACCCTAAAAACGAACCACTGTATAGTGTAAGGTTTTTCAAGACACTTTAATTTAAGAACATTTTACTCTTTGTGAATTTGTACTGATGATTTTTTAATGTTGCAGAGACGATATTGACATAAATGTTTTGTTTGGCACAAGACAAATGAAACGGACCTAACAAAATGTATTTCACAAAAGTGTTATGTTCCTTTTTAAATGTAAAAAAATAAAAATAATAAAATAAAAACATGGTTATTGGAATATAATATGAACCTGATCATAATAAAACATTACGGTACATAAAAGGTGTACAAATTTCAGACTTACTAACGTAAGAGTCTGTGTTAGAAGTCTTCAGACACACTCGAAATAAACATGAAATGTCAGAGTAAAATGATTAAAGAGAATGCATTGGATATGTAAAATAAATACAACTTACGTTGTATTTTCTGGGAACTATTTTCGACACGAATTTTGTGATTAGTAAAGAAATACGACGCCAAAAGGCTAACTGCTTGGAAGGTCGTCTCAACTCCTCAGAAACGAAATCTAACAAAACAGCGTCGGTGGTGTAACAAACTTGTAAAAATAGAAAGCCGGACGGACATGTTTGTCGGTCTCAAAGCCGAGCTAAAAAAAAAACAAGCTTAGAACACGCATGTACCAGTCTGTTTGTTTTAATTTCATAATTGAATATTTTTTCTAAGTTTAGCAAGTAATAATTAAGGGAAGACAACTTGGATCTGATCAAAGAAAGATAATTTCTGAATATTCTAAGCAACATGGCGTTTTTTTTTTAAATAAAAAAATTCGAAATATTCTTAGATAGTTAAATCGTTTTTTTCATATTTTCGAAAATAAAGTCTGTCGATATTGGTCAGTCTTTGGTACATACAGTGGCAAGACCCCTAATTTGGGAGCTTAAGAGAGTACGGAGCCATTCCTTAGTTAGACTTACTCGCAAGTGCTTTCTTACCCGGAGTAGTGGAAATACTTGTTAGGATCCCATGTATGTTTTCTGTAGAAGTTGTCTCGTGTACGACACTCAACAGCTTCATACACTTTAGGCTTAAGTGTTCGTCCACACACAACCTCATCAATCACCCGAAAATATCTTTTCTAGCTCTTTCTACATTTACTTCTCTTCCTTATTTCCAAGACACTATAAATTAGTCAGGCTACCCCAACCTTGCGGTGATATGACACAAAACTAGACACAGTGGGACTTTTAGGACACGTGAAGTGACCCCTTAATTACCGATACCCTCATGTCCACTTAGATCTGAAGTTGTAAAACCTATCAACTTCTGGGTTAAATAACAAAAAACATCGTTTACAGACAATATTCGCCTACAAAATAAATAATCTACAAATAAATCGTATGCAAGACATGATACACCACTCAATAAGTCCCGGGCCTAACATATAGATGGCACAATTAATTTTTTAAAAATTCATATAATTTCCAGAAAGTACTTACCTTCAAATGGAACGTTTCAAAATATGAGTCCAAACGGGTTATTAGTTTACACATTACAATTATTTAAGTGAAGCAATGGAAAAATCAGAAATGCGTATGTTGATAAAGCATTGATTTCTAATAGGTTATCTACTGTTTAATCAAAGTAATCGCTTTATATAAGTTATGCGGACTCTATTCCGTCGGAAACAACGGTTAACGAATAGTATGCTGATTTCAACGTGGTCATACTGCCACAAATCACGCTGAACGCGTAGGTTGTCTAAATTCGGCAGTTATATTGGTAAACGTAAAACAAACATAAAAAACTCGTTTTTGCCGATCGTGAATTGAATTTGCTTAATATAACATAAGTGGATGATGTCAGAAGCAAGTGTATTTAACATGCTGCCTAAGTATTTTTTAATAAGAAACTTGCGTTTATAATGGGTCCTGCGTTTGCTCACAGTCGACCAAAAACAAGTCGTCAACGATTAAGTGTATTGTTTACTAATATTTTAACGCAACGAAAAATATTTTTGAACCAATATGTGATAATGGACAAAATCGGCGTCAAATCGAGAGTAAGCTGAGTGGACAGCTGCAGGTGAAAGCCGTCTTAAATGACCATAGATGTAAACATAAGCAGGTAAGGTTTTGGCCTAACTATTTTGGGATGCGCGAAATATTTTTTTCATCGATTATCTTGAGAAAGGTGAAACCATCAATAGCAAATATTATATAGCATTATTGGTTCGTTTTAAGAAAGAAATCGTCCCTCCCAAACCGCAACAAATAAAGAAATCAAACGCTCTTTCACCAAGACAGTGTGTCACGAGTCGATCGCTACGATGGCAAAAGTACATGATTTGACTATGAATTTCTTCTAGATCCACCCTATTATCGAAATGTTCCCATAGCGACTACTGGCTGTTTGGAGAACTAAAAATAAAAATCTATGGAAAGCGAGTTGGCTCTACTGAAGAATTGATATTGAACACTGAAACGTAATTTGAGGTTAAAGACAAATCGTTCTACAAAAAAGACATAGAATTGTTAAAGAACCGTTGGAATCAATGTATCACTAATTATTATTATCGATTTTTCCCCAAAATGTGGTTTTATTAGTTAAGACCAGAACTTATTGAGTGATGTGTTATGTACGGTTTTGGTATAAAATGACCCAATGGTAGTTGACATGGCGGTGACACTTCATGTCTCCCTCGTCAAACTACTTTTAGAGTATGGTATGCAGGCCTCTGCTCCATATCTAATACATGATATTCGACACTTGGCGAGAGTTCTACGACTGACTACTCGTATCGCGCAGTTACTATGGTATCTGCCCTATGGAAACCGACTCAAGAAGCTTAACTTTTTCTCCCTTAAGCGCCGACGTTTACGTGGTTATCTTGTTTAAGCCTACAATCTTCCCTTTTGCACCAAAAAGAGATTTACGCGGGCATAACCACAAAATGTTTCATAACTGATTTCGATTGACCCGGATGGGGGCGCTTTTTTAATCAGGATTCTTAGACATTGAAGGTGTAATACATGCGCTAATGACAGAGCAAGTCAAGGCGAAATCAGGCAGATACTGAATCACTGTATTTTCATCTGTGTAAACGTCTACCACCCGTTCCCTATATTGCAACTGAAGCATGCTTGTTTTATCGTTTTGCCAAATTTATTATTTTATTGTATTTAATTAAATGCGGTAAAAGCCGACAACCAACTGTCGATATCGTAATGACGAAATTTTTTTAAAGATTCTATAATTCCCTCCCTTGAAGATTTGTCTCCACATCGTAGCATTTTTTACTTGTTTAAAATGATTCATTTTGGGAGAACATATATTCTATCGTATTTTCCATGGAAGTTACTCAACTGAGCTCCATCCAATTTCTTGTTTCTGGATGGATACTTATGATGCATCTTCGAAGGTGCCGCTCACAGCTCTCTTCCTTGCATTGACACAGTAAAAAAAAAGTCGGCTTAGCTATCTAGTGGAGGATGCTCTCTTCTGTTCTTTATAAGAAGAGAAGTTTATAAAAAGATAAGTTGCTAAGCTATCTATACTCCATCCTTATTTCCATGGAAGATGCTCGACTGAGCTCCAATCTCTGTACCTCCTTGTAAAATATTTAAAATAAGAACTCATCTTATTACCAGAACTGAAACTACTTTTCTTTTCTGCTTCTGTGTCCCTAACGTAAAAAAATAGTAAAAGAAATAATTAAAGAGGATTAGTGGAACCGCAAGCCTAAGTCAGAGGGTGGTTGCAAATCGGAATAAGGTAAACAATTGTCGTACATGTTAGAAAGCACGCTTGCTTGGCTAAGTAAAAGTGACGCTAACAAATGCATACATAATAAGTCTTACAATCAGTCAACACATTGGAAATGAAACAGATAAGTAGAAAAGTATTTTTTTGCGTTTGGTAACAGTTATTTGTAGTTTATTTGTTTTTATATCACTTTATTTCTTGTTTACTATACTGCACAATCGCAAAATATAATTTTTCTTTAACAAAGACTGCTATTGTTTCGTAATAAAAAAAATCGATAATGAAACGAAACCTATTTGTAAAATATTGATCAAAATATTCATTATACATGTATTAAAGATTTATTTAATTTTGTTTATTTTTATTCATACAAAACAAAGCACATTGTCAATGAGACGTACAAGGCTATTGTGAATTAGGGGACAGATTTATAGAGGCATCCTAAGTGGGGAGTTGTGCAGCGAGACGTTTGTTAACAATACATTTAAATTTATTCATGTATGTACAGTCGGGGAAACAAAGCAGAAAAGGAATTCATAAGGGAAACAGCTATTAGATGAGAAAGCCCTCCGACATCTGGGTACCTCTACAGTGAAGGGGTGGGATTTTTCTGCTTTTTTCGTTTGTCGAGGGTCTTTACGTTGATGAGGTTGGATACAAGTGCAGCAAGTTGGGAGAGACTTGCGGTATGTGCACCAGCCCAGATGTGAAAACAATACTCCTGCCTACAATATTAGTACAAAATTAAGATAAATGTGTTCTCCTCTTTGCATCAAATGGATAAAATGAAGGAACTTATGAAGAAGATTTACCTCAGCATTTTGTAAATAATGACATAGAAATCTTTTCTTTACAATTATTGTAGCAACACTCAGGGCGGGGTGTAAATATACTGTTAAAACGGTATTTTCACCATAAGGCTAGAGTAACTATAAGGTTAGACTAGTGGAAAATTCTATTATGACTTAACAGACTGGAGTTTTGAGTACATTGCATAGTATGACGTCATGAATCGAAGTACTAACAGAGAAGCATGCTCGAATCGGTATTTTGAGTATATACCGTCAAATGATCAGACATCTTATTCGACGTCAACAATCCTTACAAGACTGCGTTGAGAATGTGTAGCTTATCTATATGTATATTGCTGTAAATTGATGATACAGGTAAACGAAAAACTTCGGAAGAAAATAATGGCGTTATTCGTTGTAGTTTTTTTAAATTCCTCTCATTATTACAGCCACTAGAAGAAAAAGAAGTTGAGATGGGTAAATATCCACAGATAAATTTTCGCCGTGTCGACAAAACAGGACTTCAGATATGTCGCATGCATGAGCTGATTTGTTGCGGTCTTTGATCGAAGTACACCACATATGATGCTAGATTATGCACGTGTATATGTGGTACTGGCAGAAAAAAACGACTTTTTGATCGGCTTTTTCCCGCTTTTCATGTAAACAGACGCATGATGTCGAAGCGCTTATCCAATTAGAAGAAAAGAAAAACAATTAAGTTAAATTGTAAATTGATTTGATCGTAAATTGATGTAAAAAAGGTTTAAAAAAAACAAAAACAAAAAATCAACAAATAACTGTTAGCAAAGACAAGAAAAGGAAGTAAGGGTTAGGTTAAAAAAAAACAAAAACAAAAAATCAACAAATAACTGTTACCAAAGACAATAAAAGTAAGTAAGAGTTAGGTTAAAAAAAAATCAACAAATAACTGTTACCAAAGAAAATAAAAGTAAGTAAGGGTTAGGTTAATAAAAAAAAAAATCAACAAATAACTGTTACCAAAGACAATAAAAGTAGGTAAGGGTTAGGTTAAAAAAAAACAAGTTTGTTTTTGTTAAAAAAAATAATTTAAGTTGTTTCATTCATTTTTTTTCGCAAAAAAGTAAATAATGCTTCATCAAAGTAAACATACTGTGAATGTTTTTCTTATTTTAAATATTATTTTATTATTTTGTGTTCCGTGTAAACGCCGCCTCAATCTATTTTGAAGCCGGTTCATTTTGATTCGGCTTTTCCGGCTGTTTACGTAATTCTGCGTCGGTAAAAGTCGGTTGTGTCTGGTTCAAAAGCTGTACCAGTACTGTATATGTTATATATATATATATATATATATATATATATATATATATATATATATATATATATAAACTGAACATTATACATTTTTGAACAGATCTGCTAAGCATAAGAGTAGGTTACCTAGGCTATATTTAATTTATTTTTATGTCACGAAACCCTGTGTAATGTTAAATCCGTGAGATGAATCGTAAATGCACAAATTGTGTCAACTCTGTTATGTATTTTTAAGTGATAACATTAATCATTATAAAATAACATTTGAATAAATACGATTTCGTTGGTTTTCGAAACAGATTCTTTCTATTTTAATTACGAAGATTTTGAGAGACTTATATCCAACATAGTTCGCTTTTCGAAGTCAGAAGAAAATTGTAACCCGTTTGACATGTTAGTATTTGATTTTGACTAGGCTAGTATTTTCGTTTTCCATTTCCACTATTGTATTAGCACAAAATATTTTATTTAATAAGGTGATGTCGTTTGATTGCAGCATTGTTTATAATATGTATATAGAGTGTTCATAAAAGTTTATCACAATGCAAGAAGTTGAAATATGCCGGTGTTAAGCTGGAAAATAAAAACAAAGTGATTTTTATTTTTATTTGTTTTTAGTAAATCTTAGTTGATTTAGTTTCAACTTCTACATAGTGATCTAATGTGCTTAACTGTGTTCCATAATATATTTCGGGGTAAGACCTCTTTATCGAATATTACGTGTTTAAAATCTCTTAAACTAGTGTTGTCTTAAGTACTGGTGACATCATTTTCTTTTTCATTATCACTGTCGTTGGCAGAGATACTCCACAGCAAATAGATTTAGATGTTTTAAATTACGAAATAATTTTCGTTCAAATTTATTTATTATTATTATTATTATTATTATTATTATTATTATTATTATTATTATTATTATTATTATTATTATTATTATTATGTTTATTATGTTTATTATGTTTATTTATGCTAAGTTATTTAGTGTGTGTTAGATAAATTTTCATTTTTTGTATGGACGTCGCTCCAGACAAGGCATGAAGCCACTCGGTGTATGGAGCTAAACACATACTACTTCAAAGTCAAAACTAGCCAATGATAAGTGTTAGATGGATAGATTCAGACGCAGAAAACAGCAATTGTTCCCCCTTTTGTCAGAAACATCACTCATGGAATGCGAGGACTAAAAGACAAAATAAGACAATTAGTTGTTATTATATTTATTCATTCCATTTTGAAAAAGCATTTGATAAAAAGGTTTTACCTCGAAATATATTACGGAACACGGTTACGCACACGAGACGACTGTTTAGAAGTTGAGACTAAATCAAGTAAGATTTACTTAAAATACAATTAGAATAAAAATCACTTCGTTTTTGTTCTTATCAACACTTGCATATTTCCACTTCTATGACCCGTTTTAATAAAGTTTTTGTCTGAAAATACCATATTTCAAAAAAAAAAATGTTCGTCGACGCCGGTGTCGGTCAGCATAAAAAGTTCAGACTTTAAAACGGTTATAAGTACATTCAAACAATGGTATCTTGATTTACTTTTAATAACTAGTATATTATTTTTATGTTATATTTTTTTAATTATTTCTATTTCGTGACCATTTCATTGGTAAGTGGTCATGTGACATGGTTTTCCAGACGTAATTCTAGAAAATGGTTCTACGTAATTTCCCGTGATACGTTTATGTTAGTATACATTTAAGAAGAATGAAGAAAAGAATGTGGTAAAATGAATAGAAAAAGAAAGGCAGAGGCTTTACATGCCAATACTCTATTTTGCTATTACCCGTATTAAAACACTCGAGAATAAAAGTAATTAGCTGGATAGATTGTGAGTTGAACGATGAGACGATTGAAAATGATGAATTGAATGAACGGAGTTTGATTACTCATGGAGACGGTCTTTGGCAAGTATTTGTCGACATAGGATTTTAAGACGACCATATTGTAGCTTTTAGGGAAGCAGCTTTGTAGTAAAGTGTTCCATAGATGGGAAGTTCTTAGAAAAAAAAGACGTTTGGTGCTAAACACACGGAGGAAGGCATGAACGTTCTTCGCAACTGGAGTAGGAAGACGAGGTATTGCTGTGAATGTCTTACAAGAGAGAAACAGCGATTGGAGTTTAATTGAGATCCTTCCATGGAAATAACGATAGATTAGAGAAAAAAAAACTAGTAGCGTCTCTTCTGTGAGAAAGGGGCCGTAGAGAAGAGATCGTTCCACTAGATGGCGAAGTCGCTTTTGTACTCTGTTAAGGTAAAGAAATGGTGCTCTGAGCGGCACTTAATAACGAGTTGGCAAGGGAGATAGACTGGTAAACGAAAAGGGACGGTAATCGGTTGTGTCTTTATACCCGAAGAGAGCGAGCACCTATTGCGAGCCACTTATGTTAATTCGCGGTCAGTTTAGGGTCAAAAGCGGACATATGATTTTTTATGCAAATAGCTTGTCATTTGAAACAGAACTGCGTCCCCTACCACGCAATGGAGAGTGAACGAAAGAAAGAAGCCGAAAGGAAAAGGGGAACGGCTTGACATATGTCTTTCGAAAACGTGGCGCTGGCAGAATAATTGACGCGACTGAAGTCGGTACTAAAGAAATGACAAATTACCATCTCTTTTTCACTCTCTCTTTCTCTTTCTCTTTCTCTTTCTCTCTCTCTCTCTCTCTCTCTCTCTCTTTCTCTCTCTCTCTCTCGCATTCTCGCATTCTCTCTCTCTTCCTTGAATCTACTTACATGACAACAAATGCGTTCAATGAATAAGCGGGAGTAAAACTGTCGCAAGGATTATTTATTTGCGAAAATAAAGGTAACACGCCCTAAATTAAATACTCGTGAACAAGCGCCGTGTCCATTACATCGACTGCAGCCGCTAAAAGAATGCAAACTGCGCCACATATACTAAAAGACGTAGTCCGCAAACGTGCAACCCGATGAGAGGAATGCCGAAGAGGGTTTGAAGTGCTATGCGGAGCGCTTTTGCGATAGCACCGAGGAAACGGGGGAATATACGGTGTCCATATTGACTTAATTTCTCACGACGACAAAGGTAAACACATGGTCGATTTTTAATGCCGGCAAAATTTAGCACTCCAAAGTGGGATACTCTGAATTTGGACAAAAATTAAAAAAAAAATTGTCTCAGTCTAGAAGTATTTCTGTTCTATTGATTGCATACAGAACAGATGAAGTGTATTATAAGAACTGATACTACACTTTGCCTCATTTATTTGCTATGAGATGAAAAATATATATAAAACGAAAAAAATTAGGCACCCAACAATCAAAAGCGTGGGTAAAATAGGGGTCGGTCGTTGGTCATTCTTGGTCAGCTATAACTTGTTTGGCTATCCTACCTTTGGCTAAAATCATTGCAGTCATCACAATACTACATTTACTTAAGGGGACATCTTGCTTCGAAATATCCCCAAAGTGTTCAGAATCAAACATTTTCATTCTTCATAGATATGCGTATAAACGTTCATTTGCAGTGGAAAGTGAGACAAAAAGTCCGTTTAGGATGATCCTCCCAACCCTTTCTAAATAATACCTTGTTCATTGTTTTCCGGTTTGTTCAGAATCGAAAAGAAGCAGGTTACTCTCTAAATAGGAGTGGGATACAAGTGGGAGAAAAAAAGATGGAGTTTTGGGAATGACTTAGCCCTTAGTCAAAAGGCCAATAAGAATAGACAATGTTAGCTAATATTGAAAGACGCCATTCCCAATGTTGAAAGTCTTTTGCTTGCGGTCTTCATCGACAATCGACCTCATCCGCCACTATCTTCTCGACTGAGCTCCAATCTCTGTTTTTTTTTTACCTTTATAAGACATTTATAGAAAGAACTCGCCTTCTACAGCAAATGTAAGGTACATTTCTTTTCTCACTCTGTGTGGCTAGCATCCAACGGAGTTTCCATAGTTAATTTTAATAATTTACTTGTATTTGTAGTTTGTCCAGATAATGTAAACATATGTTTTACATTTAAAACTTATCTAGACAGAGTAAACATTATCGTCTGAAAATAGCTGAGTTCGTATAATATTTTTTTTTAATGAATGAACGATAACAACAATAACAATATTATTATTATTATTATTATTATTATTATTATTATTATTATTATTATTATTATTATTATTATTATTATTATTATTATTATTATTAAGGATAATAACACTCGATAATTATGATTATTAATCGTAATAGCAATAATAATACCAATGGTCGTGATGACAATAAAATAGTTATAATAATAATAATAATAATAATAATAATAATAATAATAATAATAATAATAATAATAATAATAATAATAATAATAATAACTATAATAATAATAATAATAATACTAACAAATAATAATAATAATGATGATAATAATAATAAAATATAATAATAATAATAGTAATAACAAAAATATAATAATAATGATGATAATAATAATAATAATAATACGAACATATCATAATAATAATGATAATAATAGTAATAACAAAAATATAATATAATAATAATGATGATAATAATAATACTAACATATCATAATAATAATCATAATGATAATAATACTAATAACAAAAATAAAATATAATAATAATGATGATAATAATAACCATAAAATATAATTATAATAATAATAATAATAATAATAATAATAATAATAATAATAATAATAATAATAGTAATAACAAAAATAAAATATAATAATAATAATAATAATTTTCGGAAGACCTTCCTCTTTCGTAAGTCAGCTTCGAAGAAAGAGGAAGGTCTTCCGAAAATTATCAGTATTCAAGCTGAAAAAAAAATGTAAATATGTCCGACGAAAATGACAAATAAACAAAGCATAGTTGCAGTTTTCAGTATTTTATTGTTTTGGGTTTTATTTCCTCAAGAACGGATATCAAAAATATTTGTCTAACACACGAAACATACGTAAATACTTAACTATGAAATGCATTTTAAACGTTACCTTGACACACTACAGATACGCAGAAAAAAATGCTATGATTGGTATAGTTTTTATTAAACATATACCTGTATTTTTAACAAACGTATGTGTTTCAAACTAACGGAATCATTTTTATCGGAATCGCATTTCGTAATTAACTGATGACAGGGGAAGGTCCTCCAAAATTAATCACTTGCAGAAGAAAAAAAAAACAATATATTTATACGTGCTTCTAAATGTCCTACAAAATGTCGATCAGAAAATGATAAACAAAGCAAAGAGTTTCTGTTTTTCGTATTTAATTGTTTTTGTTTTTATTTACCCAAAGGAAGATATCGCACATTTGTTTGATCAACAAAGCAGATGCGGATGATTTACTCGAAAATTTATTTTGAACTTTACCATGCTAGACAAAAAAAACTTGTATTTTATCTACCTCCTCTCTAGGAAGTACGGCTCAAGGTCACGTGTGATTTTTAAAAGCCAGTGCACAAGTATAATCGCATTCTGTTCTACAAAAAATGCCTGAGCAGCCCCGTCTTCATTTCCCGGTAAAGGCGCTTCAGGCGATTAGCAATAAAATAACTCTCTCTCATAGAGAAAGTAAAGCCTGGGAAAATTGATATCCTAGAACTGACCAGACAAACAGCATCAAAGTCACTGTCGGACTTATTGTCGGGGACGTATCCCCGACTGATACGAACACCTACTCAGCTGTGTCAGGTAGTTTTGATTCAAAAGATGTACGTGTTTTTGCATATATATATATAATACATTTGAACTAACGGATTTCGCATTTTGAAGCTGACTGATGAAGATGGAAGGCCCTCTGAGAATAATTACTCCCCAAGAAGAAAAAAAAAGAAATAAAACATATTTGTATGTGCATCTAAATGTCCTACCAAATGCTGGAAAGGAGTGTGTTGCAGATTTCTGTATTTAATTGTTTTTTTTGTTTGTTTTTTTTTGCCAAAAGCTCAATATGACACATATTCTGTTTAGCACATGAAACATTGAGTGAGCTGACACAGCCAACTAATCAACTGAAGTCCCGTAAACTAAAGTCCCGTGGTAATGTGTTCGATGGATAGGAGTTCAGAGAAAGAAACTCTGTTCATGGAAATCCTGCTTGAAATGAGACGCATGTGCGAAAAAAGAAAAGTGTTTTCTGTGGATATCTTACAAAGAAGAAGCTAAAATTGGAACTCAGCCGAAGATCTTCCATGTAAATAAAGTATAGAACAAATAAAGAATAATGACTTCGTTTCTATTGTAGTTAGCTGGGAAGTAGCCCCGTGGGATTGTGTTCCACAGACGGGTAAGAGGGAGAAATAACAATTATTTACAGTGGTTGTAGCTAGACGAGTTTTTTTGTTGTGAATATTTTACAAGGAGTACCAGAGATTGAGGATCAGTCGAACCCCTTTTCCTGGAAACGCCGATAGAGTAAAGAAAGACTGATGACGTCATTATGTGAGAAAGTGACTGAGATTGCGCAACCGTTGCGTAGCTGTTGCCTCCCTGTTGCCTCCCTTGTTACGGGTATCTATTGTCTCCCGAGACTGAAAGGGCGCCAAAAATGTATATGTATAATTAGATATGAAAAAATGCGAGCGCCAATTTTCTTTACTATGCTAATATAAAAAAAGCGCCATGCGAAGTTAAATCGCTAATACACATAAACTACGTCTAATTAGTTTCATGTGCTCGTCATTAAAGATGTCTGCTTTGCGCATTTAACGATTTAATTGGCCTTAATCATTTGTAGAAGCAAGTTTTAAACTGTCTCCTATTATTCCTTTTTTTAGTTTTTTATATGATTTTCAAATGTACAAAAGAAATTTGTGTGTGTTTGTGAAAAAAGACAAACGGAGAAAAACAAATTTAAATACAGGAAAACTCACCAAGAAACGAGAGATTTTACCGGTTTCGTTCGGATTAACGAACGTCTTCAAAAAAAGTGAAGATTTTTAATTTTACTCAATAACTGTAAAAACATAGGAAAAAGAAGAACGCAAAAAGAGACGTCATTAGCACGAGTTTAACTAATTAACAACAAATTCGAATAGTTAAACGCGTGCCAATGACGTTCTTCTTTTTCTCTATATTTGTACCGTTATCGAATAAATTTTTAAATCTTCACTTTTTCTGAAGACGTTCGTTGATCCAAACGAAACCGGTAAAATCTCTCGTTTCTTGATAATTTTATTTTGTCTTTAATTTTGTTTTCATTTGTCTTTTTTCACACATCTTGTCTTTCACAGAATTTCATGTTATAGTATATATCGTGCATTTTATCCTCATATATATATATATATATATATATATATAAATATATATATATATATATTTCATTTAAACAGACATGTACCATCGCGACACTGACATGACGATGTTTCGATTTATAGTGAGATACATTCTCAAGCGATAAAATGATTCAACCAATTTCCAAGTGTCTTTAGCAACAGGTTTATTGTAAGCACTCTTTTTCAGAGTTGGAGTGAAAGTTAGCTCTTATTAAAGCCATTCATTGAGATTTTTATCATTGGGTTTTGTCTCATAGACGTTCAGCAATTCTTCGAGTATAGATAAATGATCTTTTTCCTCTCTTTCTCTGGTTTTAGAAATGATGTATTCATTAAGTGTATGATGCCATTATTTTGTACTTCAGTATTTATGGTATACTAAGGGATCTCTTTTTGCTGTGTCATTTCAACCTGATTTAGTGGGTTACGTCAATATATTATGACATCTTCGCTTTCTGACCTGATAAAGGATTATTCGGATGGCTTGTCATTCTGTCTAAGTGGGGTTTCCCCAAATGTGCACAGAGGCATACAACAAAGGGTGATGTCCTCTAATCTGCACAGATGCATAAAACAAAGGGTGATGTCCTCAAATGTGCACGGATGTATCAAACAAAGGGTTGATACCCTCCAATGTGCACCGAGGTTTCAAACAAAGGGTTGATGTCTTCCAATGTGCACATAGCATAAAACAAAGGGTGATGTCCTCAAATGTGCACGGAGGTATGAAACAAAGGGTGATACCCTCCAATGTGCACCGAGGTTTCAAATAAAGGGTTGATGTCTTCCAATGGGCACAGAGGCATAATACACAGAGTGATGCCCTTCAATGTGCACGGAGGTATAAAACAAAGGGTGATGCCCTCCAATGTGTCCGGAAGTATCAAACAAAATGTTGATGTCCTCCAATGTGCAAAGAGGCATAACACAAAGGCTGATGTCCTCCAATGTGCACAGAGGCATAAAAAGGGTGATGTCATCCAATGGGCACAGCAGCATAATACACAGAGTGATGTCCTCCGATGTGCACGGAGGTATCAAACAAAAGAATGAAATCCTCCAATGTGCACGGAGGTATCAAACAAAGGGTGATGCCCTCCAATGTGCACGGAGGTATCAAACAAAGGGTGATGCCCTACAATGTGCACGGAGATATAAAACAAAGAGTGATGTCCTCCAATATGCACGGAGGTATCAAACAAAGGGTGATGCCCTCCAATGTGCACAGAGGCATAAAACAAAGGCGGATGTCCTCCAATGTGCACGGATGTATCAAACAAAGGGTGATGTCCTCCAATGTGCACAGAGGCATAACACAAAGGGTGATGCCCTCCAATGTGCACAGAGGCATAAAACAAAGGGTGATGCCCTCCAATATGCACGGAGGTATCAAAAAAAGGTTGATGCCCTCCAATGTGCACGGAGGCATAAAACAAAGAGTAATGTCCTCCAAGATGCACGGAGGTATCAAACAAAGGGTGATGCCCTCCAATGTGCACAGAGGCATAAAACAAAGGGGGATGTCCTCCAATATGCACGGATGTATCAAACAAAGGGTGATGTCCTCCAATGTGCACAGAGGCATAACACAAAGGGTGATGCCCTCCAATGTGCACAGAGGCATAAAACAAAGGGTGATGTCCTCCAATATGCACGGAGGTATCAAACAAAGGGTGATGCCCTCCAATGTGCACAGAGGCATAAAACAAAGGGTGATGTCCTCCAATATGCACACAGGCATAACACAATGACAGTGAAAAATATATTTACTGCATCGATTGCAAACAGGTTTTCCGCCTGGATGATTTTTTCATTTTTGGACTATCATTCACCACTTAGATTACTTTTCAGTCAACATCTTGGATATCTTTCCTGAATATGTTTTAAATTGTATGACTTGGATGAACTGTATACCTTTAACAAAAAAAGTATGTTTTACGCTGATATATTTGATGTTTTATATACTTTTATGTATTTTTATATATATTTTATATATATTCAAAGTTTAATTATATTACCTGTAGCAATGTCAAATCGGTAATGGTCCTCGGAGGAGAAGAATTTTCTTTGAAAACTCACGAATTAAGGACTTTAAGGTACTTTGCCTGAACATTGAATTCTAATAAAATTTGATTCGCACCTTATTTTATTATTTTATATTATGCTGTTAATGCTCTATCCAGTATATTGAGCTTCAATTTCATCCGCATGTTCACTAATTAAAGATATTAGTTGCCTCCTATATCTTTTGTTGGATTAACTTCGTATATATATATATATATATATATATATATATATATATATATATATATATATATATATATATATATAAATAACACAATCGAAATGTTAGTAATCGCCAATAAAAGTAATTACATAAAATACATTAAATAGATAGGTGATAAAAACCTTACATATTTCCAGGCAAGACATCATAGTCCGGAGGTAAAATCCCAGACTATAGATGTCAATATTGAAGTTTCGATTCTTGTCCAAATTAGCCATGCTGATTAAGACTGTATGTCTGAAACACGTGCCAATAGATTACTTTTACGTACGTTTAACATTTATAAAATACAGCTATTAACAAAAAATACTACGTATAAAGTTAAGGGCGACTAATAATGAAATGTTCTGCATCTTTATTACTTAGGAAGTAAAACAATCGAAATAACGTATATATATATATATATATATACATATATATATTAGTACTTAATGTATCCACATGAAATATTATAAGGAGATAAAAAATTTTATGTATCAGTTTTCAGTATTTACTTCAACAGTGCTCGATACGTAAGTAGAGCTAGGTAGTAAGCAATGAAAATATATATGGCAATCAAGCTACACAGAGGCTCCCGTGTTTCATCCCCGATTTAGCCTGACGATTCCCCCCGGGGATGAAACACGGGAGCCTCTGTGTAGCTTGATTGCCATATATATTTTCATTGCTTACTACATATATATATATATATATATATATATATATATATATATATATATATATATATATATATATATATATATATACCATTTTAAAGAAACCTGTAGTAAATCGTCTTTTTACATACAAATTATTGAAACATTTGAAGATAATGGATATGATGGTTTTGGTAAGGTTCACAATAATATACTATAAATGCGTCAAAATAAAGAAGATGAAATAATCAATACAATGCGAGTAATTTATCCATATTGTCTAAATTTGAGAGTAAAGAAAAATAACTTACAAGACGAATTAGAAAATGTAGGGCGATGATATCAGCTTTGCCTCGCTACGGTACTAGAGATAGAACACATGTAAATAGAAACAATAGAGAATCTGCCGTTTCATGCGAAGAATTCTTTTAAAAAACTAAATATATTATCATGACTAATATTTCCGAGTCTTTTAATTACATTAGAAAACTTCTTAATAAAACAAAGAAAAGGGTATTGAAGGACATAGCATCTAAAATATTATTACACTCGGATGTGATATCTAGGAAAGAAGAACTTCCTCAATGGTATGAGTATACCATGGATATAGTCGATACAAAATGATACAAGCCACTTGTTGATGGTATAAAAATAAACCTCGAAATGTAACTTTCATATAAGAGATAAAGTACTGCTCCAACCTATAGGCATTCCAATGTGTTTGGATCCTGCCCCATTTTGGGAAAATCTTTATCTACATAGACTTGAATATATATATATATATATATATATATATATATATATATATATATATATATATATATATATATAAAATGGGAAATGAAAAAGGAAAAACCAAGAGATATTTTTTTTATATATTCATCAACGTTACGGCTTTATTTGAAAGACTTCCTCAGGATGATATTTTTAAGAAAAATGTCATGCAAGTATATCGAAATATTGGGTTGACATGATGGGTTGTTATATTCTGGGAGCAAAAGGATATACATCTACTTATTCGATCCCGGGCAACGGCAGTTATTTGATAGTACACACACACACACACACACACACACACACTAAAAAGTCCTCAATATTAAATACATCTTTTATATATATGATTATTTTTTATTTATACAGACATGTACAAAATCTGCGACATTGGCATGCCGATGTTATCGATCAACAGCTGTTAGAAACTGAGATCTTAACAGAAAAAGTTAGATTTTAGATTTGATTTGGTCTCAAATCTAACCACGTGACTTTCCAAATTTAGAATTTTTGTTCTTTTTTATCTTTCCCATTTCATTCTTTCCAAATATGATCTGAGGTAAAGATCAGATTCTAACTTTCCCTGATGAGATCTCAGTATATAACAGTTGTTTATCGATAACATCGACATGCCAGTGTCGCAAATTTTGTACATGTATAAATGAAAATAATCATATATATATATATATATATATATATATATATATATATATATATATAATGTGTGTGTGTGTGTGAACACAACACCTATGGTCATAAATCCACCTGCACAATTCCACCAATATTATTACAAAATATGATAAACAGATAATGGCATCTTTATTTATTATTTTGTTTAATATATCACCGGAAAACAAGCCATTGAATATTTTTATCGAACCAATCCCGCTCGCTGGCAGGCATACATAACTGAATCTATTGGTAGCAACTATTAGTATAATAAATACCTATCGTTCAATGATTTGAACTAAATAACTCCGAATCCTATGACAAACGGCGTAACTGGAAAGCCATTACACTCGGCTAATCGGCGACAGAGTTCTTGGACACTGTCAGAAGATCTGTGATTGAGTCGCGTCGACTTGAAATATTTATCGGTACGCACTCTTTGCTCGCATTACTGATTATAATATTTTAACATAACATCGACGAAAGCCTAATATGGCGTGCTCGAGAAGGCGCTCTCCACTACTGGGAGGAAAGAAAAAGAGACGTCGAGAGAGAAAGAGAGTGTGTGTGTGTGAGAGAGAGAGAGAGAGAGAGAGAGAGAGAGAGAGAGAGAGAGAGAGAGAGAGAGAGAGAAACATAGAGCGAGGAAAGAAAGCAAATGGGAGAATTAAATTAAGTGGGACTCGCGGAATATTCATTGAATTATGTTATATCAATAAGATATTTCATTTCTCATAAACAAACAAAAGAAGGGAAAAAAGAATATGTGAATTAGTTTTATTTAAACAGATATGCACAAATAGCCGCTACACTGGTATGTCGATGGTATAAATCAATAGTTATTAGAAACTCGATCTCATCAAGCGGAAAAAAGTCTGATCTTTAATTCATTAGGAAAAAAATATTGTCTCAGTTTCTAATAAATATTGATCGACATGCCAATGTAGTCGCTTTTTGTACACGCATGTATAAACATTTTGGCTACATATGTGCATACATGTTTCAGCTGCCATTTCCTTCGAGATTCTACTTCCTCAGGCCACGTACAAATGTCTATTTCGAAAGAAATGGCAGCTGAAACACGTATGCACATATGTAGCCAATAATATGTGTATAAATAAAAGAATGTATTTTATAATACAGCTCTACTTGTTATTGAGCACTATCGTATAAATACAAGAGTTTCATTGGATTGACATCGAGGAAACAGTAATACAATCACTAATTTGCACTGAGGAGAGCAATAATCTTGAAACGCTAGCGTCTGTAGGTATTAATTATTTAATATTTATTTATAAATATTGTATTAAGCCACTCTGAGAAATTAAAGTTGAGCACTCTCGAGGAAGTTAAAAATAGACTGTCAAAAAGCTCTAATGCAAAGTTCCGAATACGTTCGTCAAACACTCTCGACTAGTCTTCTATCTGTGTCCGCTTTTAAGCACATATAGATCTTAATTGCCATTAATTATGTGACAGTTTCCGTTGGCCGAGTGAGTATCTATGAACCGGTTTCACGCCTCCCGACCGTCTGAAATTGTTACTTTCCTGCACTGATGAGAGCAATAAGTTTGAAACGCTTGCGTTTGTAGGTATTAATAATTTAATATTTATTTATAAATATATATATATATATATATATATATATATATATATATATATATATATATATATAGAGAGAGAGAGAGAGAGAGAGAGAGAAGGAGAGAGAGAAAGAGAGAGAATCAAAATACTTATGGAAAGTAAGTTACACTAGAACGTTTGTTTTCCTTCTTTCAAGGAAAATTATCACGGCAAATAACCACAAGCGTTTGTGTTTTATTCCCGAGAGAAATCGTCTGAATACTGGCAAGTAAGCTGCACAGTAACGCCCGTGTTTTATTCTTCAGGGAAATTATCACGCTATTACAATTAAGCTATACAAACGTCTATATATATATATATATATATATATATATATATATATATATATATATATATATATATATATACCTTCTTTGTAATATAGAAGAAAAATCCCAGCGCAGTGCTCGATTAATTGAGAATTACAGTTAAAAATTAAAAATTAAGCGCGTAATAGTTATTTATTTTGGAACAGAAAAATTAGTACAACATTCATACCGTCGGTTTCAAGCAACGACCGTACGAATGTTGTACTGATTTTTCTGTACCAAAATAAATAAATAAATTAATATATATATATATATATATATATATATATATATATATATATATATATATATATATATTTATATATATATATATATATGTGTGTGTGTGTGTGTGTGCGTGTGTGTGTGTGTTTATTAGTGTTGGAGCAATTTATCAGAATCGGGAATCGGACAAATTCGAACCTAATTTCCGATTTCTTTTAATTATTTTAAAACTTAATATTCCCCTGCTGCTACTAATGATGAAATCATAAGCATTTCTTGTTTTTAATTACCAGCCAAACTAAATTCTATTAATAACATCAAATGTACATTTATTCTACTTGTGTAAAAATCAAAACTTTGCATAAATTCTCTAGGTAAAGAATGCAGTTCATTTACAAGGTTCTTCTGACGTTTAAACAATAAATAAAACATTTTTGTCAGGAAAAAAGTAATGATAATCATCATTGATAATTACATTACAAAAAATGAAATCTGTTGGGGTTTTGTCCGTTTTATTTTGATTATATGATGGTCTTTTATCCGGTGAGCTTTTGTCCGGTATTCCCAGCATTGACAAAACTCACAAGACGTTGCAAAAAAGTTTTTAAAACTTTTAACATTTTGAAATGTTTGTTGTTTAGTGGAATTCGGTATAAATGAATGACTTCATCTAAAGATTTTCACGACTCTGCGGTAGAATACACTTTGGCGTCAGTTCTTCTTTGATTTTGAGTTTCCATATCTGTAAACTGGTTGTAAAAAATATTAAAATATATAAATAGTAGATGAGGATGAAGATAGCAAGCAATAAAATCAAAGACTAATAATACAAATTATTCTTGGTTATTATTGAAACCGTTTCGTTGTTCAGTTGTAACATTTTCTTTCCACTGAAAAAAGATAAGAGACACGTACGCTGTCTACCGTAAAATACAGTGAAAAATTGCCATGTGTCTAAGTGTATAGATATTTGTCAAAACTATGTTAAAGAAATTTAAAATGCGTTTTATGAATTAAAAATTAATTACTAACATGTGTTTTTATTAATTTTTGTTTCATATTTAAAAATGTATTTTAATGTAATGTTAAAGTTTGAATTGTTTTCTTTGTAAAAGTAACGTAGATTCTATTACTATATAACTTATTATTATTATTATTATTATTATTATTATTATTATTATTATTATTATTGAGAGATGGGGATAGTGCTGGAAATATGAGGAAACTTGTTGTCACTCAGTCTCCAGGGAAGACCACTGGTGATTATCAGTGAACAATCACTGATGACGGCCTGTGTGAGATCTAGTGAATAAACATCATCATCATCATCATCATCATCATAATAATAATAATAATAATAATAATAATAATAAAATAACAACAACAACAACAACAACAACAACAACAACAACAACAACAACAACAACAACACCACCACCAACAACAACAACAACAACAATAATAATAATAATAATAATAATATTCGCTGGAAGAGTATGGAGAGCACTGGGACATTGGAGGAGGGTTATTACCATCCAAATCTCAGAGAAGACCAATGGTCGTTGTCAACGACACATCGATGGTAAGCGCCTCTTGTGATAACGCAAATTCATTTGCAGTAGCTATCAAGAGATGTAGATAGCGCTGGAAATCTGAGGAGACTTGTTGTTACTCAGACTCCAGGGGAAACCACTGGTGACTATCAGTGAAAAATCACAGCCTATGTTTGAACTTCTAGTGAGTAAAGATAATTATAATATTGTCGCTGTTGTATTATGGTAGATTCACATTTTCATCTAAATCACTCATCCCGCTAAAAAATAAATACGAGATTCTACTTTTTTGTGAACACCCTTAAAATTATTTTAGTATTTAGAGTAGGGGATCACATATAAATTTACTGTAAAATGAGCTCCAATTTTAAGGATATTCTAGCGTTTTAGAGCAGTAAACAAACAAAGATTTATTTTGCTCTGGGAGATCAATTATGTGCGTTTATTTTTTAAGCGATGGTTTTACGACCTTGCGTATCGGACTTAGCTTTGTGGTAAAACATTTAATGACAGGAAATGATGATGATTTGACGTTGAATTTATGTACGAAGATGATCCCCCACACTAACTTCGAAAATAATTGTTTATTTTTCTTCTTTCCGCTAAGTTGTTAATGTATTCCCTTAAAAACGTGCAATCTTACTTTGAGGTTAGATTTAGCTAATGTTTTTTTGTGTACACATTTTCCATTATTATTATTATTATTATTATTATTATTATTATTATTATTATTATTATTATTATTATTATTATTATGATGATTATTACTATTATTATTATTATTATTATTATTATTATTATTATTATTATTATTATTATTATCATTATTATTATGATTATTATCATTACTATTGTTATTATTATTGTTATAGTTATGATTATTATTATTATTATTATTATTATTATTATTATTATTATTATTATTATTATTATTATTATTATTATTATCTGTACCTTGCTTTTCTTGTCAAACTAAAACAAATTAATCTGCTACATATCTTTTATATTCACAGTAGCAATAACTGACCAAACATTTATAATTGGGGCTAACACATTAACATTCTTTGATAAAGGGAAATAACATAATAGTCAACACAGCTTCCTTTCCCCGCCATCATCATGTTAACAATAGTTATGTGCATAGTAACATTATAATTTAGAAACTCATTCTTAACACGGAGGGGGGGGGGATTTGGTAACTATTTTGTTACTACACTGTCATCTTATTTATCATACTAATGGTGGACTATTTATCATACTAATGGTGGACTATTTTCGATTGTTTATGAAAAATTCAAATAGTATTTAGTCAACTACCGACGAACTAATGCTAATCATTTTTTTAGTTATCTCACTATTTTCAATTAATTTATTACATTACTATTTCAAATTAATTAATTACCTCCCTATTTTTAATTAATAATTTAACTCACTATTTTCAATTAATTAATTACTCTCTATTTTCAATTACTTAATTACCTCACTATTTTTAATTAATTTATTACCTCACTATTTTAAGTTAACAGTTTCACTATTTTTTATTTATTAATTACCTCACTATTTCAAATTAATTAATTACCTCACTATTTTCAATTAATTAATTACCTCACTATTTTTAATTAATAAATTAACTACCTCACTATTTAAAATTAATTGATTACCTCACTATTTTCAATTAATTAATTACCTCACTGTTTTTAATTAATTAATTACCTCACTATTTTCAATTAATAAATTAACTTCCCTATTTTCAATTAATTAATTACCTCACTATTTTTAATTAATTAATTACCTCACTATTTTCAATTAATTAATTACCTCACTATTTTCAATTAATTAATTACCTCACTGTTGTTTATTAAATTATTACCTCACTATTTTCAATTAATTAATTACCTCACTATTTTAAATTAATTAATTATCTCACTATTTTCGATATAATATTTTAAAATATCTACTCCTTTAATGTATGTCCCTCCATGTGTATTTTTTACGTTTACAAAAATATATACGGGCAGTACACCGGTTTTTTTTTTACAATAATTCGAAAAATAAAACAACAACTGATCTATAATGAAATATTTAAAAATCTAATAAGAATTGGAATCGACATTTGTATCAGAATCGGTAAATTTGAACAGAATTGGTAATGGTGTCGGTATCAGGAAAATGTTTAACCCATAAGTAATATATATATATATATATATATATATATATATATATATATATATATATATATATATATATAGGACCAGCATTGGCCAATATTTTTGTTGGTTTCCATGAAGAAGGTCTCCTATCTGGTCCAAATAGACCAGATATCTACTTTCGTTATGTTGACGACACCTTTTGTCTGTTCAACAATGAAACAGAAGCGGACGTTTTTTTACGTCCCTTAACAATATTCAACCAGCTCTTAAATTCCCTATTGATCAGGAAGCTAATTCTTCACTGCCATTCCTTGATGTATTAGTTAATAAAGCTTCCTCTGTTTTCTTGACGTCAGTATATCGGAAACCTACCTTTACTGGTCTTTATACTCGTTGGGACTCATTTTGTCCCACGAAACAAAAATTTAATCTTATTAAGACCCTTACCCATAGGGCCTTAAAGATTTGTTCGAAGACCAAGCTGGATGAAGAAATTAAATTTATCACTAAGCCCCTCTGTAACAATGGCTATCCTTTAGACATTGTACAATCTACGATTAAAACAAAAATATTACATTTTTACAAAAGCAAACCAGCTTCTGTAGACAAATGCCCTATTTACCTTCGCCTACCTTGGCTTGGTAACATTAGTGATAGATTCGCCAAACAAATCTCTTTGTCTGTACAACAATGTTATTTTGCTGCGAATACACGTGTTGTTTTCTCCTCTCGTCCAATCTTGACTTCTATTCGAAAAGATGTCCTCCCCCCCAATCATAATAATTCCATTATTTATTTATTTAAATGTAGTTGCAGTATGCACTACGTCGGGATGACGTCACAGAGATTGGACATCCGGGTCAAACAACACGTGCCCACAAAAATTCGCAATGCAAATTATTTACCAACTGACGTTTTGAATAATACTTATGGTTCGTCGGTAGGTCAGCATCTCATAAATAACCGCACCTGTGCCTCTAAATTCAGTGTCGACTTATTCTCCATTCTTAGTAAGTCGCACTCCCCTTATCATCTCAAGATCCTAGAAACAATTTATATTAAGTCCTTGAGACCTTCTCTTTGCAAACAAAGAAAAATCTCCTCGGGCTTAATGTTGTTTCTATTTGATTGAACTCCTTTTTTTTTACCCGTTTCCCTCGCTATAATTCTCATAGCATCTTTTTATATTTTTTATACATTACCTCGATATTTGGCTCTGTTGAGCGAGGTACGAAACCGGTCAGCTGCCCTTTCATTTTTTAATTTCTTAAATTCATTATGAATAATAAATATTGTCTCTTCAATGCCATTTTAAAGTTTTGTACGACAAAGAATATATATATATATATATATATATATATATATATATATATATATATATATATATATATATATATATATATATATATATATGATACCCATTATCTGGAATTTTTCCAGTCGTTCTGGACTTCTTGCTACTGGAATAAAGCAGTGCCGACTCAGGAAAGGTGTTCTATCGGATTGAGCAACCCTTGCTTCACAATTACACAAGCGCAGGCACCCTTACAGGGGATGTCCATTGCCTGTCGACATTTACCGGAAGCAATTATTATGATGGAGTATCAGCGAAGGAGCAACTCATAAAAAGAAACCAATATATATATATATATATATATATATATATATATATATATATATATAAATATATTCATGCAAAAATTGTTAAAAATAACAGTATTCGCCTGTTTATTTATTTTTTAATTTCAATTATTCTGATGGTCTTTTTGTATTAAAATCAAAAAATAATAAATGTTCCATAGGTTTTACGAACGTTTTCGATTCTTCGTCGAATTATCCTTAGGTGTAAAAAGCAAATGAACAAAACAGCTGGAGAAAAAAGAAAATTTTAAAATGACGGCAGAGAAACGCGCAGATAGCGTTTTTCGTATTGTTCCAGATAGTCGTTGGCGATTAAAATTCAGCAACACTGGAATCGCATCACAAAACAAAATCGCATTACCTTAAGCATTTAAAAATTTTACAACTGATTTCATATGTGATGTTATTAATTTTTTATTGTTGTGTTTATATATATATATATATATATATATATATATATATATATATATATATATATATATTTATAAGATCAGCGTGAGAGCACCCCAGCCAAGTGCTAAATTATTAAGATAAATTTAAAAAGAGCGTAATATTTATAAATATATGTATTACAGAAGACTAGAACAAAATTTGCACCGTCGGTTTCGAATTCGACGAAAAAAGAACAGCACACGACGCGGAGAGTCAACAAAAAACGGTCACGTGAACTTCACCTTTGTCGGATTCGAAATGGACGGTACCAATGTTGTACTGATCTTCAGTAATACATATAACGCACAAAAATAAAAAGCATATATATACTTTTTAAAGTATTATAAAGACTGTTTTTAATTGTTTAATTTTCCGAATTAAATTTAAAAAAAAGAAGCTTAATCAAGAAAAAACACTCCGTGTAAATTAAGAATGTATATATATATATATATATATATATATATATATATATATATATATATATATATATATATATATATATATATATATATATATATCAGCTACTTGTTATTGTTTTCCTAAATGCCTGAGTGATATATATATATATATATATATATAATATTTTCATAACTTACAACCTAGATCTACTCACGTATTGAGCACTACTGAAGTAAATACTGACAATTGATACATAAAATATTATATATATATATATATATATATATATATATATAATACGCATGCCTTACTTCATAAATATATACTTATATTATTATTTAAGAAGTTTTTTCAATTCACAAATATGTATGTTTGTCTTTCTTATGACTCATCAGATTTCTATATTCAACTGATGCGCCGGCCGATTTAAACTGCAGAAACTATAAAGACATGTATCTATTTATATTCATCACATACTAAGTTTCTAAGAGGATTCAAATTCAACGTGAAAAATTTTGCATTTTTGCTAGACAGAAACCTTATCGTTCTCATCAAAGTCGTAAAAGAGCTAATTTTTTAATAATTTATTATTTTTTATTCACCATATAAATTATCATATCAGGTTTTCAAAGTCATACCTAAATAGCATTTAAGTTGACTAAACAAACATTGTTTCTGACTAGCCAAGTGTTTATTGTTTACGTTATACCATTCTATTGGAAATTTAAATACGGTCTTCGCAAAATTGTTCTTAAAACAAATTCATTTAGTCCGGCCTTGACGAATGCCAATATGAAACATTTTTGAAATAATCACCTAAAATCTAAAAATCTAGTATATAGGATATAAGAATATAATAGAAATTTTCGACACTAAGTTTAAAAATGTACAAAAATGATGATTAAAAATAAAAATAACTCCATTGCACTGTTAGTAAATACTAAGAAATTGATACATCAAAAATTATGTCTCCTTATAAAATGTTATGTGGATACATGAAATAGTAATATATATATATATATATATATATATATATATATATATATATATATATATATCGTGACAGTGTAAAGCTCAATATATTAAATAGAGCAACAATGTTTTATTCTCATCTTTCACCTCTAAAATAAATTGCTCTATGTAATACATTGAGCTTTACACTAGGTGTATATATATGCATATATATGTAGATTGACATTCCTGTGTTACTTAATAGCATACTTTTATAATTTGAGTGGTCAGAAGGGGGAGCTTACTTTTGAACTCGATGAGACAAATTATACAAATACGTACATTTATATATTAATATATGTGTGTGTGTCTTTTTATTTCTATTTAAAAATGTTTGTATTCAAATATAAATTTTATAAAATAAAGCAATTGTAATAGCCCAATAGTGTAAGGGTAGAGCTTTGTTGTATACAATAATTTTTTATTTTATTTTATACCATATCCAATGTTATGAAGAACAGAGTCACGTTATTTTACAATTATTTTATTTTATTCAGCATACAATAGGTTCGGGATTACATCAAGATATATGTAAAAAAGCTCCTGTGCGTTTATTTCTTGGTGTGGCTATCTTCAGTGATAATTATATAAAATAATGCAAAAACAATAAAAAAACAAGGCACGCAAAGCCTAAATTACAATCAGTGCTCATTATCAGCATCGTATCCTTTTTTCTTTACAATGTAACTATGATCTCAATGTGTACTAGTCGCAACATAAACATATTTTATGCTTTTCGCTGTTTGTATTTTAATTATACATCATCAGCTCAAATATTGACCTAAATATTCCTAGATTAAGACATATATTTTCATTAACTGTTTTTTGTTGTTTCGCACAATTATTTGCTTTGTCTTCGGGTTTCAGCCATCGATATTACCTTATTTTATATTCACTTTCTTACATTATACTTTTTAGATTACTTACGTTTTACTGAGTCAAAAACGTATCTATTTCTAGCCGTTTGATAATTAAATATCATAATAATATTTAGAAAATTATCGGTAGTATTTAAAATATCACAAAATTGTTTATTTTATTTTAATCATAAACATTTTTCTTATAATTAATAAAATCAGCTATTCTATTTAACCTTATAACTTTTCGTACGTATTCTATATATATATATATATATATATACATATATATATATATATATATATATATATATATATATATATATATATATATATATACATGTTAGTGGATGTTTATTTATTTCACTAACCAGTATGTTCAACCCAAGAACGGAAGCATTGTTTTAGTCATCCACATACAAACTAAAATTCGGAATTCGGAATTCCGAAACTCGACCGTCTAGAAGACAGTCGGCACTTATAACTTCTAGGACATCTGACTGCTGCTGATGCCGGCATTGCATTTATACGCTAGTGGTAGTTTTTTATTTTACTTACCAATATGCTCAACCCAAAAAAAGGGAGCATAGTTTTATTCACCCGCATAAGTGTTTTAAGGTTCATATTTTTTTTTAAAAAGCATCTATTGTTAAATTTAACAATACATGCTTAAAAAAAAAATATGAACCTTAAAACACTTATACAAATCACGTGCTGCATTCACGTTCTTCATATTTGATAGTGGGAAACAACAGCTAACCCATTTGGCCCGGCTGTAATAACAACAACAAACGGGTAGGAGAAAAAAAATACAAATCCGATGACATCAGGATATATTACACACCGAGAATTCCAGGTTTTGGCGAAATATCTGTATCACTTTAAACTAACAAAAAAAATATGCTAGTTTATAATAGAAAAAAGAAAAGAAAAAAATCGGTTTCGATTTATTATTTTTCTTTTTTATATAAAAAAATTGATATCGCATCTTAATATTTCAAAAGGTATTTATTTTACCTATTCCTTCTTAAATTTAACAATAGATGTTTTAAAAAAAAAATATGAACCTTAAAACACTTATATATATATATATATATATATATATATATATATATATATATATATATATATATATATATATATAAACTTACATAAACAGTATTATAGCCTTACGTCTATCAACCAACTTTTCAATGCGTATTTTCGCACTTTATCAAAGGTGGAACTAAGTAAAATTTTAGTTCTGCTTTTGATAAGATGCGTTAATACGCATTGAAACGTTGGTTGAGTGACATAAGGCTATACTATTGTTTATGTAAATTGATAAATGCTCTACTTTGTATTGAGCATTCTTAAAAAATTGGTTCATGTTCACTTTATTAACATATTTTACCCTGATCATATATATATATATATATATATATATATATATATATATATATATATATATATGACATTCCCTAAAATAGTAATATATATATACATATATTATTAATTGATAACCGCTTATCGTAGCATGTAGGCCACTCGAGGATTGGAAACAATGCGTTGAATAGGCAGAAGATTACTTAAGAGGAATTGATTATACAAGAGTTCGTTCACATTAGACTTGAAGACGACCATGATATAGTCGGTTGAGAAGCAACCTCGTGGTATTGTGTTTCACAGATGGGATGCTCTCGAGATAAACGTTATTCCTTGAAGTTTCGTTTTTTTAGTACCTAGAGAGAGAGAGAGAGAGAGAGAGAGAGAGACAGAGGGAGAGGGGATTATTTGCAATGGTTGTTAGGCGAGTTCTTGCTGACAATGTTTTACCAGCGTGTATTTGCGTGTGAACTGTTAAAATTAGCCACATTTTTATTCATTAGAAATCCGTACATTGTTTAAATAAGAGAATCCTGTTCCATTTCCAGGAAGAAACAGGTGCACGGGCAAACTTTACATACGTCCAAAACGGTATATGCGTACCCGGACACCGCATATAATAGACTAACAATTGTATTATTACAGAAACATCATTTTTTGTAAGTGTAAATCAATATGTACAATGTCTTCTCCGCTTTGAGTCAATTATCTTACTCTTCTCGTGTGTATGTGTGTTTCTCGCCTCTACATGTCAAACAAATTATATATATATATATATATATATATATATATATATATATATACGAGTTAACACTTTCCATCAAAAAATATCCTTCGCCAGTGTTCGCACTCATATACATTTTTAGAATAAAGATGAGTTGATTTTCCCTTGTACAATTATAGGTTGATAATTACACTCATCTTACATTATTCTGTTCCACCCTCCAATTAGCCTAATTGCCATGCTTCCAGAAAGTATGGTTTCATTTCGTCTTCTTTTAAAGATTCTTACATTTTCTCCGGATTACCTGCTTCTCACTAATAAATATCCCCAAAATAAAGTTGCTGCCATTTTTACTCCCTACTAAATATATACTCCCACCGCCACTTGGAACACCGGGGCCTAATTTTTATGAAATAATAATGCCATGAACACTGTGTTTCACATTTCACGATACTATTTTCCTCTATTATTTACCGTACATTTACCGTACATTTTCGTCGAAATAATGAATGTTCACTGTTTTATGGAATATTCAAATTGTTTTTTTGTATTTTTTCTACGCTTACCGTTCGCAAATACTTTTTCTTTTTCCCTATTTCGTTTTTTAGTTTTTTAATTACCACTACTTCTATTAAGGTAAGCTAATGCTTTTGTCACATTTAGTTTTTTTTTCTTGTGCTTTTTTCTTATTTTTAATTGTAGTATTATAACAGGATATTACGCCATTTTTTAATGGAGGATTGATATTTCCTTATTATTTGTGATATTTGAAAGCTGAACTTATTTCACTGTAAGTTATTCAGTGATTGAAATAGGATTTAATCATGTTTGGGAGGGGGGGAGTATTTGAAACTATAAGGGAGGCAGCTTGGTCACCCCAATTTAGAAAAATCTATTTTCTTTTATTGAAAACAATAAATACTTATTTAGAAATCGTTATTTTAATATGCTGGCAAGATGGGCGGGATTTCTACTACTTACAAATTTACGCTAAGGAGCCTAACCCCCATTCTAAACTTATCCTTCACGGCAATTTTCCGTAGTAACAGACTAATCTGGTGCAATCACATCTGCATTTTTAGGGTGTTATTATTCAGTACTCACTAGGAGTACTCACACAAGTTATTATCAGTGATTGCTCACTGATAATAATCTGTGGTGTACCCTGGAATCTAAGTTACAAAAAGTAACCCCAGATTTTCAGTACCTTTAAGCACTTTCGATAATCATTGCAAATGATTTTGCATTATCTCGAGAGCCGCTTACTATTGATTAATCTCTGGCAATTACCATTGGTCTCCTCTTGAATTTGGGCGGCAATACGCTTCTCTAAGGTCCTAGTACCCCCTTCACTCTTCCAGCAATCGACTCATTAGTATTGTCCCTCCTCGGTCTTTCCACCTTCCTGGACTTTTACGACTATTTTGTGTGGTATTAGCCGAGGCTTATTCTATTTTTTACGAGAGGGGCGCAGTTTATAATATTTCGTGTAGTTTCAGTTCCTTCGGGTAAAGGTGGTGTTCCGTCCATGTTTTCGTTTTATTTCTGTTGCAACTTCCGTGTGGCTAGGTAGTGTTCGTAGTTTGTGAAGGTTGGTTTCCGCATTCGAAGATTTCAGCTGTTTTCATTATTGCTTTCTGTTGTATAGTCCCAGTCTTCCCTTTCATTCCAATTTCTCCTAGTCTTTTTTCTAGTTTTTTCGGGGCAGTTACTAGTGCGTCTATGATTATTGGTATTATATTGACGTTATTATTATTATTATTATTAGTAGTAGTAGTAGTAGTAGTAGTAGTAGTATTTGTATCATTATTATTCTTATTATACTCATTATTATTTTTTCCTTATTATTATCATCATTCTTATTATAATCATTATTATTATGATCATTATTATTAATCTTAGGAGGAGGAGGAGTAGGAGGAGGAGGACTAATAGTAGTACTATTTACTAACTAAATGTTTACACTTGAGTGATTATCAGTGATTGCTCACTAGCAATGCATTTTGCGTTCCCTGGAGTCTGAGTGACAACAAGTCTTCCCAGATTTCAAGCACTAGTCTCTCTTGATGGCCGTTGTAAATCCCTGTACCGTTTCACATTGACGTCTCTCTGATAACAACCGTCAGATTACTCTGGCATTTGGGTGTCAATGTATCTCACGAACACATTTTTCACAAGATCAACTCTTTTTTTCTCATATAGCGCTAGCACACGCGCGTGCACATCGAGAAATTCCAACATTATCCCCCTCCTTTCACATGTATGCTTCAGTGTTGCTATCCCGCTATGCTCTAACAATCCTTCTTGATGTTTAAGGATCATTTTCTGCGGTGCAACTGAGGTTATGCCACCATTTTTCCAAGGTTCGGAGGTGGATATCAGATCATGAGATTTTTTAGAAATATCATTTCGCATTGGATTCCTGTAACTTTATATAGTTTTCGTTTTATGTCTATTTCAACTAATCTGCAGTCGGTGTGTGTAACCTTCTTATTTCGGTTGGTTTCCGCACCTAAATAATTTCATCAGTTCTGTGAGTTTCCCTTGATACAAACATATTCCAGCATTATTTCAGGTGTTTATAGATCATATATTCCTTTACTTTGATACAAACAAATTCAAGTACTATTTTAGTTATATAAACATATATTCCTTTACTTTGATACCAACATATTCTAGTTAAATGTTTAGTTATACAAACATATATTCGTTTACTTTGATACCTACAAATTCCAGTATTATTTTTAGTTATATAAACATATATTCCTTTACTTTGATACCAACAAATTCCAGTATTATTTTTAGTTATATAAAAATATATTCCTTTACTTTGATACCAACAAATTCCAGTATTATTTTTAGTTATATAAACATATACTCCTTTACTTTGATACCAACAAATTCCAGTATTATTTTTAGTTATATAAACATATATTCGTTTTCTTTGATACCAACAAATTCCAGTATTATTTTTAGTTATATAAACATATATTCCTTTACTTTGATACCAACATATTCTAGTTAAATGTTTAGTTATACACACATATTTTACTTTGATACCAACAAATTCCAGTATTATTTTTAGTTATATAAACATATATTCCTTTACTTTGATACCAACAAATTCCAGTATTATTTTTAGTTATATAAACATATATTCCTTTACTTTGATACCAACATATTTCTGTATTATTTAGAGATATAGACACATATATTCCTTTACTTTGATACCAACATATTCCAGTATTTGTTTTAATTATATAAACATATATTCCTTTACTTTGATACCAACATATTCTAGTATTATATTTAGTTATATCAACATATATTTCTTTACTTGGATACCAACATATTCCAGCATTATTTTAGTTATATAAACATATATTCCTTTACTTTGATACCAACATATTCCAGTATTATATTTAGTTATATCAACATATATTTCTTTACTTGGATACCAACATATTCCAGCATTATTTTTAGTTATATAAACATATATTCCTTTACTTTGATACCAACATATTCTAGTATTATATTTAGTTATATCAACATATATTTCTTTACTTGGATACCAACATATTCCAGCATTATTTTAGTTATATAAACATATATTTCTTTACTTTTATACCAACATATTCCAGTATTATATTTAGTGATATCAACATATATTCCTTTACATTGATACCAACATATTCCAGTATTATTTTTAGATATACCAAAATATATTCTTTTACTTTGATACCAACATATTCCAGTATTATTTTTAGATATACCAAAATATATTCTTTTACTTTGATACCAACATATTCCAGTATTATTTTTAGATATACCAAAATATATTCTTTTACTTTGATACTAACATATTCCAGTATTATTTTTAGATATACCAAAATATATTCTTTTACTTTGATACCAACATATTCCAGTATTATTTTTAGATATACCAAAATATATTCTTTTACTTTGATACCAACATATTCCAGTATTATTTTTAGATATACCAAAATATATTCTTTTACTTTGATACCAACATATTCCAGTATTATTTTTAGATATACCAAAATATATTCTTTTACTTTGATACCAACATATTCCAGTATTATTTTTAGTTACATCAACATATATTCTTTTACTTTGATACCAACATATTCCAGTATTATTTTTAGATATACCAAAATATATTCTTTTACTTTGATACCAACATATTCCAGTATTATTTTAGATATACCAAAATATATTCTTTTACTTTGATACCAACATATTCCAGTATTATTTTTAGATATACCAAAATATATTCTTTTACTTTGATACCAACATATTCCAGTATTATTTTTAGATATACCAAAATATATTCTTTTACTTTGATACCAACATATTCCAGTATTATTTTTAGATATACCAAAATATATTCTTTTACTTTGATACCAACATATTCCAGTATTATTTTTAGATATACCAAAATATATTCTTTTACTTTGATACCAACATATTCCAGTATTATTTTTAGATATACCAAAATATATTCTTTTACTTTGATACCAACATATTCCAGTATTATTTTTAGATATACCAAAATATATTCTTTTACTTTGATACCAACATATTCCAGTATTATTTTTAGATATACCAAAATATATTCTTTTACTTTGATACCAACATATTCCAGTATTATTTTTAGTTACATCAACATATATTCTTTTACTTTGATACAAACATATTCCAGTATTATTTTTAGATATACCAAAATATATTCTTTTACTTTGATACCAACATATTCCAGTATTATTTTTAGATATACCAAAATATATTCTTTTACTTTGATACCAACATATTCCAGTATTATTTTTAGATATACCAAAATATATTCTTTTACTTTGATACCAACATATTCCAGTATTATTTTTAGATATACCAAAATATATTCTTTTACTTTGATACCAACATATTCCAGTATTATTTTTAGATATACCAAAATATATTCTTTTACTTTGATACCAACATATTCCAGTATTATTTTTAGATATACCAAAATATATTCTTTTACTTTGATACCAACATATTCCAGTATTATTTTTAGATATACCAAAATATATTCTTTTACTTTGATACCAACATATTCCAGTATTATTTTTAGATATACCAAAATATATTCTTTTACTTTGATACCAACATATTCCAGTATTATTTTTAGATATACCAAAATATATTCTTTTACTTTGATACCAACATATTCCAGTATTATTTTTAGATATACCAAAATATATTCTTTTACTTTGATACCAACATATTCCAGTATTATTTTTAGATATACCAAAATATATTCTTTTACTTTCATACCAACATATTCCAGTATTATTTTTAGTTACATCAACATATATTCTTTTACTTTGATACCAACATATTCCAGTATTATTTTTAGATATACCAAAATATATTCTTTTACTTTGATACCAACATATTCCAGTATTATTTTTATATATACCAAAATATATTCTTTTACTTTGATACCAACATATTCCAGTATTATTTTTAGTTACATAAACATATATTCTTTTACTTTGATACCAACATATTCCAGTATTATTTTTAGATATACCAAAATATATTCTTTTACTTTGATACCAACATATTCCAGTATTATTTTTAGATATACCAAAATATATTCTTTTACTTTGATACCAACATATTCCAGTATTATTTTTAGTTACATCAACATATATTCTTTTACTTTGATACAAACATATTCCAGTATTATTTTTAGATATACCAAAATATATTCTTTTACTTTGATACCAACATATTCCAGTATTATTTTTAGATATACCAAAATATATTCTTTTACTTTGATACCAACATATTCCAGTATTATTTTTAGATATACCAAAATATATTCTTTTACTTTGATACCAACATATTCCAGTATTATTTTTAGTTACATCAACATATATTCTTTTACTTTGATACAAACATATTCCAGTATTATTTTTAGATATACCAAAATATATTCTTTTACTTTGATACCAACATATTCCAGTATTATTTTTAGATATACCAAAATATATTCTTTTACTTTGATACCAACATATTCCAGTATTATTTTTAGATATACCAAAATATATTCTTTTACTTTGATACCAACATATTCCAGTATTATTTTTAGATATACCAAAATATATTCTTTTACTTTGATACCAACATATTCCAGTATTATTTTTAGATATACCAAAATATATTCTTTTACTTTGATACCAACATAGTCCAGTATTATTTTTAGATATACCAAAATATATTCTTTTACTTTGATACCAACATATTCCAGTATTATTTTTAGATATACCAAAATATATTCTTTTACTTTGATACCAACATATTCCAGTATTATTTTTAGATATACCAAAATATATTCTTTTACTTTGATACCAACATATTCCAGTATTATTTTTAGATATACCAAAATATATTCTTTTATTTTGATACCAACATATTCCAGTATTATTTTTAGATATACCAAAATATATTCTTTTACTTTGATACCAACATATTCCAGTATTATTTTTAGATATACCAAAATATATTCTTTTACTTTGATACCAACATATTCCAGTATTATTTTTAGATATACCAAAATATATTCTTTTACTTTGATACCAACATATTCCAGTATTATTTTTAGTTACATCAACATATATTCTTTTACTTTGATACAAACATATTCCAGTATTATTTTTAGATATACCAAAATATATTCTTTTATTTTGATACCAACATATTCCAGTATTATTTTTAGATATACCAAAATATATTCTTTTACTTTGATACCAACATATTCCAGTATTATTTTTAGTTACATCAACATATATTCTTTTACTTTGATACCAACATATTCCAGTATTATTTTTAGATATACCAAAATATATTCTTTTATTTTGATACCAACATATTCCAGTATTATTTTTAGATATACCAAAATATATTCTTTTACTTTGATACCAACATATTCCAGTATTATTTTTAGATATACCAAAATATATTCTTTTACTTTGATACCAACATATTCCAGTATTATTTTTAGATATACCAAAATATATTCTTTTACTTTGATACCAACATATTCCAGTATTATTTTTAGATATACCAAAATATATTCTTTTACTTTGATACCAACATATTCCAGTATTATTTTTAGATATACCAAAATATATTCTTTTACTTTGATACCAACATATTCCAGTATTATTTTTAGATATACCAAAATATATTCTTTTACTTTGATACCAACATATTCCAGTATTATTTTTAGTTACATCAACATATATTCTTTTACTTTGATACCAACATATTCCAGTATTATTTTTAGATATACCAAAATATATTCTTTTACTTTGATACCAACATATTCCAGTATTATTTTTAGATATACCAAAATATATTCTTTTACTTTGATACCAACATATTCCAGTATTATTTTTAGATATACCAAAATATATTCTTTTACTTTGATACCAACATATTCCAGTATTATTTTTAGATATACCAAAATATATTCTTTTACTTTGATACCAACATATTCCAGTATTATTTTTAGATATACCAAAATATATTCTTTTACTTTGATACCAACATATTCCAGTATTATTTTTAGATATACCAAAATATATTCTTTTACTTTGATACCAACATATTCCAGTATTATTTTTAGATATACCAAAATATATTCTTTTACTTTGATACCAACATATTCCAGTATTATTTTTAGTTACATCAACATATATTCTTTTACTTTGATACCAACATATTCCAGTATTATTTTTAGATATACCAAAATATATTCTTTTACTTTGATACCAACATATTCCAGTATTATTTTTAGATATACCAAAATATATTCTTTTACTTTGATACCAACATATTCCAGTATTATTTTTAGATATACCAAAATATATTCTTTTACTTTGATACCAACATATTCCAGTATTATTTTTAGATATACCAAAATATATTCTTTTACTTTGATACCAACATATTCCAGTATTATTTTTAGATATACCAAAATATATTCTTTTACTTTGTTACCAACATATTCCAGTATAATTTCTTGTTTTTATAAATAGATATTACTTTAATTTCATATCAACATATTCGAGTATTGTGTCTGTTTTTTATAAACAAATATTACTTTACTGTGTCACCACCATCTTCTAGTATTATTTTAGGTGTTTATAGAACACATATTACTTTACTTTGATACCAACGTATCCCAGTAATATTTAAGGTTTTTATAGAACATAGATTACTTGCTTTTAATAAAACATATTCCAGTATTTTTCAGGTGGTTATCAAACATATATCACTTTACTTTTATACCAATTCATTCGAGTAGTATTTCAGATTGTTATAGAAGATATACTACTTAACTTTGATACCAACATATTCCAGTATTATCTCTCGTTCTTATAAACATATTATATTCCTTTGATACCCACATATTCCAGTATTATTTCAGGTATTAATAGTACATATATTACTTTACTTTCAGATTTTAAAGTAAATAAATAATATATTTTAAAAACATAAATAAATTGCGTGGTCTAGGTGTTCAAAATATTTTTTAAAATATTCTTCTTATTATTATATAGTACTTAACTTTGATAGAACTTATTTCAGTATTATCAAAATCTTTATAGATCATATATTACTTTACTTTATTACCAACATATTCTAATATTATTTCAGGTGTTTATACAACATATATTACTTTTCTTTGATACCAACAGATTCCAGTAGTAGTTTAAGTATTTATAGGACATATATTACGTTACTTGTATACGAACATATTCCATATTATTTCAGGTTTGTATAAGAAAATATATTACTTAACTTTGAAACCTACATATTCCAGTATTATTTCAGGTTTTAATTGAACCTATATCACTTTACGTTAATACAAACATATTCCAGTATTATATCAGGCTTTATAGAACATATATTACTTTACTTATATATTAACATTTCCAGTATTATTTAAGACTTTAATAGTACATATATTACTTTACTTTGTTTATAACATATTCCAGTATGATTTAAGGTTTTTACAGAACATAAAACATATAGTACTTTACTTTGATACCATCATATTCCAGTATTATTTCAGGTGTTTATAAAACATATATAACTTAACTTTGATACAAACAAATACTCGAAGTACTCTTGATTTTTATAGTACATCTATTATTTTTCTTTGATATCAACATTTTCCAGTATTATTTTAGGTGTGTATAGAATATCTATTACTTAACATCTGTATAACATATTCTACTATTATTTCAGGTTTTATTCGACTATCTATAATTTTTATGTGATACCAACATATTCCAATATTATTTAAGCTTTTTATTACTTTACTTTGTTACCAAAATATTCTAGTATGATTTTAGGTTTTGTAGAACATATATTACTTTTAACGTAGTCTAGTATTATCTAGGGTTTTTATAGTATACATATTACTTTACTGTGATAGAACATATTTCAGGTGTTTACAGAACATATATTACTTCACCTTGTTGCCAACATATTCCAGTATGATTTCAGGTGTTTATAGAACATATATTACTTTACTTTGATACCAACACATTCCAGTATTATTTCAGGTTTTTATAAAACATATATTACTAACATATTTCAATAGTATTTCACGTGTTTATAGAACATATATTACTTTACTTTGATAATAACATATTCTATTATTATTTTAGGTTTTTATAGTGCTATTTCAATAATTAGTGTTTCAGTACGTTTTCTTCATGTTTCATATATATTTTTATTTCACTGGTAAGTCCCATTTATTTGCTTAGTTTTTCTGCCTTCTTGATTTTCACTCTGTGAGAGTCTGTGACGGCGAACTTAACGATTTGTTATATTCTTACCTTCTGATTTGTTATTCTCATGTCCGGTCTCATTGCCGTGATGAGTGTGTCTGTTTGTATTTCACTATCCTTGATAATTTTATGATTTTCATTTTCTAATACTCTCTCCGGTTTGTATATGTATCATTTTGTGCATTTTCAAATTACAGACGTGTGCATAATTCCCAAAGTGCTTTCTTTTCTCACGCAGTCCTGCCGGGTTTTTCATTCTTTCGAAGCTAATTTGCTGCATTGATGGTAGTTGGCGTTTTGTCTCTTTCTCCAAAGAGTCTTAATTTACTGTTTTTCTGAGTTTATTCTATCTTAACTTTTCATAGTTCGTTTTGATCGCATAGTTTTGTGCGGTTGTCAGTAGAGCTGTTAGTGCTTTTAACCGTTGGACAGTCTTATAAATTGTCCATGTAGCTGCTTCTCGTCGAATTTTGCTTTTCTTACCTTTTTCTTTCCAGTTTCGCTTCTCTTTGTATTGTTCATTTTGGTGCTGCTGGTTTGAGCGTTAATCAGCCTTTCTCTACTTTGGCTTATGTATTTTTCTTGCTTTTTATCGCATCATCCACGCAATCTTTTATACTTACGAGCCCTCTCTCCTTTCATTACTTTTTTTACATAGAGTTAGTTAGTTTTATTTGTACCTACCGCGCGTGCACAGATCGTTCGCACATGCGTGGCCTTCGTCGCCGCTGTCGTCGTGTTGCCGTCCCCATCGCCGTTGTCGCCACCGCCGTCGTGCCGTTATTGTTGTGAACCAAGGTTGTTGATCGACTACGGTATACAATAACTTGGGCGACGTTTTTTTTATAAAATGTTTATTTCATTTAAAAACAGAAAATCACTATGGGGATAACTTGTATCCGCGTGTGAGACACAGGGAGATATACAGATAGCCCGTCTCACTGCATTAGTCACTTACGTGCGCTTCCCTCTCTTCTTTTTGGGGAGATCCGGTAGACACGTCTTCGATGCGTGAAATATCGCCAGATAAGAGGGAGAGAGAGAGAGAGAGAGGTCAGGAAATAGCGTGGTTTACAACATCCACTCGGCGTCACTGACCTCTATAACTGTTCCACTCAAACACGGCCTCTATTATGTACCACGTTGTTATCATCGTTTCAATAGAGTGCATTGTGTATGGTTATTAGCTGCCCTGTTCTCTGCCACAGGTTCTTACATTCTTTTTTTTGTTTAGCCGCTGAAGTGTCCAGACTGTCTTACTAGTGATACTGCCAAGATATTTGTACCTTTTGTTTCTACTACATAATCTGGTGTTATGGAGCTTGCTTGTCCTTCGTAGGTATTCTTTTCTGATCTACTCTTTCATATCTGTAAATGTAATGACGTCTTATGTATGAACTCCCAGATGCTTCTACGTATCATATAACCATCTATTATTATTTACTCACTAGGAGTTATCACACTGGTCATCGTCAGTGGTCGCCCACTGCCGACAACCTGTGGTATTCCCTGGAGTCCGAGTGACAACAAGTCTCCTCAGGCCTCCAGTATGCTCCACCTCTTTTCGTTCATCACCGCTGATGACCTTGCGGTAATCGCAACAGCCACCTACCAACGATTTCCCGCTGATAAGGGCCATTGGTCCCCTCTGGGGCCCGAGTGGCAACAAGCCTTCCCAAGGTCCCAGAGCTGTCCGCGCTCTTCCAGTGGAGGTCTGGTTTGCGCTTTCCCTCCTCGACCCTCTGTTAATAATTTTTGTGGCGTCAGCCTATGCTTGCGCCTCATTCGTGCGGTTGTATTTTCCCCGGTTCTGTTGTTTTGTTCTCCACTCGTTGCTTATGTGGGTTGGTTTCCGCATTCGAGGACATTTCTCAGGATTGTAGCTGTTTTGATCATTACTGTCCTTTGTATGGTCTCAGTTATCCCTTTTATTCCGATTTCTCCTAGTCTTTTCTCCATGTTTTTGGGGACTGTTCCTAGTGCTCCTATGATTATTGGTGTTATACTGACTTTCTTCATGTTCCATATTCCTTTCAATTCTCTGGCAAGTTCAGTATATTTGCTTCTCTTTTCCGTCTCTTTGATCTTCACTCTGTGGTCTGCTGGAACGGCAAAGTCCACGATTTTGCAGGATTTTTCTTTCTTGTTGATTATTATCATATCCGGTCTCCTTGCTGTTATGGGTTTGTCTGTTTGTACATTCATATCCCATATGATTTTGTGTTTTTCGTTTTCTAGTACAGTTTCTGGTTTGTGTTTGTACCGTTTTTTTGCATATTCGAAATTCAGTTGTTTGCACATTTCCCGGTGTACTTCTTTCCCCATGCAGTCATGTCTGTTCTTGTATTCCCTTTGTGCTAGCTTGCTGCATTCACTTATTATATGATTTATCGTTTCGTCTCTTTGTCCACACAGTCGGCATTTGCTGTTTTCCTGGGTTTTATCTATCTTTGCTTTAATAAAGTTCGTCCTCATCGCATTGTTCTGTGCGGCCGTCAGCAGAGATTCCGTTTCTCTGTTCAGGTGTCCTTTTCTTAGCCATGCCCAGCTGTTTTCATTGGCTTCATCACTTGTGAGTCTTATAAAGCGTCCATGTAGTTGTTTTTCTTCCCACTTTTCCTTTCTTGTCTTTTTGTTTCTGGGTTCAGTACTTCCGGGGTTGTTTGTTGGGCTGGTGTCTCTTGCTGTGGTGATCAGTCTTTCCGTGTTCTGGGTTACATATTTCTCCATCTCTTTTTTGGTGTCTTCCACACAGTCTTCTATACTTACCAGTCCTCTACCTCCTTCATTTCTTTTCACGTAGAGTCTGTCCGTGTCGTCTTTTGGGTGCAATGCATTGTGCATAGTCATTAGTTTTCTAGTTCTTTGGTCAAGGTGCCTGAGTTCTTCTTTGGTCCAGCCTATGAATGGTCCAGAGTATCTTATTAGTGATACAGCCCATGTGTTTATCCCTTTTACTAGGTTTCTGCTATATAGTTTAGTTTCTAAGAGTTTCCTTGTTCTTCGTAGATATTCTTTTCCGATCTTCTCTTTCATTTCTGTATATTTGAATGTGTCTGCTTCCAGAACTCCCAGGTATTTGTAGCTGTCTTGTTCTCCTAGCGCCCTCATCTCCTCTTGGTTGGGGAGTTCTATACCTTCTGTCGTCTCCAGTTTTCCTTTTTTGATCTCTAGCAGTGCACATTTTTCTATTCCAAACTCCATTTGGATATCCTGGCTGAATATCCTGGTTGTGTTTATCAGCTTTTCCAGTTCTTTTTTGTTTTTTGCAAACAGTTTAAGGTCATCCATGTACATCAGGTGGTTTATTCTTTGTTCTGTATCCGTAAACCTGTATCCGGCATCACACTTTCTGAGTATGTAGTTGAGTGGCATCATGGCTATTATAAACAGTAGTGGTGATAGAGAGTCTCCTTGAAAAATGCCTCTCTGTATTTTTATCTCAGACAGGTATTGTCCTCCAGCTGTCAGTTTTAGTCTCCATGTTTCCATCGCTTTCTGGATGAGATTAATAATCCTGTCTGGTATCTTGTATATCTTTAAGCATTCAATTATCCATGTTTGGGGGATTCTGTCGTAGGCTTTCTTGTAGTCAATCCATGCCATGGTTATGTTCTTTTGTCTGCTCTTCACCTCCTTCAGGGTCTTTTGATCAATGTATAGTAGATCATGTGCCCCTCTTTGTCCTTTCCGGCATCCTTTTTGTTCCTCGGGGAGCAGTCCACGATTGTCCAGAGATTGGTAGATTTGTTCTCTCAGTTGTGCTGTGAGAATTTTCCACATTATTGGTAGACATGTTATCGGTCTGTAGTTGCTGGGGGTCGTTCCCTTTTTGGGGTCTTTTTGTATTAATGTTGTTCTTCCTTCCGTCATCCATTCTGGTACGTCTGTTTTGCGGATACATCCGTTCAGTTTCTGCGCTATTCTTTCATGCAGGGTCGTGAATTTTTTAAACCAGTATGCATGTATTCCATCGTGGCCTGGTGCTCTCCAGTTTGCCATTTTTTTTAGGGTTTTCTTGATCGTTTCTTTGTTGATTTCTGTTTCGGTTCCTTCTTCGATTTCCTGCAGTTCATCTTTCATGTTTTTCAACCATTGGGCATTCTTGTTGTGCTTTTTTGGTGCTTCCCATATCTTGCTCCAGAATTGTTTTGTTTCTGTTGGGTTCGGTAACTCTGTTGTTGTTTTTTCTCCATTTACGTTTTTGTAGAACTGGCTTTCATTGTTTTCAAAGGTCCTGTTCTGTTTGCTCTGTTCTGATTTGTACCTGTATCGTCTCAGTCTTCCTTCTATTGCTGCTATCCTTTGTTTTATTTCTTCATGTTTCTCATTTAGTTTTTCCTTGCGTTTCTGATTTTTGCTTCTTAATCGTTTCATGTCCTCCTTCCTTCTGTTCACGGTTTTAGCTTCTTTCCGAAGTTTGGTGATCTGGGTTTCCAGTCTGATTTCCCATCCAGGTCTTGTCGGTCCTCTCTTTTGTCCATTCTCTTCGTTTCTTAGTTTCATACTTACCGATTTAGCCCCAGCATATATCAGGTTGTTTAGGTCTGTAATAGTTTCTGTTGGGATGTGTGTGAGGAGTTTATTATTATTATTATTATTAGTATTATTATTATTATTATTATTATTATTATTATTATTATTATTATTATTGTTATTGTTATTATTATTATTATTATTATTATTATTATTGTTATTATTATTATTATTATTATTATTTACTCACTAGGTCATCGTCAGTGATCACCCACTGCCAACAAACTGTGGTATTCCCTGGAGTCTGAGTGACAACAAGTCTCCTCAGACTTCCAGTATGCTCCACCTCTTTTCGTTCATCATCGCTGATGACCTTGCGGTATCGCAACAGCCACCTACCACCGATTTCCCGCTGATAAGGGCCATTGGTCCCCTCTGGGGCCCGAGTGGCAACAAGCCTCCCGAAGGTCCCAGAGCTGTCCGCGCTCTTCCAGTGGAGGTCTGGTTTGCGCTTTCCCTCCTCGACCCTCTGTCCATAATTTTCGTGGTGTCAGCCTATGCTTGCGCCTCTATCGTGCGGTTGAATTTTCCCCGGTTCTGTTGTTTTATGCTTCCATGTGTTTGTTCTCCATAATTATTATTATTATTATTATTATTATTATTATTATTATTATTATTATTATTATTATTATTATTATTATTATTATTATTATTATTATTATTATTATTATTATTATTATAATGCTAAGCTCTTTGTAAATAAACGAATAGAGAACTGTCTTAGTGCAGATAATGCTTATAAAAACATTGAGATATCACTGGTAAACCGCGCTCGCCTCGTAGTCAAGTAGTTAGAATAGCCGACTATTAACTAGATGGTTAAGGTTCGATCACAATTTAGGATAGATGCTAGTCTAGCACGAAAATAATTAAATTTAGATAATATTTATTAATTTATGTCTAATAATTAAAATTTAATAAAAATCGGACCAAGTTTTATTTTCACGAAAATATTTCCTCATTTCCCGCATTGTATAAACTGAATTAAACTCAATATACCATACACACTCTTCTCTTTCGTATTGCGAAATTTCCAATGATCAGGTATTTTCAAGTGAATCCTGTACATTAAAAAATATAAACACATATACATACCTAACTTTATATATATTTCGAATCCCGCCATTGTCAGCCACGCTGATAAGCCGTAGTAACAGCGAAAAACGTGACGTAGATAATAATAGTTTATTTATAAATAACTTATATATATATATATATATATATATATATATATATATATATATATATATATATATATATATATATAAGTTATTTATGGATCATATTTATATCAATTTGACCGACACATTAGAGGAACAATTCGGAAAATTGAAAAAAAAAAAAAAGTCGCATCAAACAAAACCACTCCGTGTTATTTAATAATGTTTGCCTAAATGAAAATATGCTGCCTATATATATATATATATATATATATATATATATATATATATATATATAGAGAGAGAGAGAGAGAGAGAGAGAGAGAGAGATAGAAGAAAAAAGAGTGATAAATATGCGACGATTGTCCAAATTTATGTCAAATTTCAATTGTTCAATGCAAGATGTATTCAGTAATAAACTAGTGTTTATTATTCTTTCCTTAAGCCAAGCCTTTTCAAAGATCGAGATCTTATCATCAGAGGAGAAATACAGATAGATAAGTTGGCTTTCGAAAAAAACAAATCTCGTATATTGAGCTAAACCTCTTCACAAAAGGTTCCATCTACTAAAAGTGTTACTTTTGGTTTATATTTGATCCTATATATATATATATATATATATATATATATATACAAGTATCATTAAAAATAACGGACATCTTGTGCCCTATACATTAAAACAGAAAAAACAGCTATTAACAAGATTAATTATACTATTAGTACTGATATACTCAAATGCCTATAAATATAAATTTAAATTAAACACAGTCTTTATTTTTCCCGCCTAAATAGAATATATATTCACTCCTAGGTCTATGCCTGGTTAACATTACTCCACTGACGATGGACCTGGAAGCGTCCGAAAGCGCTTTGGGAAGCTTTGGCAATTTTATCAGCCAGTTTCCGCCTGAAACTAAGAACCTAATCAGAAAAACGGAAAGGATCATAGAAAAAATATCCAGACACAAGATGTCCGTTATTTTTAATGATACTTGTATAAAAGAAAAGATTCTGCCAAGATACGCACACATATATATATATATATATATATATATATATATATATATATATATATATATATATATATGTACATGTTCCGACGACGTTCGTCGAACACTCTGCAGACAATCTTTCTATATGTGCCTGCTCCGTATAAATAGAACTTGAATTTTCTTTCCTGACGTGGTAATGTCACGTGGCCGTTTGGGTATGACGCCTGCTTGCGGACTCTAAGGTGATTCTGTAACTGGGTTCGATCTTGCGAGCGTCTGAGATTGTCATCATCTACCCTGTTCAGAGTGAACGCGTATGTAGGTAAAAACAATTTAATATTGACTTAATTTATATATATTAAGTAAAATAAATCAAATAAAAATGAATGAATTAGATTAAATAAAAAATAAAAATGCAGTCCTCTGCATATTCTTAAAGTATAATAATAAAAAAAAAACGTACCTGCAATAACAAAAAAAATCAGCGTAACATTATCGGCGATAAAAAGGTCGTCCACCAAATAGGACAGGTCATTCTGGTCTAGTGGTAAGAGCGCTAGACTACGAATATCAACATCGAGGGGTCGATCCCTGCAAGGTAAGTCATGCTGATTACGGCTCATAGCCAGAAACGCGCTTCCATGTGTTCCTTTTGTGCGCACAAATTAATTGTAAATTAATTATAAAAAATCTATGTACAAAAAATTAATGAATTTCATGAATTAATAAATTTAATATATATATATATATATATATATATATATATAAATAACTCGTCCGAGTAAGGGCGTATTAATAAAAAAATTAAAAATGCGGCCCTGTGCATATTTAAAAAAAATAAACAACCCGCTCAGGATAACGAAGAATAATAAAATAACGCACCGGTAAAACCGGTCGCGTATTGCGAAAAAGCAACAATAACAAATAAATAAGCATGTTTATTTAGCTATCCAGTGGTGGCCGAATAATTCTAGGTGTCGATGATTTGAGTTGTAAAATACTCATAGCCCGGGGGTTCGAATCAGGCAACCAGTAGCAGAATAGTTATATCTCTATGTTGATGAGTCCCGATTAAAGAACGAAACGTATACGTACACACACACACACACATATATATATATATATATATATATATATATAATGTGTGTGTACGTATACGTATATATATATATATATATATATATATATATATATGTATATGTATGTGTGTGTGTGTGTGTGTGTGTGGAAAGTGGGGTTTGAAAAGCCAGCGGCCGAGAGGTGAGCACTCTGGCCATTAAAAATTGTCTGGGCAGCCCCGTCGGCATTCCCCGGTAGGGGCGCCTCAAGCAGTAAGCAATAAACTTACTCCTCCCCAAAGAGGGAAAGGGAAGCCTGGGAGGGTGGACCTCCTAGAACTGCACAGGACATACCTATAGACCGGCGTAAATCAAGCCCCGAAGGCCAAGACAATACCAGTCTATGGGGTTCAGTATCCATCGGAAGAGATCTCCCTAAACGAGTAGACATACAAGCCTAACATATTGACGGTTTCTTGACCTCACTGCCCGAGGCTTGTGTGACGGAAGTTGCATTGATGAGTGCTATCACCATAAGAACTGGTCAAAAGAACGATGAGCTGTTGGTCAAAACAACGAGACACTACGAGCAGCTGATTTTGAGTCCATCAGAGATCACATAAGCGACGCTCCATGGTAGGAAATCTTCTCATTCCCTGCTGACCAGTGTGAAAATGAGTTAACCGAATGGGTTAAAGCAGGCATTGAAGCCTATGTTCCCATGCGAAAATTCTTCAGCAAACCCCACTGTCCTCAATGGTTTACCTCCGAATGTGCAACTGCCATTGCTGAGAAGTTAACTGCGAATATACAGGAATTTATAGAGTCAATAACTAATTGTAAGGTAGTGATAGGTGAAACAAAGAGAAGGTACACAGACATAACCAAAAAACGCATTCAATCACATAAACTAGGTAAACGCGATTTCTGGAAAATCCACAATAGTGTGATGAACAATGGACAATCAACAATTCTCCCACTATCAAACCATAATGATGTCGTTTATACGGCAACTGATAAGGCTGGACTACTTGTCCAGCGTTTCGCTTTAAAACCAAACCACCCCCGCTCTAAATTGCGGACCGAAGCCATACTTGAAATCCTTGTCATCACCACATCTCATGTCAGGGTCATGATAAAAAGCCTTGACACTTCCAAGGCTTGTGGGCCTGATATTATACAAGTAATAGTTATAAAGAAATGCTCTGCTGAACTGGTTCCTGTCCTCGCCAAACTCTACAATAAATGCCTTGTTGAATCTCGCTTTTCTGATAGCTGAAAAAATGCATCTGTGGTACCCGTCTTCTAAGAACTCTGGGGATAGAACTGATCCTCAGAACTACCGCCCAATCAGTCTACTCCCGATTTTCGTTAAAATTCTTGAATCCTTAATCAATCTAGCTATAGTCCGACACCTAGTTAAAGCTAAACTTCTTTCTGATCGCTAGTATGGATTTAGACAAGTACAATCTACTGCGGATATCCTAATTGTCATCTCTGAACGCATGTATCATGCACTGGACAAGGCAGGTGAAGCTAGGTCAGTAGCGCTTCATATATCTAAGGTCTTTGACAAGGTATGGCATAAAGGACTTCTTCAAACACAATCACTTATATGGTATTACTTGACAAATATTGATATCATTATATCCTTCCTAACCAAAGAAAAGATCCAGGTTGTCCTTGATGGACATTCATCTAAGCAACATGACATACACGCTGGTGTACAACAGGGATCCATACTTGGACCTTTATTGTTCCTCATTTTTATAAAGAACCTCCCTAATGATATTGAGTCTGAGATAGGTATATTTGCTGACGACACCACGCTATACACTCGTCATGTGGGAAAAACGGACGTGTACATATCCAAAGCAATAGCTGAATCCTTAGATATGAACAATAGAATTGGTGGTAAAAATAATGAATACATTTTAATGCTGCAAAGACAAAGCTACTTTTCTTCAATAACTACAAGAAACCCTTCAATCACCAATTGTCATGGCAATTAACACCCTACCTGAGAGTTAAAAATTACAAGTATTCGGCCTAACTTTCGCAGATAACATGAATTGGAACACATACATTGAAAACATTGCCAAGGCTGCAGCAAAGAAAATTCGCTCCCTCTACCGTGCTAGTAAACTCCATACACCTAACAGTATCGGATATCCCTACAAAGCCACTATCCGCCCATGCATGGAGTATTGTTGCCACATCTGGGCTGGTGAATCATCCACTAGTCTATCCCTCCTTGACAAGGTCCAAAAAAGAGTTGCCAACTTAATAGGTCTCTCACTATCCACCAAGCTCCAGTCCCTGTCCCATCGCCGCAATGTTGCATCGTTTTGTGTGTTTTACAAATACTTCAATGGATTGTGCTCTGGTGAACTAGCTACTCTAGTGCTCCCTTGACGTAAATACACTAGAACAACCCGACAATCAGCTAAATCCATTCACTGTGAAGGTCCTCAGATGCCGGAGAGCCTCCTACTCAAATTGCTTATTTCCTCGTGCTGCTGGCCTCTGGAACTCCCTCTGTGCTCCCTGTTTTCCCGACTGTACTGACATGCATAAGTTTAAAAATAAAGTAAACAGACAACTCGCTACACAGCTCCCAACTTATGATGACACGCAAAATCTACACCCTAATTGTCAGTAGCCCCTTACGTCTAGAGTGGTGGCCTGCCTTGTTTTATGTGAAGTATCTAAAAAAAAACATGCTAAAATATTCCTTAGTTCTGCGAATTGTCTGAAAATATTCCATTTTCCTTCCTCTAATTAAACGTAATTAGTAATTAATTGAACTACTCACCCATCACTCATCTAGCGATTCTATGTATTTCTCTCTGCCGCTCTAACCGTCTGTTGATTCAACCATTCTCTAATAGAGTTTAATGTCTCTGTAACCATTTATAGAAAGAGTGGCTCTCTCTATTCAGCTAATTTACATAGGGTGTTTGTTCACACTGTAAACACGTATGTAAATTAGATAGCAAAGTAATAGACCTCTTTAATTCTACATTAACCATGATATGAAAGTAAAGAGACTTATTATCTTTAGTTATTCACGACGTAATTGTAAACAGGTATCTCGCAGTTTATACATTTTTTAATGTAGAGCAAATAAGACAACAGTTGTGGCGCAGTGAATATAGTACTAAGTATAATTCTGTTCTAAGTGACAGTCATCTGAAGGTTGAAGGTTCAATCCTCAGTGCGGACGATACGAAGAATTGCGAATTACTGAAGACTTCTTCCCAGTCATCGCAGATGGAAGGAGAGCATGAAAAGTGTTCCGTTCGAAATTCAGTCCAGATTTCCGAGTTCAAAGTACACCTGAAGAAGGTCGGAGGTTACATCGGCCGAAACGTTGTGATAAAAACACCCAAAAAGAGAACAGTAGTCCGAATATATATATATATATATATATATATATATATATATATATATATATATACGGAGTTTTCCTTTCTGCACTGATTAGACTTAAGCCCGAAACGACCTCGTCTGTAGGTATAAAACACTTTAATATTTAATTTAAAACATTTATTGCATATATATATATATATATATATATATATGTTTGTGTGTCTGCGTGAAAAGGACAAAAGGAAAACAAATAAAATACAGGAAAAAAATCACAAAATCGAGAGATTTTACCGGTTTCGTACGGATCACCAGCACAAATAACACCAACATGATTAGTAAAATCACTTTTACATAGTTCGCCCTTATAATCTCATACCTATTTGAAATCTGACATAAAAATTTTGAAATCTGACATAAAAATAGTAACATCAACCTCTAAAACAATTAAGAATTTATAAAACACAAAACCCCGTTTTCATCTACACTAAAGTACACTTCTTCCCTAGCCGGCATTTACAAAATAAAATGTGCCTTACGTCCGATTTTTTAAAAACGGGCAAAAATATAAAATCCTGCATTTACAAACACAAACAGGACCTCAAACAGAACAATCCCACTAACGCCCTAGTCATACACAGAAACACTTTTGCTCACTATTTTGACTTTAGAAACTCCACCCTCCTTAAGACCGAATATTCTATCCCACGCCGCAAATGCATCGAACGCGCTGTAATATCTCTCTCAACACAATCTAACGCAAACCTCAGACTTAGATCTTATTCTGTAAACACATATCTGACAAAAGCATACTTAAACAATGCAATATATCTCGCCACGGTATTACAGACTCCGATCACGCTAAAAGTAGCTATTCGTGTTCACTGATTTTCATCTACGTATCCATTATTTTCCGTACTCTACGTTTTTCATATTTCTTTCTTCCTCTTTTCTAATTTAAACGTCTTTACCGCACGTGTTTGAATAAATTCGTTTCGTCTTCTTTTCAAATAGTATAACACGTGCCAGAAACATCACTTTGTGCGTTCTACTTGCTTCTTTTATACTGTTTTACCGTTATTCAATAAATGTTTAAATCTTTACTTTTTCTAATCGAACAAAACCGGTAAAATCTCTCGTTTTTGATGATTTTTCCTGTATTTGATTTTTTTCCCTTTGTCTTTGTCACACATCCTGGGTTCACAGAATTTCATTTCATAATATATATAGTGACTTTCATCCTCATATATATATTTAAATAGTTCAAATATAATGCTAACATAAACTTACAACCAATATATTTATTTCAAAATTAGAGTTAAAAGCTATTAAAAGTAAAACGTTAGAAATAGTGTGCGCGGATCTTATTTCCATTGAGCATTTCTTTTAAAATATTGTTTTCAGTTCATGTTATCAATATATTTGAACATTTTAAATATATTTAAACTAAATTAAATATGTTACTCCTAACGATTAGAGAACTGTTCTTACAGATTTTTTTCTAAACATTAATATGGAGAAAGAAACTTTGGTTGATCCGCATAGCCTATTTCTAATCTTCATTTTATTTTACCTATATATATATATATATATATATATATATATATATATATATATATATATATATATATATATTAATTGAATGACATAATAAAATGATAAATTAATCAGATTTTATTAAAGTTTAAAAACAAGGAGTGATATTGCGTCCTTAACTCATGAGTTTTCAAAGAAAATCTTCTCCTCAGAGGACCAATGACATCACTGCAGGTAATACAATTAAGCTTTGGAAATATATAAAATATATAAAAAATACATAAAAGTATATAACACATCAAATATATTTGCCAAAAACACACTTTTTTGTTAAACTTATACAGTTCATCCAAGTCATAAAGTTTAAAACAATTTTAAAAAAAGATGTCAAAGACGTCGATCAAAAAACAATCCAAGTAGTGAATGGTAGTCCAAAAACGAAAAAAGTTATCCAGGCGGGAAAAGTGCTTGCTATCACTGCAGTAGAGTGCATTCAGGGTGTATTCAGGGTGTATTCAAGGTGTATGCAAATTAATAATAAAACGATAGAAAAACCAAAATCATACAAAAAGTTCAGAAGACTCATTAGGTGTTGATTATTATCATGTCCAATTAAAGGTTCTTATGAACTGATAAGAGTTGTGCAAACCATAAATTCCTGGGCTGATGTATATATCGTAAAGATGTGATGGAGTAGAAATACGCAGTAAGATCCGATCAAAAAAACAATTCACACCTCAGACAATAAAATTAATTTACCTTAGACAGCAAAATAATGAATTATATATATAGTGTGTAACTTATCCGAATGAAGACCAACAAATCGTGTCCAAACTATAGGAAAATAAAAAAAAACTTTTTTTTCTGATAGTGTTCCATTTAATTATTCAACCTAATTAGATCTAACTTGTTTAACCCCCTCCCCCTTCACTTCGAAAAAAGCAAGACCCGAGACAGTTGTTCGTTTTCCCTCATCCTACACCTCGCATAAAACTGGCCCTGTCGAATTAATTATTAATACATGTCAACGGCTCGACGCATATTATATAGACATAAGATAGCCTTGAAAGTGTGCCACGGGTAACTGATCCCTTTACTTTGTAACATGAGTTCACAAATGTTTATTTCCAATTTTCGACCGTTTAAAATCTGACCACTTATCCCTTCAATCTTAAATTTGTAATTTTTTAATTTTTTTTATTTTAACAAAGTTAACCCCAAACAAAGCAGGCCGCCCCTATAGATGTAAGGGGCTACTGAGAAGAAATAAAAGGGAGAAGGTTGGAGGGGTCAACCTAAATTGGGATCTGCACAGCGAGATGTCTGTTTACATTAGTTTTAAATATCTGCATGTCAGTACCGTCGGGGAAACAGGGGACAGGGAGGAAGTTCCAGAGGTCAGCAGCACGAGGAAAGAAGCTATTTGAGTAGAAGGTTCTCCGGTATCTGAGGACCTCCACAGTGAATGGATGGGATTTAGTCGATTGTCGAGTTGGTCTAGTGGATTTACGTTGAGGGGGCACCAGAGCAGCTAATTCATCGGAGCATAATCTATTGAAGTATTTGTAAAACAAACACAAAGATGCTACATTGCGGCGATGGGACAGGGACTGGAGCTTGGTTGACAGTGAGTGACTTATAAGGTTGGCGACTATTTTTTGGACATTGTCAAGGAGGGAGAGACTTGTAGATGATGCACCAGCCCAGATGTGGCAACAATATTCCATGCATGGGTGGATGGTGGCTTTGTAGACATACAAGATAATGTCAGGTGTGAGGAGTTTACTAGCACGGTAGAGGGAGCCCATCTTCTTTGCGGCAGCCTATGATCTGCTTTACAATGAATTCTCCCCAGAAACATGTGTCAGATGATTTTGGTCTGAAATTTACTTTAAATCACAGTATTACATAACTCTGACTTAATATATATATATATATATATATATATATATATATATATATATATATATATATATATATATATAAAGCTCCCCCCCCCCGGGGTAGAGCTTATGTTTGTAAGGGTATTTACTTTAAATCACAGTATTACATAACTCTGACTTAATATATATATATATATATATATATGTATATATATATATATATATATATATATAAAGCTCCCCCCCCCCCGGGGTAGAGCTTATGTTTGTAAGGGTATCGCCAACTGCCATTAGCGTAAAAAAGGCAATGCTCATTAGGTAAACACTAATTCGAGCTCAGGCAATTGCAATGTTTACATTGAGATACAACTTACATTCAGTCAGTGTCGCATGATGGCGTAGGGGTTAATATCGCCGCCTGTCAGCTCGACGGTTGCGTTTCGATCCCGGTTGAGGCAGTAACTCGTCTAGCAGCACTGATGAGCTGTAACAGCGAAACAGTCTGTATGTGAATGACTATATATATATATATATATATATATATATATATACATGATAATTTGCACTGCCTAAAATATCTTAAGCCCGCATGCGTTTTTCTAAAAATTATGTGTTCAGCTCTTTTTTCTTTCCATATTTCCTACATTTATTCCGGCTAATGAACTCTCCACCCCCCAAAAATTTTCAAAATTAAAGTGGCAACCTCATTTACCCACTACTATTTATCTTACTAGTACCACCTCCAAATTCACCGGATCGTTTCTCATGGGAAGGGAATATATGTAAATACACCAACATTATTTCACTTCAACCTCCTAAATATCTATTATATAATATACAAGCTTTCAAATAAAAACTAACAATCGCTTACTTCGGCAGAATAGAGGAATACCAGAATCCAAACGTTTCACCGTTCTGAATGACTGTTTCTTTAGTTTCTGTAACTATTCCGGTTTCTTTCGAGCAATCACAAACTTATTCTCGATTTGGCTTCATGATAACAATTCCCTCTATTTACAAGGATACCTTTTTACTGACCTAGTCTACAACATATCGAGATGTTTTTTTTTCTTTTGAAATTACATAAATAACATCGTTACCAACTTGTAAGTTGAGGTTTAGGACAAATATACAAACATTTCTTCCTAAATTCAGATATTTTTAAGTCTGTCTTTTTTATTTTTAATATTACCTAGTGTTTGTTTTTATTTATTGTTTCATTTAATGATTGGTACTGATTTAGATCAACCCCCATGGCTGCCCATACTCGCTCAGTTCATGTTTTGTTTGCCTTTTGACATTCACATCCGGTAGCAAGTTACAAAGGTAGCAACTAAATAAAACTTATGTTCCACAAACGGTAAACGAAAAAAACACTCACTGATTTATTTACATTGTTTCATTCAACACTATTTTTTTTTTAAAGAATCACGATTCGGACTTTTTATGTATTTAAATATTTCTTTTTTTTTCTTCGTTATTGTTTTTTTGTTACGCATGCGCTTTCTTTGTCTTTTTCTTCATTTTTTTAATATTTGGTGAGACTGCCTTCTAAAGGTCACATATCTTTTAAAAGCAAGAAACAAAAAAAGTATTCAGGTTGCCAATTAAACTTCCACGATTAGTACTCCCCCCCCCGCTTCCCAGAAAAAGTACCTCCTCTATTGCTAGGGGAGCGTAGTGTACTATCTATTCAGTTGTCATGATATTAATTTCTCAGTCCTCCGTTCGGGTTCAGTGTAGTATATGTTTATTTACTATAATATTACCCTCCCAAGCTAGCTAAAATATGCGACCGGATGGAGCATATATTTGTTAGTATATATATATATATATATATATATATATATATATATATATATATATATATATATATATATATATATATATATATATATATATATATCAAGGGAGGCACGAGAGCGCTTTATCACTTAATAGACAACACGAATGGCCTATGCTGGAAATCTCATTTCTTTGAGCAATCATAACTCAAAAACCAATAAACCAAATTAGTTAAAACTTTGCACAAAATTTTTATTTGATAGGTTCTATAAGTGTGAATGAATTTCAGCTTCATTAGTCAAGGCAACCCAGAGATCCAGAAAGTTAAATCATGAAATCATGTTATCTGTGTGTACGTACCTACGTATGTGCCACCCTGTATCTCATCAACTATTTGATGAATTCAGCTGATTTTGGGCAGAGATAGAGGTTCTAGGATCTAGTTGATGGCATTTTAATTTCAGTTTATCATATACTTTAGTTTTCCAGAAAATTAAAATAAAACCTTTAAAATGACCAGTTAATTCTATATCTTATCGACTATTTGATGGATTCAGCTGATTTTTGGCAAAGATAGAGGTTCTAGTGTCTTATTGATGGCATTTTAATTTCAGTTAATCATATACCTTGATTAGTCAAACTACCAACTATATCAGTTATGAGAAGGCATTGTATTGAGGCATAGCCTTTACAAAAGTAGTGACATTCCATATAAAATGACAGTATACTGAAATCATATGCCCTTAATAGGGTTAAGGTGAAAATTCATATACACTAAATGTACAGAAGCAAAGAAATTCCCAAATTGTTACACTTTTATTGTCATTAAGAATATGCGAGCACAACAGGGCTATGTATTTTACTGGTAGGAATTTTTATACTGCGTACCTCACACACTTCATCCACTCATGCATAGACATTTATACTGTAGTGATGTGATAATCACTTGGTTAATATGTAGTCATACTTTTAATGACAATAAAAGTGTAAAAATTTGGGAATTTCCTTGCTTTTGTACATTTAGTGTATATGAATTTTCATCTTAACCCTATTAAGGGCATAGGATTTCAGTATACTGGCATTTTTCATGGAATATATATATATAATAACTCAACGTTTCTTTAGACTATATATATATATATATATATATATATATATATATATATAGAACAAATATGAAACTAAAAGTCAACTTTTAGTAAAAAGAACCTATAGTGAAATAGTAAAAGCTCAATATACGAGATAGAACAATTATAAAGATAAATAGACGAAGAGTGATAAACAAGCACAACCTTACCCTACCCTGGAATACTCATTACTGATATCAATTGTTACATGCGGTCTAACTTTTTCCCCCTAATTGTTCCCCAACCCTAAATTTTAATTTGATAAAGTGAGATAGGCTAAGTGTTTAACCATACTTTGAGCTTGTCTCACTTATTTATTTTTTATCTGATTTTTTTTTAATTTAATTTTTAAACTTTATTTTGGGGCTGATCTTATCATACTCTTAACCAACTGGGATTCCCTTTTAAAATCAGCAGTACTTTTAAATCTTTTAAATATAAAACACTATATCTCTGCCCGACTTAGTACTTTTTCAAAATTTAAATTACTGATTGCTATCATTTGAAACCCTATTTTTCGCCATTCGGACACTCCTTTTTCTTTTAAATTCGAAATTATTATTGTCTCTAGCCCAAAACCCGTCGTTAATCACGGCCCCCCTTTTTCTTCCTTTTCAAATAATAAATATACTCAATTGACCTAAATCGACCTAAATTCTCAACCACAGCCAATCTCTACTGCCATTGGACTTAGCAAATGCCAAAAATAACTTTATCTCTATAACCCCTCTTTCACCCCCTTCTCCCTTTTTCCATCAGCAGTCATGGCTTTTTCATCTAACCTTCCTCTTTCCTTCCCACCTCCTAATTTGACTTTGATTTTAACTTAGGACTTTTTTCAGAACTACTTCATTTTTCCATTGCAAACATCATTCAATTACGACTTATTTCTTGGCCGAGGTAGCATTGTTTTTTAAATGGCCAGATTTCTTCATTTTAATTCCGTTTAAGTGCGATTCATCTATGACTTGAACTAAATTTTCACCATTGGATTTACTTCATTTTGAACGCCTTTCTGTGATGCCCCCAC